>VYXD01010889.1:339400-488969 GCA_013397195.1 Hylia prasina
CCAGCCCCGCCATGTCGCTGCTGCCCCTGGCACTGCTGGCCGCGCTCCTGGCCGCCGGCCGCGCCGGTGAGTCCGCCCCGCGCTCCGCATTCACGAACGCTTTTGCCTTTCTGCTTTCCGTGCTCCTCACTCTCTTGCCATTGCTCTGCTGTGTGTGGCTGCCGGGGCCCCCGCTGGATGGGGGGGATGATCTCCCCTTCTGAGAGGGGTTATTGCTGGCAGCAGACAAGAGGCGAATTCCTGCGCTTTTGAAAGCTGCTCCCTGGTAGCCCAGAGGTTACCGCGGATGGATGAATGGATGGATGGATGGTCGCTGTGATGCCTTCCTGATCAGCCTTGAACTCCGGGACATTCTCGTCCGTTGTATGAAGCGCTGGGAAGGTGGGAGTGTATTGCAGAGATGCTAACCCGAGCTCTGGTTCCCCCGCAGCCAACCCCTGCTGCTCGAACCCCTGCCAGAACAGAGGCGTCTGCATGACCGCTGGGCCGGATCGCTACGAGTGCGACTGCACCAGGACAGGCTACTACGGGCAGAACTGCACCACACGTGAGTGTCCCACACCCCTCTCCCTGGAAACGAAATGCATAATCCAATTTCAGCATTGCAGGTTAACCTCCACAAGCTAATTAATAATAACCTTTCCACTGTCGTTCACAGCGGAATTCTTCACGTGGCTGAGGCTAGCACTGAAACCATCACCCAACACTGTCCACTACATCCTCACCCACTTCCAAGGAGTCTGGAATATCATCAACAACATTCCCTTCTTACGGGACGCTATTATGAGATATGTACTAACGTGTAAGTGTGAATTGTCTCTTCCAGTCCTCTTAAAGCTTACTCCAGAATACTGCACTGAATTGATCTATCTACAAACCAAGCAGCCTAAATTGCACTGAAGTTAAAGCGCCAAAATTTAAGACTTCGGCATGATGCAGGCTTGTATGAAACATGCTGAAGTGCAGCTTGATTCTGCTTTCTGCAAGAGTCCAGGATTTTGCTGACATGAACTTGGCACCCCATTGCTCGTGTTAATACTGAGATCCAGCTGATCAGCCAGGATCCAGTCCTGTTATTCAGTAACTGTAATCATATTTAACATCAGGAACTGATTTGTGTGGAATTTACAACTGCTGCCAAATACATGCAAAAGATTTGGCTTTGTGATATACCTTGTGAGACTAAAACATACAGTTAAAAATAACCAAATATTTGTCTTTCAGCAAGATCACACTTGATTGATAGCCCACCAACTTACAATAGTGACTACAGTTACAAGAGCTGGGAAGCTTATTCCAATCTTTCCTACTACACGAGAAGCCTTCCACCAGTAGGACTTGACTGCCCAACACCAATGGGTGTTAAAGGTGAGGAATAAACCAGACACGTAATGATTGGTCTTTTCTAAGAGGAAAAAATAAGTAGTAGTAGTAGTTCCTATGAGACCTGCTTGTCTGTAGCCTTTTTTCAGTGTAGATAGGAATAACCATGTTTGGATATATTGTTTAAAGATCTAAAAGATATTATTCTGGCTCTTGCTATTGAGTTATATGCTAAAAGCAGGGAATTTATAAATTTCTAATAAAATGTAGAAAGCGAGCATAGAAAAGTGGGTAATCCCCCTTGTTTGTATGCTGCTGCCATTATATACCACTAAAAGTCTTAAGCCTTTTTGTTAGGAATAAACCTGAGTATTGCATAAAGGGTTGTCTTGAGTATCTCACTGTCTGTTTCTCCCACAGGTAAGAAAGAGCTCCCGGACTCAAAGTTGATCGTGGAGAAGTTTTTGCTGAGGAGAAAGTTTATTCCCGACCCGCAAGGCACAAACGTGATGTTCACGTTCTTTGCCCAGCACTTCACGCACCAGTTCTTCAAGACGGACCACAAGCGGGGCCCTGCCTTCACCAGAGCGC
The DNA here is from genome assembly GCA_013397195.1 of Hylia prasina. Lineage (NCBI taxonomy): Eukaryota > Metazoa > Chordata > Aves > Passeriformes > Sylviidae > Hylia > Hylia prasina. The sequence goes on from VYXD01010889.1 coordinate 341,315, forward strand.
TCGGCCACGGGGTACGGTCACAGCTGGGGACACGGCTCGTGCTCTTGGGACCTGCTGAGGGCTGCAGTGGCACCCTGCGGGCTGCCAGGGGACACAAACACCTGTGCACACACTGTGCCACAATCCCATGGGATTACTCCTTCTGTAACTGCTCCTCGGGCCAAATTCCAGTGTTCGGCAGCGTCTCTTCCTGGGTCAGAACCATGTGCTCTGCACAAGTGGTTCTGTTTAAAATACCTGCCAAGTGACCTCTTAATGTTTCCAAAAATCTGCTTTCACCTAAAGCATGTTAGATGTAGCGAGCATCCAAAACTTCTCTGGACTCTGTCAGTTCCTAAGAGCTGTATCCAGCAGTTAAGTATGGCTTATGTACTGCTAATAGCCTTAGCTTAAAAAGAACATCAAAAACAGACTTGGATTTAAGATCTCTACCTACAAGATAGGCATCCTTTGGACAAAGAGTTCTTCACCATAAGTGTCACTCTTATGCCCAAACCAAAGCTGTAAATTATGTGTGTATATATAGGAAGCTGTCTGCATAGTCAAAAGTTGCTGACACTAAACAGAGTCCTTTTAAATTGCCAATGTAACCACCTCCCCTTACGCAGAGATGGCTCCAGTTGCCAGGAAATAATTTGGCTTCATCTTAAATATCGGTGCATGATACTTATAAGGTAGCGGTAATATAATTAAAAGGTAAACATCCAGGGGGTGAAGAAGTGGGACAGAAGTGGGACTTATCCTAAAATAGCAAAAAATGCAGGATGGCTTCATGTCCCAAATGCTTTTATTTTATAGGTTGACTTGAACCACATTTATGGAGAGACTCTGGAGAGACAACTTAAACTGAGGCTTCGAAAGGATGGAAAGCTAAAATACCAGGTACGTCTTAGCCCGGAATTCCTACCTTCTTACTGGATGGCACAGATTACCTAAATTAGTGCTGTGTGAATGGTGTAGGTGATCTAAAGCGTGAGTCAGAGCTGAGAGAGTCGACAGAGCTTAACCAAAGTATCATAGCTCACAGCTCCTGTTGTTTCCCCCTTGCACAGATGATCGATGGAGAAATGTACCCGCCAACGGTGCGGGACACGCAGGCAGAGATGCTGTACCCGCCCCACGTGCCCGAGCACCTGCAGTTCTCCGTGGGGCAGGAGGTGTTCGGGCTGGTGCCAGGGCTGATGATGTACGCCACGATCTGGCTGCGCGAGCACAACCGCGTCTGCGACGTGCTCAAGCGCCAGCACCCCGACTGGGACGACGAGCAGCTCTTCCAGACCACCCGGCTCATACTGATAGGTGAGAGCCCTGCTGCTGTGTGCAGCTCCAGCTCCAGCCTGTGTGCCTGGAGTGAGGGGGAAGCTGCCCCGTAAATTGGGGTGTCGGAGGCTCCTTCACGGCCTTCATGGTCGCTGAGGTTGTGTTGAGGCGCAGCCTCCCCCCAGCTCTGCTAAAGATGGAACCGAAGAAGACTCGGATAAATTCCCTTATCTAAGGGAAGCAGAACTGAAAGCAGTGAAAAGACAGGAAGCTCAGGTTCCTTTCTCAGAGAAAGCCTGTGAGGCTGGATGACCTCAGGCTCCCTGATCTGGGGTTTTGGGCTTTTTTTCCCCTAGGGTTGGGTTAGCTCAGGTATGCTTTAAAAGAAATGCTGTGATTAAGTCTAAAGTTCAGAAGGTTATGTAAAATGTAACTCTGCATAGTTCTCCTGTCTAATCGTGTGCCCACTGGTATTTCACTTATGTAAATTGTGATATGCTCTAAGCTGGAAAAAACCCTGCCCCAACTGAAGCCATAAACCAAGACAATTGTATTATGTAGTTCAGAAGCTAAGATTTGCTCTCAGACCTCAACTTCCTTCATCATCCCCTCCTTCTATCCTAGAGATATTGTATAACTGAGTACAGTCTAAATACTGGTGTGTGCTGTTCTGTGGCGGGTGCAAGGAACTGTGTCTTTGGAAGGGGAAAACAGGTGGTAGAAAACACCTCACTGCCCACAGCCCAGAACTCCTGGGCTCTGAAGTACCGCTCCACTCCTTAGTCACATAAAATACATGAATTCCTTTCTAGAAGAGATGACAGAAAAGTGTTTGTTGTCCTGATCACTGTAGTATATTTCAGAACAGTTCAGAAATGGTGTTTTCCCTGCCACTGAGGAGAGGCGGTGCCAACATTCTCTCCCATTCCTTTGTCCAACAGGAGAGACAATCAAGATCGTTATAGAGGACTATGTGCAGCACCTGAGTGGGTACCACTTCAAGCTGAAGTTTGACCCTGAGCTGCTGTTCAACCAGAGGTTTCAGTACCAGAACCGCATCGCAGCCGAGTTCAACACCCTGTACCACTGGCACCCACTGCTGCCCGACACCTTCCACATCCACGACCAGGAGTACACCTTCCAGCAGTTCCTCTACAACAACTCCATCATGCTGGAGCACGGACTCTCCCATATGGTCAAATCTTTCTCCAAGCAAAGTGCTGGCAGGGTAGGTCCTTCCTCGGGTGGATGGTGAACCGACAGAGGCATTAGCTGGGAGTGGGGCAAGGGAATGGGATAAAGCTATTTAAAACCAATCACTGGAAAAGCACAACTTCCTCGTGACTCATATCAGGAGATCTTAAGCTTTTCCCCTTTCTTGAACAGGTTGCTGGTGGAAAGAACGTTCCTGCTGCAGTACAGAAAGTGGCAAAGGCCTCCATTGACCAGAGCAGGCAGATGAGGTACCAGTCCTTGAACGAGTACAGGAAACGCTTCATGCTGAAGCCCTTCCAATCCTTCGAAGAGCTCACAGGTAACAGTCCTCATCCTTCCCAGCAATGAGAGACGTTGACTTAAAATTCCCACAGAGTCCTGCAGCGTCACTACTGGGCTTCAGCAGGACGCTCTTGCACAGAAAATGGGCTTTTTCCCCTTACAGTTTTCCCTCGTTGCAGGAGAAAAAGAGATGGCAGCGGAGCTGGAGGAGCTGTACGGGGACATCGACGCCATGGAGCTGTACCCAGGCCTGCTGGTGGAGAAGCCGCGGCCCGGGGCCATCTTTGGGGAGACCATGGTGGAGATGGGCGCGCCGTTCTCCCTGAAGGGGCTGATGGGCAATGCCATCTGCTCCCCTGAGTACTGGAAGCCCAGCACCTTCGGGGGCAAGGTGGGCTTCGACATCGTCAACACGGCCTCCCTGCAGCAGCTCATCTGCAACAACGTCAAGGGCTGTCCCTTCACTGCCTTCCACATCCTGCCTCCCGAGCCCACCGAGGCCACGATTAACGTTAGTACCTCAAAAACTGCCATGGAAGATATCAACCCCACGCTCCTGCTGAAAGAGCGCTCTGCTGAGCTGTAGAAACCCAGCTGTCTATCTATTTATTTATTTAACTGTGTTATTTATTCTATTTATGGCTTAGTATTTAAAAAACCAACTTGAGCATCTTCATTAAGGGGTTGCCTTAGATTCCTTACTGAGGTAAGGCTTCCATTTACAAAAGGGATTTTCTGTGTTTCAGCTTAACAGTGGTGAATCCCTTGTTTAAAATCTTCTGTAACAGAACGATGTATTCCAAAGTGGATAAAGGTTCCACCTTCTTTTTACTATTGTTTTAATACTTGATGAAGGGGAGTGGTGGTGATTCTGTCTGGCAGTTTTCGTAGGTCACATAACACTAAAAAAGCAATGCTTTTTCTCAGCAACTTGAAAGCAGCTATTGACCTAAAAGTACAAGAAAAAAACCTGACTTAATGAAAACTGCCAGAAGAGATTGTGGTTTTCTTATGAGCACTCAAAAATTAACAAAAAAAAAAACCAAAACCAGATACTTGAGACTCACTTCTTTATGTAAGGTCAGAAAATGCATTGCATTTGTTGTTGATACTACCTCTCCCTCACTGCAGATAGGGCACTTTGTATCATAACTTAATGTCTCTTACATGCAAATCCACTTCTGGATTTAGATGAAAGTCAATTTTTTTACAACTTTTTAAAAATATGTTTTTATTGTTTTAAATATTTAAAGTAATTTTTAACAACTTTTAAAAATGTTTTTAATGTTTTAAATATTTGAAGAAAATAGTACTTTTCCTGGATTCTACTTCTTTTTGAAGGATGTGTGACAGATGTTGTGTAAGGGGGTGAGAATGAGATAACTGAGCTTAGCAGTAACTGACTCAGGCTGCAATACAAGGCTGTTTGCATTTGGATAGGGATGTTTTTATTAGGTAACTCTGGGGAGGTCTTAAACTTAGCCCAAGGCACTGGGATTCTTTTCATAGCTGTAGTTCTCTGATCTACTTGATAATGTAATTTTAATACCTGTTACTCTAAGGACAGAAGGACAGTTTAGGTGGAGTGAGGGTGTGCTGTGGCTTTGTGCTCCCAAAAACAGGGGGGCTGTAAACTGAGCAGCTCTGTAAATACACAGAGAAATGAACACAAGAGATTCAGCAGCACTTCCAGACACAGGAGGTAGCTCTGCCTGTGTGCACAAACTGTACATGCAATTTGTACTTCTATTTAGTGGGGGGGGGGAAGGAGGGTTAATGTTTTATTTATAATTTATAATGTATAAACTGAGGTATTTTAAGTAAGTGGCTTAAGCTTCTTTAAAACTGGCCAGCACAAAATCTTCTAGTCATGTTTGTCCTAATCCAGCAGTAAAATATCTAGTCTCATCTGGGCACAGAGGTTACACAGGATCTTGTATAGGACTTCAGACTTTGCATGTAAGGGTATCTTTTTTTAATTTCTAGAGAGGAAATGTAGAAGATGATCTTCCCATAAAAGCAGCTGGGGAACTATAGGGAAAAAGAAAATGTCACTTCAGACTGGAATAGAGCAGCAACCGGGTATTCTGTGCCCCTGTCCAAAATTCCTTGACTACTTGTGGAAAAGGACTTGAGTTTTTTATTTCATCTGAACTCTCAAGCTCTTGTAGAGGCTTGTGCATTGTACCAGCTCTGGCAGCAGAGTAGTTTGTCTGTGGCTTCTGTTTCCATGGATTTGTGTAGAGCCAGCCATGCCTCGTGCTGGGTAGGTCTGTAATTGTGGCCATGAACAGCAGAACCGAGCTCTCCTGCAGCCATCGATACCAGTGACTGATCTGGAGTGGTCCTTGGTATGGATGCTGTGGGAGCAAGAAGGGCATTTGTTTTCCTTTCTCTGAAGCACGAAGAAGGGAAAACCTTCTGTCCCCTTGTACCCAAAGGTGGTCAGTACTGTATGTGCTAACGAGCGAGCACTGCTCAGACGCTCCTCATGCAAATTGTCCATCAGATCCAGCTCTGGGCACCCTCCAGAGCACCCTTCTGCCATCAGCCCAGGAACAGGGTTTGGCAGAGTCAAAGGGAGGCAAGTCTGGACAGATGGAGTTATTTTGGGGTAGGTACAGAGGAATTCCTCAGACCATCTCACTTGAGTTAAGTTACGGGCTGCTTCAGCAAGGATCCCTGTGCACTCTGCGTTTTGTACTCTGCAGCCACTAAATGTGGATGTTTGAGATTATTTATTTAAAATTCTGTGAATTGTTTTTCACTTTATTTTTGTAGGACAACAATGTTGTTAAAATGCAATTGTTTATATAAATAAATTGAAAACATTACCTTTATAGGCTCCTTTGTGTTTTCCTTCAGCAGTACTTACAGTGGAACAGTTCTTTAACTGATTACATGGAGAATTACAGTGCATTACCAGCAGCACTAAATTCTCTGATGTGTCAAACCCAAGATGCCTGTAGCTTAAATCGCCCAGGTGGAATAATTTTTTTTCCCTTTGGCCTCAAGTGAAAACAGATTTCACTGTTCCATCCCTGGAGGAGCCAGCTCCTCTTAGCTACAGCAGAGATGCCAGCGCTGTCCTGGCAGCTTCAAAGGGAAAGTACAATACTGGAGTTGCACAACACTGCCTTGGTGTAACTGACTTCCCTTCCTCTCTTCCCTTTTCCCAGGCTAGAACAGCCCAGAGCTGTTTCCTTTCATTCTCTAGAAGGGGAAACTGCTTTGGGATGCAAGTGGTCACTAGGCCAGAGCAGGGCTGTGCTTCCTGAAAGCCAGAGCAGGAGCTTGAACAATGTGTCCCTCTCTTGCAGTGAGCATCTTTGAGGCCACCCAGCCTCTTCCCTGCATTTTCACCTCTGCTGAGAAAGGAGGGGAAGCTGGGAAGGAGATATCCCAGGGGATCACTGTACTGCCTGTCCCTCATCACCTGCACCGGCCTCTGACCAAATGTCACCCTCGATCTCCCTCAATCATCCCACTGCTGACTATCCCCAGTACTCCTGCATCCCAATAATTGTGCCCTGTCCTCTCACAGCCTCTGCCTAGAGACCAACCCCAGAGCCACAGTACTTCACCCAGAGTCACCTTCCCTCCAGCCACCTACTTTGCTCCAAGCTCATCCCAGTATCCCACAGGTCAATATTCCCAACAACTCTCCAGCCCTGAGAGTGTGACAGTTCTGCCTCTCCTTCGGAGCTCATTTCCATCTCCACAGATGTGCAGTTCCTTTGCATTCCTCCTGTACCCAGGCACCTAAACACCTCCAGCAATTCTCCCCACCACTCAGTCCTCATCACTTCAGTGACTATCTTCAGCCCCAAAGTCCTGAGGACCCTTGCAAAAGCACCACTTCAATGCCTCTCCAGGCCTCATGTGGGCCTTTTTTCCTTTGACACCCACTCAGCTCATTGTCCCCACGGGTGAATTGCCACTTCCCTGAGCAAGGGAGGAGTGAAGACAAGGCCACTGGTGTCAGTGGGAGATGATGGGCAACAATCAGGTGGCTGCAGGATCATCCCTGGAGAAGGTGTTTTGGGTGACTGCTGCCCTAATTAGGGAAGGGCCAGCCCAAATGGATTCAAGCATGATGGCTGAGATAGTTTGATCGAGGAGGAGCTCCTCCTTCCCTCTGAGCAGGGGCATGTCCCGATGACACAAAAGACAAGAATGTTCCCCAGAGGAAACATGCCCTGCCAAATTCTTGCTCCCCAGCCTGGGCTGAGGGAACTGTTTCACCCTAGGCAGTGTGAAAAAGGAGGGGGGCTCAGCAGGAAGTCCATCCAGGCCCATGAGAGCTCCATGCTTTGGGAGCAGGTCACCTCCCATCCCTGCCAAAGGCTTTCCCCAGCATCGCTCTCTCTCTGCCCACCGCTAGGAATTCCTTACATGTGCTGAGTTGGAGCCCTGCAGGCACCTGACCAGATTGAGTTCTGCACCTGAGCTGAGCTTTATACTGAGCTCCCAAGGCAGCTGCTTTTCCATTTTCCAGGAGACCTTCCTGTAACAAGTGGCTGCAAGAAAATAGCCCTTTGGTTTTCAGCATCAATTCAGAAAAGTCAACCGGTGGCTTGGCTGGAGAGAGGGAATGGATCTTTTATGTGCTCCCTGCCTGTCCACAGCCAATGAAATAGGTGAACAGCCCTGGAAAGCTTATTGCAAATCTGTGCTGCTCCCTTTGGAAGACCAGGAAGGAAAACAACTAAATGTTGTATGAGTTTACATGGAGGACAGAAAAGAGCAGGCTGTAGCTTTATGCTCTAAATACGGAAAAGGAGGTGATTTGAGACATCCTACTCCCCTTTGCTAAAATGCATGAAAAGAGTCACACAAGGCAGAAATGCAGCAATATCCCAAAGAAGTGTCATAGGGAAAAAACTCTCCTTGGGAAGAGCTGATTGCTTCTCTTCCTTTAATCTGGGATTTCAGTTTGCAAATAAAATACTGAGGAGCAACAGTATTGGATTCACTTTGTAATTGTTTCCTCTGATCATATATTTTTTTTTCCTATTAGCATAAAATTTGGGACTTCTGTGCTTACTTACAGAGTAAGTCCAGGTATTTTCATTAATATTGGCAAGACACTGATTACAACCAAAATCAAACCCAACCAGCTGTTCCATTCTGTGATTTTCTTGTCTGAAAATCCTGAGTCCGCACTGAAAATCAAAGTGTTCACGTCCAGCCAAAGATCAAGAAAGCAGAGCCAGTGGTGGCCTGGGCAAGTTGGGAGCTGAGGACCTTTGGGAGAGGGAACCTGTTAAGGCTGGTGAGATCTCCCTAGTTTGCCACTGGGAGAGGGCAGGGTACAGAGTGCTCTGAATTTGACTCATGCTGGTTACTTTTCATCCAACAGGCGTTCCCCCTCAGAGAGAAGCAAGGCAGGGAAACCCTAAACCTCGGGGAAGAAGGCAACTAATGTTCAAAGTATCTGCTTTCAAGTCAACCCACTGCATACCCACTGAGGATCTCTGCATCAGTGCCCCACACTTTCCAGAAGAGCACTGGCAGAACACCCAGTGTCGCACGACCAGGAGCATCCTGCTTGCAGGTGCCTCAGATCTTTACTTAATAGAATCACAGAATCAATAAGGTTGGAAAAGACCTCCAAGATCAAAGTAGCAGCTCATGCTCCTGTCTCAGGNGGAAGTGGCAGAGGGGTAGAGATGATCTTTAAAGTCCCTTCCACCCCCAGCCAGTCTGGGTTTCTATGATATTGTCTAGCCCATAGCAGGGCACATCTACAAAAACTTGAAAATACTTTGCATCTTCTAACCAACCACAACCCTAATATATATATATATATATATNGTAGCAGCTCATGCTCCTGTCTCAGGGCAAACCCCAAAATCCTTCCAAGGCACTGTGGGAGCTGCATTCCTGTCTCTGTATTTTATTTTCTTGCAGTAACCAGGTGTAGCCCAGGCTTACTCCATGGTGGATGTAGGTGTGGGCAAGCATCCCTGTCCAAACCTGCCCTGCTGACAGGGAACTTTAACACCCATTCGTTTGCCCCAAAAGCGCTGCCTTTCCTGCGGTTGACTTTCCTGTGGGAGCTCCTGAAACCTTTGAAACACGCACACACACACCCCAAAATTGCTAAAAGAGTGAAAGCAATGCCTGGGACACTGAGCAGCTGTGGGAGTGGGAAGGCCTTTTCCCCAAATGGTCTCATCTTCCTTTGCCCTTTAGAAAATCTACCCAAAGAAATTATTCCATAGGCATTCATCAAGGGAACACCGTGCAAGCCACACAGGCTTCAGCTAATAGGGATATCCCCACATTTATGCTGGCAGGTCCTTAGAGGTGGGAGGTGAAACCAAGACCACGAGAAGTACCAGGACTTAGGGGTAAAAACCCAGCAAAAGGATCTTTTAATATGATTTTAAGCACTGAAACTATCCAGTGAGCCATGACAGAGCAACAAAATGTGGCTGCTCTCCAGCAGCTCCAAAACCCTGCCCTGAGAACTGACACAGCGCAGTGTCCTCGCCGTTGTGGCTTTCCAGCCTGTTGCCTAGACAAGATAAATTCATCCTGCCTAACAAATAATAGAGTTTCTAAGTGGCAGTGGTAGGTAGGTACTCATTAAAGCAAATCCTGGCTGAGCTGGCACAGAGGTGAAATAGCAGCTCTTACACAAGGCAGGGATGTTCCACCTGCTGATGCTGTCACATCCACAGCTGTTACGTCCAGAGAGGCAGGGAGGGAGAGACCATTCCAAGTAAATCAGGGCTGGGATATTTTATAGCATGGAGAATTTCAGTGAAAAAAGAAAACATTTTAAAATTAGAAATGGACTGAATTTTCTGAGTGTCCAATGAATTGGTAGAATTTCAGGCAAACTCAGGATGTGTTTCTGGCAGGGGGATGGTGAACCATATTTTCACTGCTTGCTAGGTCAAGTGTTTCAGTATTTGTCATCATAACTGACCCAGGCTAGGTGGGGAAAAAATATTTCCCAACCTGACCATGAAGAGGAAGACCTTATTATAAATCAAGAAAATAATTTAACAGCATTCCAAAGGGAAGATGGCATTATTGTATAGTAATAAAACTTGGAGGTTCTACATAGTCTTCACCCTGTATCAGGAATGGTTTTCGTTCTATTATAAATTGAATCTCCAGCTCAGTAGGTGGACATGGATAAAACATTGAACTGAAGTTTCCATGTGTTTTTCCTCAGTCTGAAGAAAGAAAAAGGATGCTTATCTCATTTTGAGGAAAGCTTGAGGGGCATATGAACACTGTCCATGAAGTTAATGTCTCCCATAAGTGCAGAACAAATACCAGAACACCCAAGGAGAGGTGAGACTTTGAAAAGTGACTCTGCTTCAGCAGAGCCCAGGGGTTTGGTTTCTGCAACCCCTGGGCACTCCTGAAAGCATCTCTGGAAATTTTCTGTCTGACGGTGAAGTCCACACCGCCCCCAGAGTGCAGACAGGCTTTCTGGATCACTTAGGAAGGAGGTGCCAAATGTGAAAGGCTTTTCAGTTAAAATATCCCTTTAAATAAAAGAAAAATTAGGGCAGACAATGGTTCACAGCAAGCAAAGAGCAATAGCATTTCACAGCCATGTTTTTAAAAGCAGCAGAAAAAAATAAGACCATTTCTCATGTGAATTGAGAAGAAAAATCCCCAGGGTTCCTGATTTTTTAGGAAGTTGATTTCCTCTTTGAAGTCACTTCCTCCTTCCCCTCTTGTTCCAAGTATTTCTCGTAAATCCCTTTAAACCTTCTTTGCAAAGAAGTGAACATTTACCACCATTTTCCTCAGTATTTGTTTATTCAACAGCCCGGTCTCCAGTGCCTTCAGCTGTCTCTGCTCGAGGTGGCCGAGGTGAAATGCACATGATTTGCATGACACTGGGCTGTTGTAAACATCATTTGCGCTTCCCACCCTCCTTCCTCAGCGAATGCGATGAGAGAGAGATGCAAAGCCCTTTCCCTATGGAATTGTTATAGACTGAACCTGTGCCGGCGTGATTCGACACAAACCAGCACCTTGGGATGCTCCGTGCCCTGAACCAATCTGAAAAGCTCTTCTTGCAGCTGTGTATCAGATTTAGAACTGACTTCTGAAAAACTCAAGAGCTTGTCTGCATCTCCTGACATTGCAAAAATGGACAGGGAAGCTCCCTAGAAAAGGTTCCCGTGAGATTTCTGTCACTTCTGATTTCAGACAGATACTACGAGACCAAACTCCAAAATAGAATTTTAATTATTTTTAAATTATTTTTTTTTTTTTGTCCTCTTCACTTAGAGACGAGGAACCAGAAGACAGACTGAGGAATGATTTCATAATAGATTGTCTGAGAAAAAAATACATTGAGAGAAGGATGTGCTGTTCCCCATCACATTAAATCTTGTTTGCTCATTCTCAGTAAGTACAAAATTTACTGGGGGAACTGGAAGTCAAGTAAATCATCTTGAGTGACTAATAAAATTTTTATTTATTTGCCTCTAGCTCCATTTTCACAGGAAGATCCTTCCTTTAAAAAAGAAGCTACATTACTCATGAATCAGCACCTGAATGCCATGTAGGCAACATGGGAGGTTATGATTAAGATTCTTTATTATTAAAGGGCCATAAATGCACACACTTTGACAGAGCAATCCATCATTGCCTGACTTGCACAAAGCCAGCCCCACCTTCCAGTTCACAGCCAGGCTCGAGTCTCCTCAAATCAAGTTCTTACTCCACTGGTGATGCTGAATCAAAAATAATTTAATGACTGCACATTTTGAGTCCCTTAGCAAGCCCCCTCCTCATTTCCCCTCCCTGCTTCTCATAACCTGGACAGGGCACAGACTCCAAGGTGAAGAGAAGTAAAGTGCATTTACTTGTAGAACAAGTTCATACAAGTCAATTTTTCTGCGCATTTTACTTTGTAATTTTATTGAGCTAGTTTTCACCAAGCTAAAATCTATCCAAAAGCTTGCAAATGTGACAATTTGGACCCCTACCTTTTTTCCCAGGTAACACTTTTCCAGTTCTATGCTCAGACCTATTTTTAAAGGAGGAATATGGGGACCATTCCCAGGGGAAAGGGAGAGCTGCTTTGTGTTTATTGCTTTTCAGGTAAGAGCTGGAGCATGTCTCTAAATCCAGTATTAAAAGCTGTAATAAACATCTTCTAAGTTTTGATCTTCATAATGTAAAATACCCCTCTGCAGACTATGATAGAACCTCTTTTAGACTTCTTGTTTAGTATTTAAACAAGAATATATGTTTAAATAATAGAGAATTTAATAAGAAGAATTTAATAATATATTTATTTAAAAATATAAGAAAAAGAACATTTTTTATTTAGAATAGAACATGGAGATGTTGCAATGAATCAAAGTAAAGTTTGAAGGAAATACAGACCTATTGAGATAAAGATAAAAAACTGCATGTCAGACAATAAGCAGCCTCAGCCCTACCTCACCATGATACCAGAAATCAGAAGAGGTGCAATGAAACCAGTTTTAAAATAAATAAATACATCAGTGATAACAGGGGAACACAACAGGAAAAACCCATGGGAGGGCAGTGCTGAGTGCAGCATTGAGAAAAGCAATGTGGGGTTTTACTCTGTTTTTTTTTTTTTTGACTTTTGTAAAAAAATATTTGCTATCTCCTTACAATATCCCTGCATGGGTATCCAAATTCTTAACCTTCCCATCCCTAAACGCAAAGTCATAGGATCATGGAATGAATTGGATCTCGTTCCGACCCCCTGCACTCTTTGCAGACACAAGGATGGAATTGCTCTGTTCTAATGTTGTGGGCCATGGCCAGTGCTGAGGAAACTCCTTTGGACTCAAGCTGGGCCCTGGACTTTTTCTGATCTCCAAAAAAAGCATCTTTAAGGGGAAGTTTATTTTGTTCCATGACATTACGCATCTCGAGTGGACTCAGGATGAGTAAGCAGCGGATGTGTGGAGCTACATTCACCCAGAGCTGGAATCCCCTTTTGCCCCTGCCATAGCAAACAGGAGTTCATTTCCATCTCCTTTGTGTCCTGGGAAGCAAGGAAACCTCTCAGCTTGAGCCCGTGGAAAATTTCAGACAAATCAGTCTTTTGTTGGAATGTAATACTTTGGAGACAAGCCAAGTTCAACTGAAGTGTCCTTGGGAAGTGTTTCTCAGGTCTAGCCAGGAATGTCTTGATCAAAACACAGCTGAGGAAAAAACCCACCCCCTCCCCTCCATCTATCAGAGAGAGCAGAGGTTTAACCTCTTTTGAAGGCTCTTGGGCCAGTGCTTGGGATGAGCTTTTGTGACGCCTCAATCCTCCATGTAAGTATATTAACTCCCAATTAAAATCACTGTTGCGCTCTTTCCCCCTCAATTCCTTTCTTCCATTTAAAACCCCCACAGCTTTAAGTTTCCATTTCTCTTCTACCAGAAAATAGGATCATTTTTGTAGGATGACAGATCTCCTGCCTACTAGTCCTGGAGCAGAGTTCTTTGGCCCAGCTGGCAGAGAGAGCATCACCTGGACAGTGTATTCCCAGGACCACAATGCTCTAAAAAGAAACAAAAAGCCAAAACATGGTTGCACCACCTGGATCATATTTCTTCAATTATCTTAGAAAAAAAAAAAAAAGATGATTAAAAGATGGTATGTATAAGCTGTTTGGGCTTTGAAAACCTAAGGAAAATTAAGATATTTAATGCTACCCTCAAATGAACTGGGACAAGAAGAAGGGTTTTAAAATTCCCCCTATATGCAAAGTGGAGTTATTGTCAAACACAAAAAGTCATGCTAGAGCACAGCAGAAGTGCCTCTGGGAAGCAGCCCAAATTTATTTAAATTGGGTAGGGAAAACCCTGGCTATTTGTTTGCTCTGACTGTTTGATGTCAGCCTGTGAAGGCGTGTGAGGATGGAGACACCAACCCCTTCATACTTCTGAGCCGTACGTGGCGCATCTGACGCACTCCAGGAGGGCAGGACTCTGCTGTGGCACCACGGCTCCCTCCTGCCCTCCTTCCCAGAGCCTGGTGCAGGACAGAGCCCTGGAATGCTGGGGGGATGCAGCCAATCATGGACCCAACCCTGGAGTGACCAAGCAGAGCTGGGTCACAGAGTGGTCCCCGCCCAGGGAACGGGACACTCTGATGGGAAAGGGAGACTCGGGCTGCCTGTGGGGCGGAGAAGATCTCAGAGTTATGAGGCACTGATAAACAAAGCCCAGCCCTTTGTGTGATGCCATGGTCCTTGGGGTTCCCACCACTGGGCTGTGGGTGCTGGGAACAGCACAGTGGGAGAGTCATCCCAGCATGTCCTAAGTGTGAAGAAACCCCTGGCACCTTCTGTGCACCTCTCAGAGGACACCAAGGACACAGGACACCAAGTTGAGCACATCACCCAGGGGTTCATGGACACCAGGGGAGTGGGGGAGAAGCACAGATAAGAGCCCTGCAGCTGCCTAAAGTCAGTGGGGCTGATCTCGGGTGTCCTGGCAGCAAGACTGGCTGTGGAGCTTTAAATTGAATTATTTGGGGTTTGACTACTGCTCCAAGAGCCTGGACAAAGGAGGCACCTCCTGGGTGAGGGCAGGAGAGCTTCCTGCTCCCTCCTGCTATTTCTAGTGTTTCCTCACTCCCCCCTCCTCTAGCAGAGCTCTCTGCAGGCACAAGGACCTGGAGAAGTTTCCTGGAAGGGCTGTGCAGAGCAGACACACATCTTAATGGCCAGCATTCACTGCTTGGCTCAGTGCCTTTGGAAGAGCTCCGCAAGCTCCCTTGGTTGAGCTCAGGACCCATCACCACAGTGTGGGGATGAGCCCCAGAACCTCTGGGATGAGGATGTTCTAGAAGGAGGATATGGGAAAGGGCATTGCATTAGGAACTGCTCCACAACTGCAGGAGGAGCATCTCAGCAGCCTTTCTGTAAGGATCTCAAACATCAGCCCTGTATCATCAGTTCTTCCACCTCTTCCCTGCATGCAGTGCTCCATTAATTATCATTATTCATATTCTCATGGTGCCCCAGAGGCCTCCATGGGCAGCAGCTCTTGGTGGTCCAGAAACAAAAACTAGAAACACAGACCTTCATGTGAAGGGCTTCCTTTTCAGACACAACTCAGCAGAGAAACAAAGCATCCAAAGTGTGGTGGCTTTCCTTGTGTAGGGAAAAAAAATATCACAAGGACACAGAGTCAAAGATGGAGCAAAGGAGGAAGAGGAACAGGGGTGATGAAGAGAAAGCATAGGAAGAAGAGAAAAAAGGAGATGCTGAGAGCAAAGGAAGGAGGGGAATGGAGGAAGGGGAGGTCAGCAATCTCCGCATCATGTCCACACTCCCAGCTGGGCAAGGTCATCAGGGATGGGGGCAGAAAGGGCTGGCAGATATGACATGGACTCTCAGCTGTCCCCCAGGAGCTTCAGCTGCCCACATGGAGCTCCAGCTGCCTCCAAGGACAGCCCCCTTGGGCCGGCTCACCCAGCACGTCTGCAGGGCCACCATGGAGCTTCCCGCCCTCCCTTCACCGCCTCTGCTTTCCAGCTCTCCCCTGCTCTTTATTTTCTTTTCCTTTCCCTTTTACAGAACAGCCCTTGGTTCTGGTGGCTCTCCCAAAGAGATCTGTCTGTCAGAGCCAGCACAGCTCCTTTTGACAAATCCCAGGAATTTTTTCCCCTTGAGGAAGGAGGCAAGTCCAGGGCCCACCTCCTGTCTGATCCTTCTCCGGCTGCTTTGTGAATACAACTGAGCTGTGACTCAGAAGACAAAAAAAGAGCCTTTTGTCCCCAGAGTAGTCAGTGGACAGAGCTGTGCACCTACAGAGGATGATTCAGACCAACTTGGATGTGTAAAACCTTTCATTTTTTGGAAAATTTTCCGAAATTGTTTGAAATCATAAAGCTCCCTATGGCTGCCTAAATCATCTGTGATTTACACTAAAGCAGAGGAGGGAGAAATATAGACTGGGGCACTTGGTAGTGACTAAATACAATGAAAACTTCATGGTTTCTCCTTACATTACATTGAATTACATCAAATCTGGACTTCTATGTGCCTTTTGGGTCCCTTCCAACTCAGGATATTCTGTGATTCTATGATTCTACATAATGTGGAACTGTAACTTTCCTGGCTTTTAGAGAGATTTGAATGTATAGAATAACAAAAAAAGAGATAAGAATTATGAAAGCAGAAACTGTTTATGTCCTCTCATGCAGGAAAAAAGTACCCAGAGTATTTTATGGGGAGAACAAAGAAGAGCATAATCATCTCATTGCAAGCCAGAAGTACTGAGAGAATCCCAAAAAAGTGAAATTGCTCCAGTTTGCAGCCAAAACACTACGAGATTGAGGTTAGGAAGACCTTGTGAAAGGCTTAGAGAGCCAGGAGTTGTATCACAGTGCTTGGAAAGCTTCTCACAGCCCCATCCCTCTCTGGCCAGCATCTGGAGGAGTGGCGTAACACCACTCTTATTCCAGCACTTTGGAACTGCACCAATGATTTCTTTTGTTGCCTTTTTTTTTTCTTTTTTTTTCTTTTTTTCTTTTCTTTTTTTTTTTAATTCCTGGACTCTGACATCACCTGGTGCTGGTTGGTGAAGGAAGTGTGAGTTCCTGGGAAAGGCAGGGATGCAGACGGATGGGTTTTCCATGTGCTGCTCTGCTCGCGGTGACGTGGTGCTAGTGCAGCACACCCAGACCTGGCTCGGGCTCCACGCAAGGCTTCTCCCTTCTGTCTGAGAAAAAGAAAAGTTAGGGGCCTTTAGTGACCCTAACTGATTGTAGCTGCCTGGCAAAATGTGATTTGTCTGCCTCACTTGTACCCATTATCACCCCACCTGAAGTTCTCTAAATGAGGAGTGCAGTAACACTATATATCATGGAGAGAATGGACATGTTATAAACTCTATTTAAATCCAAACAAAGGACTTCTAACAATGCCACCTGAAAGGTTTCTGAGAGCAGTGATTAGTGTATAATGTAATTACACATGTAAACGTAATCCATTGCTCCTGACCTGTTTTGATTCAATGGATTGCGTACATCAATTGCCTGAATTAAGAGAAGCTTCACCTTCACGACTGATTTCTCTGCCTGCTGTGAATCATCAACCCCAAATCTTTCTTTGACCAGAAGCAGACAGCAGGGCTGTCCAGCAGACGGCTTAGGTGTGCGTAAGCACGTTTAGCACGATGAGGCAAGTCTGGATCCAAAGCCTGAAACCTGTTCAAATATTCCTGCTCTCATTCCCAATGGAAAACCTTATTTCACTCGTATTAGTGCAGCATCTCTGTGTTCATCCCCCAGGCTGAAATGAAATAATCTATAACTGCTTCTCCATGAGCTGCAATCCCTAAAGGAAATACCAAGAACTGGCTAAATTTTGAAACTGATGATAGAGGAGAAAAATGCTTTTCAGGATCATCAGGAGAAGCCATTAGTGAGTTGAGGTAATTTACTCCCAGGCACCAGGACACGTGTGCAGTTCTCCAGGTTCCTTGTCTTCATGAGCACTGTCTATGTGAAGAAATGCTCTTGGGACAGAAAAATCCTTCAGGGCAAAATTTTGGCAACAGAATTAATTTTTCTAATCAGTTTTGCCTTGCATGCCTGGCAGAAACATGACAAAAACTCAGGCTGTCACCTGAGGAGACCCAATCTCAATGTTGGCTGCTGGATAGTCTGCAGAGGTAGACGAAGATCTGTGTGGAAGACGAGTGCCATGGGCAAAGTCATGCCAGGACCTGAGACACTTGGATATATAGATTAGATTGAATTAGATTAGATTAGATCTGTTGATCAGATCATGGTGCTGATAACACCAAGGTTTTGAGGTAGATCTGTGTAGGGCCACACACTGAAGAGTTGGACTTGATCCTTGTGGGTCCCTTCCAACTCAGAATATTTGTGATAACAAAGTTAGTGGAAAATGTGTCATTCTGTGATTTTATATTTCATATTTTATATTTTGTGTGTATATATATATATATATTTGTTGTTGTTGTTGTTGTTGTTGTTGTTGGTGTTGTTGTTGTGGTTTGGTTGTTTTTTTTTTTTGGAAGAGATCTGGGAGAAGAATCTGGCTTCTAGGAAAACCCAATCTGGAAGGGACCTCAGGAAGTCCCTGGTCCAACCTGCAGCTCAAAGCAGGTCACCTCTGGGGTCAGCCCAGAGCTTCACCCATGACACAGCCATGAGCAGGTGGCATTTGGAAGGTGACTGGCACTGGAGTAGTCACTGCTTCTCCTGACCCATCTCGAGGCCTGTTCAGCTCACCTGATGCAACTCTAAAACAAAAGGCTGACGTTTTCCACACAACTTGTAAAGCTACATGACATTTTGGCGTAATGGCAAAGCCCAAAGTATAAACAGATGTAATAACTGGTTGGATTAATGGAAGAAGGGCCATTCATTGATTAGTAACAATAAATAAATGTAAGTCACTATGGTCACCCTTATGCTACGGGCCAGGGCTGGGGGCACAAGCAAAATCCTGCAAATAAGAATTGCTGCCATAGGTCGAGGACCAACAAATTTGTTTGCAGTGTCAGCTACTCTGGTCTCCTGAAAGCTTTTCCCAAGGCAGGGATGCGAGCGCTGACCCTGTCACCACACCAGTGCCATGCAGGGCTTTCCTGCAAGGACACTTGTCTGCTTCTGTCCAAACAGCCCCTCCTTGGCCCCAAGACTATATTCCAAGGAAATTCCAATTATGCCACCATGTTATTACAGAACCCACATTAGCTCACACAAAACTTTCACAAATCCGTATTTTTAAGGGCTTAACGTGTTCACAAAAGTATTGTTCGTGCTGGCAGGCTATAAAACTGTGCAATAACCTGCCAAGGGAAATTTCAGAAAAATTCTCATCTGAATCATCTCCATCATGGCATGAAATAGAGAAAACCTTTGAAACAAATTACTGGTTTCTGAGTTGGAAAAATGACCAACACCCCACCACACACACACACACACACACACACACCAGTGAAGTAAGGTCTTTCACATCACTTGCTTTTGTTTCTCTGTTGCTGTCCGCACTACTGACTCATTCCTGTTGCATGGCTGAGAAAAAAACCTGTCACACATGGCACGTCAACAGCAGCCCTTCCAATTTTCAGACAATTCCAACATTTTCAGCTTGGGTTTGTTGCAATTCAAAGAAAAATAGGCTTTTAAGAGTTGTCGTAGAGCAGAAATTCTCTAAAAAGAGCTTTCATAAATGTCAACATCAGGAATAATGAAATAAGGGTGGCTGGGATGGATTTCAGCAGCTGTTGATGGATTTCATCATCCTCTTGCTTTGATCATGTAGCAGTGATGCAGCTCTACACTCTCTCATAACAAGACTTGTTACAAAAACCAGATTTAATTTCAATTCCTACCTCCACTCATGTGCTCATTCACAAATCACAAAATCCCAGACTGGTCTGATTTGGAATTACCTTAAAGCTCTTCTAGTTCCACCCTCTGCCATGGGCAGGGATACCAGGTTGCTCCAAGCCTTGCTCCCAGCCTTGAACACTTCCAGGGATGGAGCAGCCACAGCTTCTTAATTAATTAATTAACTAATTCAATTCTCTATATCTGAGGAGCTAATAAATACGTGCCTAGAAGTATATGAAAATACATTAATCATCTGTCCAAGTGCCACATACTCAAAAACTGTAGGAACTGAAAGCAAATATTTATAGGAAGTGCCTCTCTCTAGAGAGGCAAGGCAACAAAGCACCAAAAATTCTTTCGGTGCTCGAGCACCTCCTTCTTAGCCAGGCTTCACTTCCATATGATGGAAATCAAACTGTTGGGCACCACGCAGCAGCACAGTCCTGTTTACTTTGAGAAGGAACTCTGCAAAGCCATGGACCAGTATCTTGTGCTCCCCTTAGGTTTCGGTGTTTACTGGATGGCTCACACAGTAGGTATGTAAACAGGGATTAATCCATTAAATGAGAATGTATACAAATAAATGAGTCTATGTTACTAATTTCCCCTTAAATCTGGCATGTAAATGTCACCATGGTCACAGCAAAAATGTCCAGGGATCTGCCTAGGCTTGCAGAATATCAACAGCTCATATAATCAGATCAGAGTTAAATTCTGCCTTCTACAATAAACACTTCTAAAAACTTTTTCATGTGTAATCAAAGTTTCTTAGGCCTCTTCACTTCTATAAACATTCATGGCAGCTCTAAATACTCTCACCTGGCAGTTTCTGATTCAGTAGCACCACTTACAAGAGAACATTCATCCAAATACCATCTTAGTTATTTGACAGGGTTAACAGCGGGGTGAGAAGCTGAAGACACAGTGCTCCCCCAGTACAATGAGAAAGCAGAAATTCAAGTGTCACAACATGCTTTTAGGTCTAAACAGAGAAGGAAATCTCTGCCTTGAGACAGTTTTTCTCTGTTCAAAACTGAAAGCAAGTTCTCACAAAAATAGGAAGTCTGGTCTGGGGATGTGGAATTCACGGCAGCCTGGTCTACACTGAGGTCCAGACTGAGGAGGGAGTACACAGAGCTGGGAGCAGGGACAGTCTGTGAAGGAAGGGACATGGCCCAGGCATGCAGGGGTGCCACCAGGAAGGCCACAGCTCAGGGGACTGGGTCGAGGGCAGCAAGAAGAGTTTCTAAACCTACATGGGCAATACAGCTGGACAAGGAAAATGTGTCTGAGTGGGGCAGAGGGTTTAGGGACTGTTGATGCAGGTGGGAATGAGAGACTCTGTCTGCTTTGCATCACTGTTCACCAGGAAGGTCTCCAGGCTCCAGAGCTTAGAGATGGGGCTCAAGGAGGGGAGGATCCATCAGTGCTGGAAGAGAATTGACTCTGGGTCTCTTGAGAAACCTTCTCCCTTAAAGTCCATGGGATCTGGTGGGTGGCATGCACTGGTGCCCAGAGTGCTGGCTGGTGTCCTTGCAATACCTGTCCATCCTCTCTGAAAGGTCATGGAGATCAGGGAAGGGGTCAAGGGATGGACAAGGCAAATGTCCTTCTCGGGGTCTGTTCCCTGCAAAAAGATAAAGGAGGGTGGGGAAAGTAAATCATATCATGGAGTCCCAGAGTGGTTTGGGCTGGGAGGGACCTTAAAAAACTCATCCAGTGCCACCCCTGCAATGGGCAGGGACACCTTCCAGTAGCCCAGGTTGCTCCAAGCCCCATCCAACCTGGCCTTGGACCCTTCCAGGGATCCAGGGGCAACCACAGCTTCTCTGGGCACCCTGTACCAGGACCTCCCTCACAGGGAACAATTCCCTCCACGTAGTGAACCTAAATTTCCCCTGTCAGTTTGAACACATTCAAAGGATTCAAACAGACCTGAAACTTCTCCCACTATTTCACAATTTGCTTAAGCAATGGCAGCACTATAAAAAGTTGCAATAAGAAGAATGAATTTTACTTTAATTTTGTTGCCTTCAGCTATTGCGTGTTATGTTGCAATTCATTTCACTCTGTAATGCTTCCTGTTACAGTAGCTGGTGTAAATCACCCCCATTTTGTTTATAATGTGCATAAAAACATTCTTCATACATAATAATTCCACAAGCAGCATTGAAAACAGGTGGATTTCATTTAATCCCTTGACCAGTCACTGACGACAATTAAACCAGCCATAAAAAAAGTAAATAAAAATACTTTGGCTGTCCATGGTTTAAGGAATCTGTTTTCTTTTACATCTTGCCTGGGGCAAGGGGAAAACTATTTATTTCAAGTGATTTTCTTTTAGGGTTTTAGCAAGGACAATAGGAATTATGCAATGCAGCATCTGAATGTGCAGCCTACTTAAAACAAACTGTGCAGAGTCTTGAAGAGAAATGCAGGGGGAAAAGGAGTGTTGTCTCAAGAAGGAAAAGTTCCTGTAGCTCCTATTGCCTGATGCAGAGAGGGAAGCCACATCCATAAAGCAGGTCCTGGCACTCTTCTCACCTCAACTCCCAACCATCTGTGAGCTCACCAGGGCCTGGCAGGAATTATTCTGGGGTGTTTCTCGCTATTTCTGTTCAAACACAAAATGTTTTAGTGTAGTTTTAGTTTTGTAGGAATCTATTCACTCTGCCTAAGAGACAAGCAGAGTACCAACAGTGCATTTGAGGCCCAGACCTCAGGGTTTGAGGCACCCCAGGCTGAGCAGGATTATCAGCTCAGGAACTGATTAGGATCAGGAATTATAGTGACCATTTGGACACGAGGGCTGACCCTCACTGCTCTTTCCAGGCAGGAGGAAGGTACAATGTGCTCCCAGGGCTGGCTCCATCCACAGAGGTTGTCAAGATCCAGCTGCTGCCAGCCCTGAGTGACCTGGTCTGACCCAGAGCTGACCTGCTTGGGTTGGACAGGGATCTCCTGAGGTCACCTCCAGGCCGAGTGATGCTGTGACCCCATGGCACGGACAGGGTGCCCCATGCATCCGTCACTCAGCCCTCTCCGTGTGTCACCAATCTTTGACACAGCTGACTTCCTGCACTTGTGCAAAGCCATTTCCCTGCAGGATATATGATCCAGGAGCAGGATCCTCGGGCTGACCACGCCAGCAGCTTTTTACACAGCTTCCTCACACTTACACAACCGGTGACTTACGAGGAGTTACGCACTGTCCATCCTTTCAGGTTCCACGAATGTAACACCAGTTTTCATGGATTTACAGCCTTTTGCCATGACCAAACGTAGTTACTGGTTGGATGTGTTAACCTATGCTGCAATACCCAGTGCTGGTCACACAGTTATTAGTGGTCTGTTAATTGTGCATCCATTTTTTGTGTAATTGAGGGAAAAAATACCTGTATAAAGGTCAGATCCTGCTTTTCAGCTCTGATCCAAACAGTGACCCACATTTCCATTGCTATAACTAGCTTTGTACATGAACAGGATCTGGGAAACTCTTAAAGCCCATGGAGAAAGTGAAATGCTGAAATTGCAATCCAAGAAATTCCTCCTGTCTCTAAGAGCAGCAGGAGCAGCCCCACGTTGACCATTTCCAAAGGTCCCTGGGCAGGGACATTACCTGGTCTCACCATGTCCAGTGATAACTTCCAGCATGCTCTGCTACTTTAGCCCTCCTGATTTTTCTGATAGACATTGGTTTTGCAATAGCTAAATCCATGGAGATAAAAGTAAATATTTTGGTTCAATGCTTGAGGAATGTGGATTTTCTGCACACCGTGCTGAACTCTGGCACCTGTATGTAGATCACTGACAGCAGCATGAGAGGGAAGGGATTGCTGTCACTGGATTCCTGGAGCAATGCCTGTGTGAAAAGTTCATGTGATCCAACAGCAGCCAACAGCAGAGGTGGTTTTGACCAACAGAAGCAAAAGCCTGGAGAAATCTGTCCCATAAGAGTGACGTGGGTGTCTGAGACACCAGGTTGGCTCCAGCAGGTGTTGGAAAAGTGCTTGTTCTCACTGATCTCCATCACTCACTGCAGACACATTCTGCAAGGAGGAGTCCACACTACACCCACAAATATCATGGGGGCCCAGAAACTCTTGTATCCTTTTTCTTTGCCAGGAAAAGCTCCTTTGACTCAGAGCTGACAGGCTCAGAACAGACAGACCAGAAGAACTTGATGAAACTTGATACTAGCCCCACCACTGCTCACGAGCCCTCATATCAAGCCCACATGGGGTTGTTATCATTGTCAAGTTACTCAGGAGAACAAGCTATTCACTGACCTGGTTTGTATCACACCCCTCACTCTGCCTTTCCTCTCACAGTGCTGGAAGTGTTTCCTTGTTGATGAACTCTTTGTTCTGAACCAAGCCATTGCACTTATTTGGCTTTTCTGAGACTTTGATAAGATACATGGAAGGGTTTCATAAACCCCCAATCTCTCCCTTCATATGACTCAGTAAGGTCCGTGGATAAGGTTGTTCCTAGAGGCATTGAAGGCTCCCCTTCCCTAATATCTACATTTCAATCAAGTTATTCATATCATCAAGTGTTGAACTTGCACAGCCAGTTCTACACACCAGTAAAAGTGCAATAAGCCATGTCCTTAACCAGACCAGTCAGTGTAGGGAAATGCAAGTGATTTGGACCTTTTGAGCAGTTTTTGTACCTATCTGTTTGCTGGTGCTTGACAAATACATTAATGTTTGACCAAGGCTGTGTCACTTCAATTTTTCCAATGCTTTATATAGAAAGAATCAGAATAGGCTGGTTTTATTATGAAAATCTTCCCTGTTTCTTAGTGCAAGTAGGACCAATTTTTAAATATCCCCCACTGTGAATATGGATATAGAGGAGACAACCAGCCCTTGAAAGGAAATTGCTGGATAACCAACAGGGTTTAAAGTCCCCAGCCCTCCCACTGTGTTACATATCATGGTTTGCCATTGCAGAGTTGACATATTCTCTTAATCCAGCAGGTTATGGGAAGCAACAGCAAATACCTGCCCATTTCCTGTGTCTGGGACCGTGGGACAGGCAAGGGAAAGCTTCCCAAAATCACCCAGCTGATGCAGATTTTAGTGGGATTTTAGAAGAAGAGCGGAAGCTCTATGCATCATCCCCGCTCTCTTCAAATGGGAGTTAAAGGTAGTATGTTTATTATTCGGGGAAATATACAGAGTTCCTGAACAGACTGGCTGTGTGAGAGCAGAGACTAGGAAAAGGGGAACCCCTGAATTTCCTGGAGAGGGTTTGTTTAGGCAGCCAAGGGGCTGATGCAAGATGCCTGAACCTTGCACACACTGCCAAGTGCATGATCACTGCTATGCCAAGCACTGCTCTGTCTGCACACCCACAGGGACACTTCCCAGGCTGCCTGGGTGTTCCAAAGCCTTCCTGACTCCCAGTGAGGAGAGAAAACAGCTGTTTCCATTCACCCTTTAACCTGCTGTGTGGGGACAGGGGTCAGGAGTGTGGGGGCTGTCAGGCTTAGCTGGGCAGGGAGCACCATGGTGAGACAGAGGGAGCAGCACTGGCACCAACCAGCCTGGAGAGAGGAGACAGGGCTGAGCTCACCAGGGGCTGCAGCTCCTCCCAAAGGACAGCTCTGGTCTCCCTGTGACAGGGACAGGACCCAGGGAACTGCTGCAGCTCTGCCAGGGAAGATTTAGGCTGGATCTCAGGAAAAGCTTCTTCCCCCAGAAGGTGCCAGGGCACTGCCCAGGCTCCCCAGGGAATGGGCACAGCCCCAAGGCTGCCAGAGCTCCAGGAGGCTTTGGACCATGCTCTCAGGGATGCACAGGGTGGGATTGTTGGGGTGTCTGGGCAGGGCCAGGGGCTGGATCCATGATCCTGGTGGGTCCCTTCCCACTCAGGATATTCTGTTATTCCACGATTCTGTGAATTGGACTTATATCTAGTCCATGTCACAGCATTCTTGTTTAACAAACAGAGGCCTCCAGGAGGGCATCCTAGATGGATCCTGGCAGAAAAAGCCACAGACTAACATGGGGCATTGGGAGACTCACCCAGAGAGGCTGTTTTTGACACAAATCTTCAGATCAATCTGCTACAGAACCCTTAAGGTTGAAATTATCACCTATTTCCTGGGAAAGTGAACACCAAGACATGTTACAAAGATTATTTGGTGGGTGAGACTTTCCAGAAAAATCTTCTTTACCTTGTGTTTGAGAGATCACCAAGGTAAAGCGTGTCCCAAGGACAAGCCTGCTGGACACCTCTGGCATGGCTGAGCTTGTCTTCCAGGCAGTCACCCTATGGCCCAGCTGGCCACAGCAGGAGCTGAGAGCCTGGATGCACCCTGGAAATTTTCCATGCTTTGGAGAATCGTCCCCCAAAGGCTGATGCAGCTGAAGTGGCGCTTTTTGTGCATCAATCAACATGAAGCCTTTGGCACTGGCTCAGTGGAAGTTACCAAGAGGAGATGTGCTGATCCCCTTCCTCTCCCACTGGGAACAGCAATCTCCAAACTGCTCATCCCCTTGTACAGGCAGCACAAGAACAGTCCTTGCTGGGAACATGAAGTTCCACCTTTTTCTCCCTAATTTGCAAACACTTTTCACAGAAGAAAAATTCTTGTGCATGACTGTCACCACAAAACATCATGTAAGATATTGATGTCACAATCCTCGAGTTTAAGCCCAAACTCCTGGAAATTTGCTGTAAATATCATGGTGAGGACATGGATATACCTTGGCTTATGTGTTGCCAAGGAGAAGGGGAAAACCACTGTCTGCAAGTGGGGGATAATTGTTGGGAACTGCTGCAGTTCATGCAAATCTTTTCCAATAAGAAGGTCCCTTTATAAGAAAGGCCTTTAGAAACCTTCACTGAGGCTGGACTCTGAAACAGAAGTTATGCTGTGCTGCTGTGGTGTTTGGGCTGCTGCCCTCCTGGTAACACTCAGATTAAAACTAGATTGAGAACTTTTCAAAATCAAGATATGATCTGAGGGCTGGAGCCCCTCTGCTCTGGAGCCAGGCTGGAGAACTGGGGGTGTCCAGTCTGGAGAAGATTCCAAGGAGACCCTAGTGACAGGACACAGGGAATGGCTTCCCAGTGCCAGAGGGCAGGGTTAGATGGGATGTTGATGAGAAATTGTTCCCTGTGAGGGTGGAGAAGCCCTGGCACAGGGTGCCCAGAGAAGCTGTGGCTGCCCCTGGATCCCTGGAAGTGTCCAAGGCCAGGTTGGATGGGGCTTGGAGCAAACTGAGATAGTGGAAAGTGTCCCTGCCCGTGGCACGGGGTGGCACTGGATGAGTTTTTAGATCCTTTCCAACTCAGACTAGTCTGGATAAGTTGAATCATTGTGGGTTTTTAGCAGGTTTTTGGCTATGATCTCTGACAAGCAGGATTTTAACCTCCAATCTAAGCATGGAGCACACTCAAATACACACACACATCAACAAGTAACACATTAATGAAGAGTTTGGCTCAAAAATTAACAGCCAAATATGGACTTCTACCATCAACATCTCCCTGTTTCTGACACTACAGTGGCTGGGGAAGGAAGTCATTACACAAATGATCTTTGGGTTCCCTCTTCAGTTTGAAACAGTTTGAAATAAGGAGCTTGAAGGCACAGTTGGAGAATAGGAACCAACCAAAGCAAAGGAGCATTTACATATTTATGAAGTGCAATTTGGAAAGAAATTTGTACTTAACTCTGGAATGGAACCATTGCACTGCCAGTCCTCCATGACAAGTGCAGCACAGGTTTTCACACCTCTTGGACCAAACATTCACCTTCCTTTCAGGACTGGAAGCATGGGAGGAGGAAAGTCACCTCTTCATGACTTTTACTTTCCAAACCCACCAGTAATCTGGGTTGTCTGCATTTATCACTGTACATCTGAAACAGCCTCAGCTCCTTAAGCAGGTGCTCTTACAGGTCAAACCTATTTCTACCCATTTTTACCCTCTCAGACAACAGAAAAAACTTCTTTTTTGGTGCTTCTATAACCAGCAGCTACCAATTAATTTATCTTTCATTGCAATTATTTGTAAAGCTAAGATTTTTATGCACATAGGTCTAGTTGACTGTTAGTAATTATTTTAAAAGAATCTTTTCAATTCAGTCCTTCAGTGTAAAGGTCAAACATGAAAGCATGGAGACATATGGAAAAAACCCAGTATTTATAGTAAAAGTATTTGCAGACCCAGACTGCTCTGAGTGGAATTAATGGTCAGTAATTTTTCTTAATGAGACTGAGCAGCTGAAGTCCTGAACTCCTTTCCACAGTGTTGGTTTGGGGATAGAATGATCAGGTGCAGGGATCACACTCACCCTTGAGATTTACCCTTCAACTCCCATCCTCCAACTGCAGATACCGACATCTCCCATTGTGCTGGAAGAGACACCAGAAATATCAGGAGAATGACCCAATTTCTCAGTAGCCAGAGCAACAGAACCCTTCAGACCTGTCTAATTATGTGATTTGATTCATGTACCCCATGAGCTGTGTGTGCTGAGGGAACAACTCAGTGCTTCTAGACATCCAGCTGTTAATCCAGACAAGATTGTCCAGCTGTCCCAATGGGACCTTCTCAGCCCTGCATTGTTCAACCTGTCCTGGATTTATACAGTGACTCCAAGTGTAGCCAGTGGCTTCTGGGATGCTGAAAATGCAAATGGAGAAAGATCTAAAGATCCCACCCCTGAGTGGTCTTTCCTGGCTCACCTGGAAAAGCCTCAAATCCTCAATGTCGTTTGGGTGGGCAAAGCATGGAAAAGGCTTGTGGGACATAAAACACCTGTCACACCTACATGGACACTGACTGGTCACACATCTTCCAAATCCATACAAAGCCCCCTGCACTGTCACACACCTTCATTGTCCAAATCCATACAAAGCTCCCTGCACCAAAATTCCGGGGGCTCGCTCATCCCTGGCCTTGGAAATCCATGGATGGGAACAAGACCACACAATTATTTTCAGGCACCACCACAAGCTCTTTTCTGGCAGCTGCACAGCCTGACTGGCCCAGTTCTGGCTCTCATCCAAGAACTGGGCACTCTGACTTGTCCAGTTGTGGCTCTGAGAACTGGGTGCTCTAACCTGTCCAATTCTGCCTCTCTTCTGAGAACTGGACACCCAGCTGGTCAGACTGGAAGGCAGGATCGTTCTCAGCCTCCAGTCATCACCAAGACAGCTTTCCCAAAACCTGCTGTGGTCACTGGGATTCCCAGCAGCTCCCTCTCCCAAGGGCAGGTAACCAGGCAGGTTTATACCCAAACCCTGGCTGCTTAAGCCATGAGTCCCTCAGAAATGACATTTTTCTGAATTCTTTTGGGTGTGGGGAGCCCAACATCATGTCTCCCTTGTCCATTATGGATTTTTTTTTTGGTTGAGATGATCCTTGATGCCTCCCTTCTTTCTTCAAATTTTTTCTAGCTTTTCTTCCAAACCTGAAAGTGAACAGGCCACTTCTGAAGATCCAGATAAAAGGGTTTCCACAATTGCCTTGTGCTGAATGAAAACCAAAATCAGAGAGGAGGGAGCTGCATTCCCTGTGATAGGAAATCTGTGTTGAACAGCTCTGCAAAACCCAAAAAGTAGCTGGGAACACCCAACTTGTATTTTATTTCTGATGGATAAGAAAGAAGAGAAACCAGGATGTGGTTTCTTTTAAAATCCTCTCAGAAAATACAAACTTTTTAAACATAACCCAGAACTGACACTGAGGAAAACATGCAAAAGCCCAACGAAACAAACAGACAAAAGATTAACTTTTTCTTAATGAAACAATTGATTAGCAAGTTGTGTGTAACATTCCTGCTGTATCTGACTATGCCTGACTCACAGGCACTGAAATTTATGGAGCATTAAGATCTGCCTGCCCTCAGAAGAGTGAAACAGAGAGGATTGCTTCACTGTTCATCATGTATTTGAATTTAAAAAAAAAAACAACAAAAAACCCACAGTGGAATAACCCTCGGTGCCAGCAGGTGCTAAAATGCTCTTTAATATTACCTCAAATCTGTCATGGGAAAGCAGCAAGCCAATGTGAACTATAACCTCCTTTATTTACCCATCACCTTCCCTTCTGTAACTCAAGGCAGGGTTAAGTTTCTCACCTGTATTTATTTAACAAGCTGGATGGATGCAAATCTGACCAAGAACTGATGTAATGCAGGTCAAAAAATATTTGTACTGATAGATGGTTTTACATTTTACACCCACAAGCATAACTTCAGTACAGCTAAACCATGCCAAAAGCCAACACCAAAACCCAATTTTGCAGCCTGGTCACTGCTGTATCTCTACTTTCCTCTTCCTGGGATTTTAGAGAGCTCTGGAAACAAGTAATTATAAAATTATGTACAAACTATTTAAGGTCTCATTAACCTTCAAAGTGATAATAAAAATACAGCAGAGAAGAGACTTACAGGTCAACTCCTTCTAGAAATTTTCCATTGCATGTAACAGTTTTAGGACTGTCTTGTTGCAAAACAGAAATTTGGGGTTTTTCTCAATGAAATCATCTTTTTCTACCATAGTGCTGACATGTTCTGTTTCCTGAGAGTGATTTTTGCCAATTAAACCAAGGGGTAAAATGATGGGGGATAGAGGAGCAAGACAGATGCTGAAACAGGCACAAGGAACATGAGAAATTTCCAATTATTTCATCGAATTGGAAGAGGATTTTTTTAAAAATCTACATTTGCTCCTTAAATATTTCCAGATAGCCTACTAATAACAACTTCAGACAAATAAATCAACTTCCTCTCTGAAAAAATCTGAGGTCAAGCGCCATTTGCCGTTTTATATTTTCCTGACATCCCTAACCTTACACAGAAGAGTTCAGACAGAAGAAACACAAAAGTTCATGAAATATGCAGCACACAGAAGGAGGAAACTATTTTTCAATGCTCCTCAAATTAAGTACCTTAATAACATACACAGAAGAGGAAATTTGGGAGCTGGAAATGCACTTTAGTGTTTCAAACTGTTATACTTCAAGTTCTCTTTTACTTGGGGGATTCTACACTCCCTCCCACCCCCCAGCTGAAGGTAGAACTTATGGAGACTGCTTTATTTGTGGCTTTGGGTTAATTTTAACACAAGTACTTAAATATAATTATGGACCAAAACAAGCTGGTGCAAGAGGAGCAGATTCAGGTAGATCCAGAAATAGATTTTACTTTTATTTTCTGTAGCTACCAGGACAGAGGAATCCAACCCACTCAACCTGACTTAAAAAAAGCACACAAACAAAAAGAAAAAACCCAGGAAGCTTCAAACTGTTGAGGCTGCCTCAATGTGATCTAGAGCAGGGCTATAGAAAGAAGCTGTTTTCCTTGTATGGGTGCAGAAGCTTTGGGGTCTGACAACACAGGAAAACCAGTCCAAACCCTATAAAAATTACAATCACTATAGAAACCCGAGCTGTACCAACCTTACAAAGTTCAGATTTACTGACTTGATGATAATTTAATGGCTTTGCTTCCCGGCTACCAGGGGAATGAGTGGTTTATAGAGTCACAGGAGACAGTCCCTGCATCCCTGTCAGATTGCAAAAGGACCTTCCCTCGCTCCCACAGCCCAGCCAAAAGTACCTGAAACTTTGTGGTTTTCCCCATAAAAACTCATTCCGATTTTATTTCTAGCCTGTGATTGCAGACTTCACCAACAACACACATCCAGGGAGCTACCAGAGGTGTGATCCACATGTTGGGAATGCAGAGCCATAGAATGGGACTGAGCTGGTGGCATGAGCTGCATGTGGGGCTTCCCTACAGCATCCCACAGGAGCATGATCCCAGAGTGGTGGAGGGACACTCTCCACTGGCCACAGCTGGCATGAGGAGGGGTCAGAGCAGCAGGAAATCATTAATTAGCTATTAATTAATTATTAATAATTAATAATGAATTTATGTGTCCTCACTAGAAACCATTAAACACAAAGCACCTTGGGCTTGCTCTGTGCCTCGAGCAATGTATCCTGCTGAGAAAGTTTATTAAAAAGCAGCTTAAGTGGTAGGGAGAAGAGAGAATTCATTTAACCCACCACAGAGTCACCCTGAGCCCACAGAAGAGGAAGGGCTCAAGAGTCAGATGTTGAGCCTGACTCGAATTCCAGCCCACATGTGAAATGAGAAAAGTTTGTGTCCCTGTTTCCCAGACGAATGGGCAATGATTCCCAGCATCTCCCTGGATATTCAACATGTACTTTTCTTACTGTCCCTTTCTCCTTTCTTCCTGCAGTTTCAAAGAGAACCATCCCAAGCCAGCTGCTTCCCTGTATGTCCTCTGGCCAAAGAGGCAAAAAGCACAGTGTAGGAGACTGAGTGGGATGGGGAAGAGGGCAAGGAGAGATCTCTGGAGTCTGGGGCAGCTCTTGAAGCATGTGGTTTATTGCCTAGGTTGTGGGTACAAGAGCTTTGCTTAAGCTGCCAGACACAGCTAGAAGTGTGCCCCAAAGAGAGAGCTAAGTTCTTGTTACAATACATCTTTTTCTGTGTTGAATATTCTAATTTACCCTAACCAACCAGTAAAAGACACAAATCCTATAGAATATACCTACAGCCTATAAGAATTACTACATTGCCATACTGTGTTACATTTTAAACCCTAAAAACTACTTTCTAAATCCTTTTTTCTTCCCTGCCACACTGGCAGGGTTCCTCCTACCTTTGGACCTTTGGCATCCCCTTATTTGCTAAGGGTATTGTTCAATCAAAAGAGATTCTCCTTCAGCTGGCTAAACCATTGTCTTTTCCAGTTGTTCAGTAACTAGCTGGCTTGGCATCTTCAATGTCGAAACTGGCTTTCATTTCTACCTTGCTTATAGGTTTCATATTCTTAAGATCTTTTGCCAAGCAATCATATTTATAAGGCTTTCCTGTTTCCTCTTCCCCAAGAGCACAGGGTTTCCACCAGTCTGGAATCAAAAGCACTGAGCTCCTCACCTGGAGGAGCACCACAGACAGGGAGAGGGATTTCTGCACAGAGAAAGAAGAGTTCAAGCCCTGGTCAAAGCAGATGTTTTTGTTCCAGTGAGCCAAGTTTAGTTATTCCAGGCTGCCTTAAATCACTGAAAGTGCAGCTCTGTAACCACTGCTTGCGAGAGGCTTTGCAGAGACCTCAGATCAACTCCCTGGCAGCGTAAGTGGCACCTGGAGATACCAAACACGTGGAAGGAATGTACTCAGCAAACGCTGTGGGTGTTAGTCAGCTCCCCAAACCTTATCAGTGCCAAAGTTCACCAGTTTGGTCCGCCAGGCTCCATCCCTGGGCTGTAGGTAAGGGATGGATGTGCTCCCACGTGAGTCACCCCACTCACTGACAGATGTTCGTGATGTGTGGTACCAGCCCCGTTTGGACAAGACTTGCAGATGGCTAAATTTAGACTAAATTCATTCTCTCCAACCATGATCTCACCCCAAACCTGTGAAGTCTTGCCCCTCTCAAAGCCACAGTAGATGTGCTGATGTGCAGATGTTGGCATTCCAGCATCACTGAATAACCTGTTCAAAATCCAGGGTTAATTCCATTTGTGCCACGTGCTAGTTGCCAGTGGTGAATTAATCATCCTCAAGATTTCTGAGGCAAACACCAAATTCCCCTTTTCCACACCAGCATGCACAAGCTGTGGTTGATTTCCAGCAATATTGACTATCTTAATGACTCCAGATTAAGATCTCTAGGAAACATAAAATTTACTCAATTTTGCAATTATCACATCTGTTAAAACTACCTAAATATACAAGCTGGACCACACAGGACCCACCATTGCCTTCCTCTGATCAAAAAACTGCTGGAGGAGGAGATCCTTTTCAAGACCAAGGCTAGTTGAATAATTTCTTCTAAATTTCTGGTCCAGTCAACAGTGATAAGGGCTCAGCATTCTCTTCATTATCTCAGCAAAGTATCCTATTTTGACTCCACCTGTAAATGGTTAATTTCAGTGAACTGCTCTAAAGCCTAGCACAAGGTTCTGAGGCCCCACAACTGAGCATCCTCTTCAAAATGAAAAAGAAAAGGAGCAACTTGGGGTGGGAGGAAGTTTTATTATCTCCTAGTCTATATTTGAAAATAATGTATTTTCCAAAGGGCTCAAGGTTTGCATGGGAGACAATGGCTGAGTTTCTAATCTCATGGACACTTAGATGTGGATGAGGAGCTCCAGCTCAGCCAGGCACTCCTTCTGCAGCCACTGCTTGAGGGGCATCACTTCATTATCAAATTGACTTTCTTCAGTGCAATGGATTTAACAGAGCACCAAGAAGACACCAGAGCCTGTTTTTTTGTTTTAGCCACTGCCTGCTTTAGAGGAGGCCTCCCAGGAGATGAAAGCAAGTCTCTGGTGGGAAGTGACAGAGTTCTTTCTTTCAGTTCTTTTGGGACCCACTGCCAAGTTTCATGATTGTGGTAGGAAATGCTGCTGAGGAGAGGGGGCCTGTTGAGCAGAGGCTCCTGCACACTGACACAAAAGGAGGGTGGTTTTCCCCTGTTAAGGGCTGATTCTCAGCAATGAGGGGATGAACTGCAGTGCCACCCACAGAAAACCAGAATTAAAGCACTTCTTGCATGGCTTATTCCTATCCCTTCCCTCCTGAGCTATCCAGCAGGATCTTTGGATGTGAGGGCACGGTGAAGCACCAGCTGAGAGCTGAGTCCAGGCTGAGACACCAAGAAAGGCAGAGCCAGGTATGGGATCCAGGATGGATCGAGCTGGGCATCGCAGAGAGAGCAGCTCCCACCCTCCCTGGGCTGGGGCACACGCACAGCTCCACATGGAGACCAAACCCATGGCAGACAATTTTGTCTGTATGTAGCACATCAGCCCCCAAAGGGCTGCTGACTCAGGCGCTCAGCCCGTGCCAGCTCAAATCTGCCCGGTGGCCAAGGCTGAGATTTCACATCTGAGCACGTACAAAGCTCTGGCTGGTAACTGGGAAATTGTGTCAGTGAGCAGACAGCAAAGTCATGTTCTAATTTTGCTCTGAATAATTAACCAAATGGGTTAATTGTATAAAATTAATTGCTGGTGCTTGAATCATTACAGTCCATGTTAGAATCATCAGTTCAGCTAAGAGCTGTATTGTATTTCACAGCCTTTCACTGCTTCCCTCTCCAGGGGAAGAAAGGAAACTTAAGTATCATATAAATAGCCAAAAAAGAGAAATTATCCATGGCCAGAAAAACTCCATTCCAGCACTGTTTGGGAGGGAAGTCAGCTGAGGAAACTCAGCTTGTCTTGGGTCCACTTTGACAATAAGAATAAGGAGTCACAGGAAGGTGCTGCTCTTCCAAACTTCAGGGTTAGTCCAACTTTCCCAGCTCTGTTCTCTGCTCAAATTACAGCCCTGCTGCAACCAAAGCACACTTGTGTCAATGCTTCCATCTGTACTTCTTCAGAATAATTTATTTCCTTCTCCCTTTCCCTTTATTTTTCCACAGACTCAAGCTCCAAGAGACACACTTTTGTTTCTGGCTTACCCCCATTCCCTTTCCTTTTTAGTTTTTTTCCTCTTACAAGAATACATGCACTTAAAAATGGGTTTTCTAGGATGAGTTTTAGAGAGCCCAGCCTCTCTGCTGAGGGCTGGATGCTGCCAGCTTTCCAGGAAGTTTCTCCTACTCATTTTGCCCACAGATGCTCACATGTGACTCCATGACTGAAGCACCCTCAGCCAAGAGGAATCCAGGGAAGAACCCCTATTTTATCACCTCCCTCGTCAACACAACCAACCCAACACATCATGGGTGAGCTGTAGGGTGGAACTGGCCAGCCCCAGATGCTTTCCCCATCAGCCCAGAGCTGCTGCAGTCACAGGGTTCCTGCGCAGGCAGCAGTGCACGTACAACATTCCTGTTCTACCTTCCCCAACCCAACCCTGCTCTGCCTTCCCCAAACAGCTCCTCTTCTGCCTTCCCCAAACCATCCCTTCTCTGCCTTCCCCAAACCAAAGGATGAGAACTTTCTTCTAGATACATTTCCCCTTAAGAGAACAGTTTTATGCTAAGCTGAGGGTGCTGACATCTACACCTGAGCCTCCAGGTATTTGCTAGTTCCCTCAGCTTAGATGGGGCCCCCAGGCTGAAGGCTCTGAAGTTCACCACTTCTTCTGTTCTCACAAAGATCCTTAGGGCTTGTCTAGGGTGAGGTAGTCACAGAACCATAAAATCACTAAGGCTGGAAAAGCCCTCCAGGCCATCAAGTCCAAGCTGTGCCTGATCTCCACCTTGTCATCAGCCCAGAGCACTCAGTGCCACATCCAGGCCTTCCTTGGACCTCATCAGGGACCAAGACTCCAACACCTCCCTGGACACCCCCTTCCAAGGCCTGACCACCCTTTCCATGAAAGATTTCCTCCTGATGTCCAGCCTAACCATTGCCTGGCACAGTTTGAGACCCTTTCCTCTCATCCTGTCCTTGTTCCCTGGGAGCAGATCCTGACCCCCATTTGGCTGCACCCTCCTGTCAGGGAGTGGTGGAGTGTGAGTTCTCCATGAACTCCATATCCATCAATTCCCATGATTTGATTCAAGTGTTTAAAAAACTCACTGTGCACCTGAAAATAAATAAATTTAAAAAAATGCATTTAGAAGCCAGGGGATTTGTGCTATTGCAGCCATAATCATAGGGAAATGCCCTATTTTAAGGCCTGTGGTTGCCAATAAAAGAGTTTCTGATGAGGAGCAAGAAGAGATGAAATAAAATACCCAAAATGGGTGGAACCTGCCAAATTTTTATGCATGGAGGAGAGCAAGGAGCTGGCAAGAGCTGCCCTGGTTGGAAAAGAGGAAAAGACTCCCAAGGACAGGGAATGGTGCTTATTCCCTCAGTGACACTCAGCTCCAAGGAGTTTCAACGTGCTCCCTCGCACAACCCCAAGCCATGATCAATTTGACCCAAATAATTTTACAGATGCTGGTCCAAGCTATTCATAAAAACCTCAGAGATACCACACCCTCAGACCCATGCTTTGCTTCCATCAGAGACCGGCACTGGAGTTTCCTATTGGAAATTAAACCCACAGCTTCTCGCTCTTTCGCCTGTGGCCAGGAAGGAACAGCTCATTCCCTTAATCCCTCCCAGAGACCTTTCCCAGCTAGAGGATGGGCTTCTTTCCTCCAGGATCCAGAAGCCCATCCTCCATAAAACACAACTTAAAAGTAAGGCTACAGAACCAAGTCTATAAAATATAATGTAGAGAAGCAGGACTGTATTTACAGGACTCAGGATCTCCCATATCTATTGAAAACAATCTTGGTTCAAAAAACTTTAAAAGCTGTGTATAAACCAATCTGTTTTTCCATTTTCCTTTGGTGATCAAAGTTCTCCAGGCGTTGCTCATTCTTGCCAACTTCCTCTCCATTTTAACTGAGCCAGAGCTCATTAGGATCCCTGTGCCACCACATCCTGAGCATCCCAAACACAAAGGGCCTTATCCTGCAGCCAGCCCCCAGCCCAGCACCAGGAATTTGCCCAGGAGCCACTCTGGGACCAGTGCCAGGGAAGGGGTTTGACAGTGCCACAATTGGGCTTCATAATCCTTCTTTCCCTCCGGCCTTTCCCAGAAACCCATGAATCTTTGGGTCTCAATCAATTTGCAGCCCTGGGATCCAACTCAAACTGGGCCTGGAGCTTCATGGCTGAGGCTAAATGGCAGCCTGGGGCCATGGGCAGGGGTGAACTGGGGCCACCCCATATTCCCTGTGAACACATTTATTAGTTCTTAAATTCACCTTTTAAAGGTATTTCCATCCCTATCAGTATCTGGGGTTTATTAACTTTAATATTGGTCTGCATTATTTATCATAACACCCTATAAAATCTTTCTTTTCCTGAAAGTATTAGCTGCACCCACAAACATACTTCTAATTTTATCTGGTCTCTCTATTAAAAGTCATCAATGTTGATGTGCCTAAATCATAAAATAGCACTTCAGCTGAGACAAAACTCCCAGGAGACAAAATGTTTCCATTTAAGAAATGTTTAAAAAAAGAACACCAGGAACAGCAAAGTTAATAATATGCTTTGCTGCAGGATTATTTACTGTGCCTTAGTCTCATGGCAGAGTCTCATGGGCAGTTTTACCAGATGACTTGCCTTCAAAGCCTGAACTCACCCTGCGCTTCTGATGGGCTCATAAAAGTTCAAGGCAGCAGGTTCATAATCAATAAAAATCAAACTGCCTTTGAAGCAGTGCAGCAGTGTGTCTTCCTTATCCCTCACTTGCTCATGTCCCAGGCTGGCAGCTGCCATCCTGAGCATACTGCTGGAACAGGTACTCCAAAAACTCCTCTTGATAAATGGGATAAATGGAGGGCTGCAGGAACCTCAGTAAATCCCATGCGTGCAGCAGCTTTCCCTGGAGGAAACATCCAAAGCCGTGATCGGGGTCGTTCTCCTCGACTGCAGAGGCACAAAGTGACATCCATGGAAACACCAAGGCTCGTGGGACCTCCTGAATGAGAAGAAAGCCTTGGGATGTTTCCCAAGTGGGAAACCCCAGTGGGATGTTTGTGAACACCCAACAGCTGGGCCAGGCTGCTGAGAGCCTTTCCAGGGAAGCTTTGACACCTCCATGAGGAGAGCACGTGGGCACCAGTGCCGAACCGCTTTCCCTATGAATTCCTATTCCCCGTTACACTGGGTGCCCACTGACTTTTCCTGAGGAACTTGTCCAAACACCCTCTTTGCCATGGCCCTCTGCACCCTTGAGACTCCTCCTGCTCCTGGACAGATGAGGCCCCAGCCACAGCAAAGGTCCAGGAGCAAAGTGACCGAGACAAGAGGAATGTGCTGAGCTGCACTGGAACAGACACTGGCAGCTCTTACCATGCCCAGACGAAGGAGGAATATTTTCCAGATTTTTCCTCTGTGTGTCATCTTTCTTCTCTGGGCAGCCAGGGCATTTTCCTGCTCTTCTGCACCATCAGAATATTCTGATCTGATCCATGGTGCCTCCAGGCACATGCCTGACTCTGGCCACATCTTGCCCTGCCCTTACACCTATATTTTTTTTGCCTTTCTTGGTCCGTTCTGCTCTTCACCCAGGAAATCTGTCCAAAGTATCCAGAATCTTGCTAAGAATTGCAGGTCCAAAGGTGTGGCCCCACCATAAGGCACAACCACACAAGGAAGACTCCACAGTCTGTCTTCCATCTAAACTGAAATTTTTGGCTTGTACAGCTGGCAACAAGTTTTTAGCGTCTCTTATTTTCTGTATCCTGAACAGGACTGGGCAAAGTGAATTTTCAGTGCCTGTGCAGTACTTGCCCAACAGTGTTTGGCCTTGAATCCAACAACCAACCATGTTTGTCTTCTTTAAAGATCCATTTCAAGGAAAAAAAAAAAAAAAATGAAAATACATCAGCAGCAAAATAAANAACAAAACAAAAAAAAAAAAATTTCTTTTTAAAAAAAAAAAAAAAAACAAAACAAAACCCCCAAAACAGTCTTTCACTTATTCTTTCACTATTTCAGCAGCTATTTTTTAAAAATCAAATGCAAAATCTAGTTTGAAGCTCAAGCTTTGTTTAGCTTCATGAAACAGTCGAGGGAACAACTCCATCTTTAAACCTGCAAGGCAGAACTGGACGGAACACTCATCTTTAAATATTTACAGTCTTACTTAGCTAAACACTTGAATAATTTAAAGTGCTTCATAAGGAGAATCAGATAGGTCTACCTGGAATATCAAATGATTCTTTAGAAATTTAGTAAAAATTTTAATTTTCTTTAGTTCAGTGCTAAATTCAGCTACATTCAAGACAAACATTTTGGAGCACTGATGACCCCTGAAATCAGGAAAATAAATAGAATGCTGGAAAATTCAGGAAGCTGGTTGTGTGAGGGCCAAGGAAAAAAAAAAACAGCCTGAAAAAAAAGTTTTTGTAAAACAGTATGATACAGCATTTGGACTAGGTAAGCTTCAGAAAGGGAAGGGAAAACCTGAGCTCCAATTAAATTACTGTGCTAATTAGCCAATGTCAGTCATAAATCTAAACCAGCACTGTGTGCTAAGGGCAGGCAAAGGAGAGTAAGCTCAGGGACCCTGGATTGCCCCCAGAGGAACAGCTGGAGGAGAACAAAGCTGGAGCACAGGGGGTTTGTGTCTGGAAACAATGTGGGGTTTGGATGCTCTCCATGGGCATTCCTGTGTGTGTCCAGGTGCCTGTCCAGTCCCGTGGCCTGGGGAGCTACCCCCAAAAGGGCAGGACACCCACAGCGTGGCATTCCATGCTGAGATACTCCACTGGCTTATTGGGAGGTCACTCTGCCTTTTCATTGGGAACAGTGATAGGAATGTTTGTCTCTTCTCTTCTATGTGCAAATGCACCTTCCAGTTGGTGGCAACTGCATGTTGTTGAAAAATAGGGGTTTTTTTCTATTTCTACATGAACTTTCCACACATTCTAGCCTGGAGGATTCCTCAGGCTACACTGGCTCCTCCCTGCCCATGCACACATTTTGTCTTGGAGAAGAAAAACTTCCCCATCCTCTCCTGGCTGTTCCCAGAGAAGGACAGTGCACATTTCCCGGGAGCAGGGCTGGATCTCATCTGCAGAGTCACTGCCCCCCTCCCCCCAGATGTGACCACAGGGTTCTTCAACTTTTGAGGCACTTCCTGAGGATGTTTTTGAGAATACATTTACAAGAGCTGAGAACCACTAAAAAAAGTTTGCCCCAGTTTCTGTTCTCGAGAAGCCAAGTGCTGCCACTTAGCTCATGAGGTCATGGACAACAACTCAGGCAAAAGACAAGCTCTCCAGCCTGCTTGAGATGAGCACAGAGATTGTGTGGAAAAGGTGAATTTCCTGAGCAATGGAAGTGTCTTAATGCCTCAGTTCTGAGAAGGGTTTCTCAAGAGAGATTTCCAGAGCAGCTCGGACTTCTGCAGAAGCCAGGGACAGTTCCCAAGTATGTAACAAGATGTGTGATGCAAAACTTCCCCAAAGCCCCAAAAGCCAGGATTGCTTTCCTGGCCTTACAGCTGTTCTGCAAACTCCCAAAATCACTTCCTCTCCATTCCTCAATCCCCACGTTGTAGCATGAAATGACACCAGACCCACACATCACACCAGTTCTATCCAAGGGACACCACACAAGGATGGATGGATGGATGGATGGATGGATGGATGGATGGATGGATGGATGGATGGATGGATGGATGGATGGGAATAACTCTTGCATTTTCTCTGGACAATGACAATGTTACACCACTTAGAAGGTCTTAGGAGGGAGATAAAACTCAAAAAAATCTGTTTTCCACACAAAACTCCTTTGGAGTTTTTGTCCTATTGTGAAAATACTAGCGTTAAATAAAGGTTAAGCAAAGCTCAACATATTTTCCACAGCCAGAGTTATCTCAGAATAGCTTAATTCAGGGTAGTTTTCCCTCAAAATCCTCCATCTGAAGCACAGCTGATCTGCCACAGCTTTATTCTGCCTTGTTAGCCCCTTCTCCCAGAGGGAACAGCACAGGATATTGCTCTGATTAAACCAATTCCACTTGGTATGAGACTCTAGGGGTTATAGCTGAAGGGATAACCTTCAACTGTACTTTCAGCCTTCTGGCTGAAAGTTATTCCACAGATGTATTTAACTTACGTCTGTTCCACATATTTATTTAATCTAAGTCTGGTTTTAACCAGAGCTTTACCTGATTTTTTTTCCGTGCT
The DNA here is from genome assembly GCA_013397195.1 of Hylia prasina. Lineage (NCBI taxonomy): Eukaryota > Metazoa > Chordata > Aves > Passeriformes > Sylviidae > Hylia > Hylia prasina. The sequence continues at coordinate 382,082 of VYXD01010889.1, forward strand.
CCTCATCAGCACTTCCCTTGTGATGTTGCCCAATCTCTCCATTACTTACACCAGTCATGTTGATCAGGGGAACACACATGATATAAAAGGGGCTTTTATTAGCAGAACCAAAATTCTGAAAGTCAGATTGCAAGAGTTACTCTTCCTCCTGTTAGAATTATGGCACCTCTCATCCCATGCTGGCTCTTCTCTGCTGGAATCCCTGGATAACCACTCATTTCTTCCAGAAAAAACACATTGTTTTCCTCTCTTCAGAGTAACAAATAAATACAGCCATTATGTGATTTGATGTGCTCTGTGTTTCAACATCTTATTATTTTTACCATGATGAATCCTGAGCAGTGTGTGATGGGCCAGATCAGCCAAAGAGGTAAAGTTCTTCAGGCAGCAAAGATGCTCCAGTCTGTGAAATCAGCTGCCTGCCTTTGTAAAACCTACCTCCATGAGAAAGGACTATTAAAATACATGGTCATGATAATGAGAAAAGTAAAATTTAATTGCTGTTACCAACTCATCATACAGAAAATAAAACATATGAACATGGAGAATGAATAAATTGAAGTTGACCTTTTCAGTCCTACATGCAAGTTATCTAAAACCTCTTTTTCCTTTGCAAAGATTCTCCTCAGAGAAAAATTGCACAAAAATTGCAATTTCATGGAAAAAACAAACAAACCAACCAAAAAAAAAGAAGTGATGTAAATAATGAAGCAAGGCAGCTTTGCAGAAGAGTTTGAGGCCAATCACACTTGTAACTGAGTTTCCTGCATTTACCTTTGTGTTCCTTGTGGCTCTCTGGTTTTGTTACACCTCCTGGACCAGACAGGGCAGGGGGATGCTGCCCTTTGGATGTGCAGCACAAGGACAATGCCAGACTTTGGAGGACATAAATAGATGTCTGAGCTGGGCTTTGGTGTTTCTAAGGCTTCTCTGATATAGTAGGAAGGGGAAAAAGGGATCTGTCATCACATTTCTGTCATAAATGGCTCTTTTCTGGAAAGGGATGGCTAAAGAGTGAAAAGGTTTGTGGAAACAAGTACAGTATCAGTTTCTTCACTTCCACGTATCAAAGATGTTTTATGCATTGCCTTATTTTGGCCCATTTCTAGTGCTTCTCTGAGCCTACGCAGTTCTTTCTGGTCAACCTGAACCAACCAGGAAATCCTGTTCAGAAATACCCATCCCCTGCCAGGGCTCAGCATTTCCCATGTTGGATGGACAAACATCATCCCACCCAGGTGCTCCAGCAACAAGAGACCTGGGAAAATGCAAATAAGGCCATAAGGAGAGATAATCTCGTTTCAGATCATGTTCTGGATGAAGTTTGCTATTTAAATCTATCCCATTTCTTTCTCTTTTATGTGCAGAAATTTGGCAATGAATAATGTGCAATCATTTGCACAGCAGATATGAATAACACATAGAAGAGTGCTTTTAGCAATGAAAAAGAGACAGAGGCAGAAGAGAAGGGACCCATAAGGAAAAAAGAAACATCTCAGTGGTTATTTTCAGGGTTGAGATGGTTTAATGCCAGCCCAAGTGGGCACAGGGTGTGGGCAATTCAGCACGGGAAATAAAGACTCCACTGTGACTGCTGTGCCCTGCTGACACCACTGGTACCCTCCCTGTGCCCAGCACACCATCACCCCCAGGAAGGCACCTTCCCTGGGATCCCAGTGGCCACACCTGTCTTTGGGAAGGTGGGAATGGGTAGGACAGACGGATGTGCCGTGGTGCCCTGGGCCAGGTGTCCGTGGGTTTCTCCGCATGGGGCAGTGGCTGTTCCCCCAAACCACAGGCTGGACTCTGAGGCACAGCTGGGAAAACGTTCTGTCATCTGCAGCTCTGCCTCAGGCAGGAATAGCCCACATTACAGAATGCCAAGTGGCTAAAGAAAAACCACATTTTCTCATTCTTACAGGGAAACTGCATTTTCCAAACAGCACGTTCCCCCTGGCACCCGAGGCTCAGACTGAATAATTCCTGGGATGGTTTACCTCATCCCACCCAGACGGTTTTGACCTCAGGTTGCCTGCAGGACACAGAAGGACTAAGGCAAGCAGACAAACCAGCAGCTGCCATGCATTAACCAGTCTAGAGACTGCAGAGGCTGGCAATGGGATGAGAAGTTTTCTACTTTATTTTTTGTTAACTTCTCTGTAGGGCCATTCACACTCTGCCAAGCAGCACAAACTGAAAAGAGGAGACAGAAACTTCAAGCCAGTTTCCTAGAAATCAGGTGAAGGTGGATCCTTTTTATATAGCAGATACAGAAGAGAAGTAGTGTGGACAACTTTTTAGGGAAAAAAATGCCTCAGACTGCACCAGCCCTGTAAGGCTTTAGAGATAAACTGGAAAGGTGTATTTTCACACAGACACTACCCAAATCTGGCTGTCATGTTCCACCTGCCCCTTCTTCTTCCTTCTTGTCCATACTTGAGAAACCATCATCTCCACCTCATCTCCTACCTTCCTCTCACCAGCTCCTGAACTCTCTCCTATCTTCCCCCTGTGCAGCCTGAACACACATCCATGAAATCAAGAAAACCAGCCCTGGAACATATCATGAAGCTTCAGAAATCCCTGTTTCTAGATGATTCTAGAATCTGTAGCAAAAGAGAGGTCTTGCTGCTGTGGTAACCTAATTCTGCATTTGCTCCTCCTTGTGCCTATGGAACAGATTTCCAGGACCACCTCCAGGTAGGTGCTGGAAGTCCACCTGTGCAGGAAATGTGGATGAAAGAAGATCCACGTGTCTCACAGGCCTTTGTAGAAGGTAACTGAAGTCAGACTCCAGCTGACTCCTCCCTGCAGCACTGTGCATGTTCCCAAATAAACAGGAAAACACACACAAATACTTTCTGTTTGGAGCTTTCTCTGCTTTCCCTTCTTGCTCAAAAGTGTCTCTGCAGAATCTGGGGCTCATTTCCTATGAAGGCAGGGAGCCTTTCGCTCACAGCCTCCCAACACTCTGACTGTCAAACACCCAGAATGCCAGTCACGAATCACTCTGGATGAGGCAAAGCAATGTCTTACATAAATTAAGAAAGTCCAGAGCGAGAGATAGCGTGAGTAGAGAGTAAACTTCCTTGCTGTGCAGCTTGCCAAACGCTAGAAAGAAAACCTTTGAAAAAGTGGCAGAATGATCCTATTTCCTGTTGATTTACTCTCTCCAGCCACAGAAAGGGATGATGGTGACACAGACCACTCTGGCTTGCAAAGCAGCTCTGAGGAATGGCCATGGCTGGATCATGTCACCAACAGAGGCATTTCATACACGCACTCAGTCACATACAGCCGTGGCAACACCAATTTATTGTGTCACCATTTCACACTCTTCTCTTTCCTCCTCACAGATAATTGAGTAACTGCACCTCTTTTTAATCCCAAGCAGGGTGCATTGCTTGCACACCTGTCAGCAAGCCCTGCAGAAGATCCCCTCTCCAGGGCAACATTGCTGCAGGGAGTGTGCGTGAGGAGGGAAGGTCTCTTTCCAAAGTTCATTGAGTGCCAGGGCAGAGCCAGCACCCCCACACCAAGTGCCAAAACCAGACCACGAGCACAGGGTGAGGGGTTTTCCTCTGTCCTGCTCCCCAGGTGCTGCCTGTGCAGTGCCTGGGAGCCTCTCCCTGCCTCTGCTGAGTTCCCAGCCACATGTTCAGCCTCTAATTTGGGAAAAGAAAAACCCAGCCAGGCCCAGCACCACCCTGGAAATCCAGCCCACCTATCTCCTATGCCAAAGCTGGTGTTTACAGCTTCCCTCAGACCAGGTCAGCGGGTTCTCCCTGGCCCTGCACAGCGTGGGATGTGCATCCATCCACTCACTGAGCTCTGTGCACAGGAACTGCATTTCAGCTCCTCACAAAACCTTCCCTGAAGCTGCAGATTTCCTCCCTTTCTCATCAGGCAACCATAGGAGAAGCCATCCAAATCTCCTGGGATGTCCTCTATGACCCAGCCACCCTACCAAACCCCTCACAACAAGGCCAAATGAAGCCCTGCTAATGGAGTGACTGAAAAAAGCTATTTGAAGAGGGAATTTTCTAGCAGCACTTCAAGAGGAAAACACCTTCCCTTGGTATTTCAGTACTGCATAACCACAGCTGGAAACACATGGATTGCAGGCTACAGGCATGGCCTCTCCAGCTAGCTGAAAAAAAATGTTTAATATGAAAGCCTTAAAATTTAAAATTGAAAAATTAATAAAAATTAATTTTAAGGGGTGTAAATGGCACCAGTAATTTGCTAAAACCATTCAAATTTCAATTTGGAAAATGCAACTCGCCCTGTGGACATACTTATCCTTAAGGCTTTAATCACTGTGCAAAATACTCATCATTGTCACCTTCACTTTTCTCCTGCAGCAAGTTAAGGCATGAAGTTAAAATATAGTGTTTCCCTCCAGCCAGAGAGCCCAGAAAGGGCTTCCCCTTTCAAATCTTTGGTCCAATCCATTGAACTTCTGCCTCAGAAGAGGGAGAAGTGAAGTTCTACCTCAGGCCTTTTTTAATTGTCCATAACTAAATGAGAACTGGCCTTGGACCAGAGAACAGGAATGAGGATAAGATCCCACCTCACTTCCTGCACCATCTGGGCTTTGTTGGGATCATGATGGAGCTCAGCCTCACATTCCTGAGCTCTTATGGGGACAGAAACTACAAGGTCTATCTGTGCTGAAGGTTTCCAGACGTTCTCCAACTCCTGTAGAGCTTTTCCCTCTCTGTCCTCACACTGGGCCTTGTGACCAGCCCTGCAAGGGTCATTTCCCATTTCACTTTGCTCAGAGTCCCTTTTAACTGAAAGTTGGGAGGCTTTTTTCAGTCCCTGGCATCAATCAGACCCTTTTACTTTGAGAGAAGAGGCCCAGGGAGGGGAAGGGCTCTCAGGCACAACTCACCACTTCTGACCATGGTTCACTTTTTTCTGGGCTCCTCAGTGCCTCTGGCAGAAATCACTGTAATTAAGTGTTAACAGTTTGATGAGGAAACCTTTCCTCACACTGGAGGCCTCGCCAGCCTCTTTTGACAATGCACAAAAGTCACAAAATAAAAAGCTTTGGTATTTTCCAACATTTCTTTTTCCTTTAAAGCTTAAAAAAGAGCTTTCCAGGGAAAAAGAAAAAAAAAGCAAAAAAAAAAAAAAGCCAAAAAAACCCCCCACCACCAAATTCAGTCCCCAGACATGGAAAATGCAGCTGAAGGAAAAATTTTTACAACTTTCCCCTCCCATAAGCAGTTGGTGTCAATGGCATTTTTGAAGCAGCACAGCAGATCAAAGAGATATCAACTGAGAGTAAATAAATATGGGGTGCTGGAACACAGGAAGCCCAGCCTTACTTTGCTGCTGTTTATCACACTTGTTTAGGTCACTGAAGAGAACACCTCCTACAGCTTCTGACACCTCTGCTATCCTTCAGCCAAAATCTTCCTACGAATTTGAAGGCTCAACAAAACAACATAAATCTGCACATGAAAATAACGGGGATGTATTTAAAATTTCCCAGCAGAAAAGCAACTTATCAAAAGCAGACTGTTCACCAAAATGTGTGAATCTTGGGAGACAAAAAAACCCCAAACAGTTCTAAGTTAGTATTTATGGTCAAAATAGCTTCCCCACAGGGTTATTGCTCCTAGCACCAGCTGGCTTCCAGGCATTCTCCTGGCAGATTATTTCAAGTTTGCTGTTCCAAAGCCTTTCAATAATTAAGCATTCTGTGAAGCAAGAATTTATACTTTTTGTATAAACTGTAAATTTAAGGACATAAATTGTCCATGAAAGGACTGTAACCGAAGGACCACTCATCCAGCTTTTCTTTAATCCTTCTCCCCCAGCACAGGCAGAGCCACATTAAAAGCAGGAATGACTCAAAATCTAGAGCACATGCTTAGGCACAAATTTGACATTCAAACCTACAGAACACAGGAAAACTCCAAAGATGTTTATTGCATCCTTAGATGGAAGATGAAAATTTTCACATGCAAAAATTTGCAAGAGATTGGGCACAAGGAAGCCTCCCTGCTGCATTTTTATGACCTTTTATTTATAAAGGCTCAGTCACATCCTGCATCTGAACTACAATACACACAACTGACAAGCCTGAGAGAACAAAACCTCAGGTCAGAGCTCAAATTGCTGATTAGCACCATGGCCATGCCCAGGGATTCTCCAAACACTGCAGCCTTTCTGGAGGGATAAATTATCCCATAGGAGTGGCAGTTTCTTTAAGGTCCTTATTTTACTGTGAAATATCTTGTGCCTTTATTTGTGTACTGATTGCAAATTGGGCTGTAATTAATAGCCAGGCAAATATTTGGGTTTGCTGAAATGTAGTGAGCTCCCAGCCCCTTCATTTGGTGTGGGAGAGGTGACTTAGAGTGACCTATAAGACCTGGCATAAAAGACTGAGAATATGAATGAATATGAGAAATTAATTCTGAAAATGAAATAACTCATTAGAAAGGAACATATGATCAGCTCTGCAACCACCTCCATAATTCCCCAAACTCAGCAAAATGTTGCTATCAAATAAAATCATGAGAATTGTGGTGTGGTTTGGGGGAGACCAGAGAGGAAAGGAGGCCTTTCTGGTTGGGTGTTTATGGCCAAAGGTGCTCCCAAGCCAGTATCTGTCCCAAATTATGGATCTCCAGGTTTTAGATGTGAAGGGAAAACAGATACGGGGGAGTGGACCAGAGACATTCACAGGAAGAGGGGCACCAGGCTGAGCAGAAGTGGCTCCTGCAGGAAATTAGGGGAAAATACACAGAAGAATTCTATCTGTCTCTTCAGCTGATGAAATCAGGAAGCAGCTTCAGTGGTTTTTACAAGAAGCCAAATGTAACACTGAGTTACCTTCAAGTGTTGTTTGCTTGTTTGGGGTTTTTTCAGGGTTTTTTTTGGTTTTGATTTTTTGGGGGTTTTTTTTGAAGTGGAACAGAAACTTTAATGAATGTATAGAAAAGAAACTTTTGAAAAAGGTGCACCCCGACAGCCTTTACAACTGAAAATTCAAAGTTTCTCATGAGCAAGTATTTTATTCCTGTTTTATGAAGGTGAATAACAGGGAACAGAAGCACAAGAGTAATTTTAAGATTTTCCTGAAGTCTACAGGTGACAAAACAGAGGAATTAAGACAACTGAGTAGAAACTGTAAAAGTCCACTGAAATAAATTTAGGATGTGGAAGCTCTTACATTGTATTTATCCTCTAAACACCCACCTGAAAGCAGCAATTCTGCCCTTGACTTACTGACTTAATTCCATCCACTTTAGTGTTGCATTTCCAAAGCAGCACTTCATCCCAATGGAACTTAAAAGTTCTTCAGGGGAAAGTCCTGAAAGCAACTTCTCCTTTGAAAAAGGACCTGCCCAAGATTTAATCTTCCCCTGAACAATTACTTCTGTTTGATGAGGAAAAAAACCCTCATAAAATTGTTATAATTGGTGTCAGCTTAAACCACACACGAACTAAAAAATGAAGGAATATCTCTATTAATACAGGCTTTTGTAATGCAGTGTCTGTCTCCCAAAATGAACTGCAAGCACCTAAAAATAGTCACAAAAAACCTTTGGGGCAATATTACCTTTGAAGGATAAAGAGCTCCAGAATTTTATTCAGCACACAAAATTCCTCTGCTTCACTTCCCTCCTGTTCACAGGCAAGGAGCCAATAAAAAAATAGATTTGTAATTAAAATCTCTGGACTTTGTGCATTCAAGGTCTTTATGAACATTGTAATTTTTTAGATGTTGAGCTAGCACAAGAACACCACTGTTCAAGATTTATCACTGCAGCTTTTGATTCTTGTTTCAACATTTAGCTCTTCCAACCATCTCCAAACTTCTAAGCTAACCAGAGTTGTTTTATTAGTGGAGAATTAGGGTGCCCACACAAATACTTTTTCTTAGAGTCTAAATTTTTTCCTGCTCCTGAAGAATTTCTTCTTTCCCTTTTCCATTTCTTCTCTGTGTGGCAATTACACAATTGCATGTTCAGTTTATAGTTTTATTTCTATTGGAATTCTTCTAAAAACGACACTCTTTCTCAGTAATGGCTTTAGTTGACTTTTCCTTTTCAAGATATTTCCAGCCAATTTGGATTTAATATAGCAATATATTGTTAAAAAAGAACTTGTTTCCAGCTGCCAACAGTAACTGTGGGTGCCCACCAAGAATGTAATTGCACAAATGAAAAGAGAAAGTCATCAAATATAAAACATCTCACATCGGCTAAAAATTACTTTGAAAGGGAGTTAAAGCTGATATTCCAAAACTATTACTTTGCATGAGAGATCCTGCTCCAAAAGTAAGTAACCTAAAATAAATATAAACTAAATAAACAAGTAAATAACATAATTTTCTTTATTTTAAATAAATAAATAAATTTAAAGTTCATTTTAACACAAAATGAACACCCAATAAGCTATTAAAAAAAGAATGTATGGAGTCAGCAATTACACTACTGTGTGTGTTTGAGGCACAAAAACTCAGTGTCAAATCTCAAAGACATGGACAAAAGCATTTTTCCATATTTTCTGCTTTTACAGCGTCCTTCCAAAGCAGCTTTGGATTGTTTTGGTGTTCAGACTTCCTTTCCTGGGAACAAGACATGAAGAAGGTAAGTTCTCTGAGAGTTTCACAGAGCACAGGGAACAGCTGTTGGTTTATGAAGAATCATGGCTACAAAAGCATAATTTTAAATCCGTTTTTAAGCTGAAGGTAGGGAAAGGATTGCCATTAATAGAACAGGCAATTTGTATCTTCATTACTTCACAAAGAAAACTTGGCCTGAGATCAGGAACTGAATTTCACAATGAACTTTCTTTTTAATAAGCTGAACAGAGAAAAATGGGCTTTGCTCTGCACATGTGGCAAACTGAATAAACTGTGAAAGAAGAAATCTGTAATTTTGATCACAGTGGTCCCTCTCCCTTAGTGAAAAATGAGTTTTTCTCATCCCTGAGCAGAACCAGCGCTTGGTCAGGATTAACCTCCTCTGATGAACAAGGTCAGTGTGAGTCCATCCAAAATACTTAAGCAATCAAATGGAGAATACAACATGAAAATGAAGGGATAATATCAGTTTCTGCTGAGTGATGAGCACAGTCCACCCCGAGTGCGTGGATGCATTCTCAGAGCGTGAATTCACACGTACGCAGCCCAGTGGGATCCCACCAGGGAAAACTTGCCAGATGCCTGATTCAAGAGGAAAGATTTTCAATTAGCACAGTTAAATACCATTCTCTTCTCTTTCTGGGTAAAACAATGAAATGAAGGGCTTCTTTCACCAGATTGTGCTAAGAAATGTCATAATGAATCACATTAAGAGTCCATCAGACAATTTTAGAACAATTATTGCTAAAGGAAGTTGATTCTTCATTTCTTCCATTAAAACCTTCCAGCCTCAGTCTAACAGTAAAGCACTAATAACCACCCAGCCTTCAAGTGCATATTTTCAACAAAATTCCATCTGTCTCAACGAAGAAGACAAGAACTGCACTACCAAAGAAGCAAATTTGAAAGTTCCACTTGGTAAATGCTCAAGACATTAGTGATACCCTACACAGACACCCTACAAGGATGGAAGAAACCAATTTAAAAAAGACAAAAACCTAATATTAAAAACGTTTTAAGACAGCCACAACTGGATCAGCAGCAGGTGAATAAAAAGTGGATCCCAGTTCTCCCTGCTTCCCAAAGGAACGACATGTGGCATGAAAGGGCTCGCACTGAACCCAAGCAGCTGCAGAGGAACTGCTGCTGTCTGCACCCAGGGACAGCCCTGGGGGAGGGGCTTGAGAAGAAAATCATCTCATTGCTCTCCAGACTTCCTTCAAAACCAATTTCCGTATGTCCCAGGGAGCACATGAATAATCTTTCTCTGGAATTTTATCAGGAGATTATCCAAACAAATGGGAAATTATCAAAACAAGTGGGATGTTGTTGTCTCCATGGTGTCCCCAGGCAAAGTAAAGATGCCCGAGGTGGCCTCAGCAGCAGCTGCTTCTGGGCTGGGACGTCTTTACAGGGGCTGTAAAGATGAAAGAAATTCCTGGAGCAAGGACTGGTGGAATACAGAGCAACCAGTTTCATTTTAAATTACATTGCCAGGAAACTGAGACAGGATTAATTATATCTGGATTACGATGGGAGGAGGTCGTTGCTCAGGAGAATTGGTATCTACAGCTCATCAGACCTTTAGGACATGGCAGATTTGCTGCTTTCTAAGAAGGATCTGCCACGTACAGGTATCTCAAATATCTAGAAAATAAATAAATACCCACTCCAAGGAGCAGCAAACACAGGACAGTGGCTCTCTTAACACCCCCAAAAAATTGTGACCACAATAATAAATATCGATAGCAAGATAGACATTAAAATATTCAGGACAGCAAGTCTGCAGCCAGAGCAGCATAAACACACGTTGCAACTTTTCCTCATGAAGGAAAAAAAAGAAAAGGGGTTATTGGGCCTGAAACTAAAATGGGATTTGCTACATTTCAGGGAAGCGATTACAGTATAAACCCTTTTAACTCACAGAGAGGAACACAGAATTCCTCACATGCAGTATTCATGTCTTCTCCTGCATTCCCTCTTTCAAGTACTTCTAATTTGAGTTTCAGATTCAAATAGCTGCAATTATGGAACAATTCAATCACAGGGTAAGGGAAAGGAAAAACAAAACTCTCACCAGAGCATGGTTTGGCAGGGTGTGTTCTGCTTTAAACAAGGATTAAAATTAGAAGGATTGCTCAAAATCACATAAAGTCGTGCAAATTCCTAGAATATTGGATTATTTCTCTTTATTACTCCTCAGCTGCAATAGGTTAGTCAGAACAGGAGTTTTCCTTTCTATGGGTCTTGTTCAAAACTTCTGTGCAGACACCTAGAAAATTCACCAGTTACCAAAGGCTGGGTTGGGATTTTAAGAACAATTAAAGCTAAATTTGTTATACTGGTTGAAGAGCTGAGAACATATCTGACAACCAGCAAGAAGCGTCTTTTACAAGCTCCCTTCTGCAAAGTTGAGCAGAGATCAGAAGAATCTCAACACACGAAATCTGATGCAGACTGAAATTATTGGGAGAAGAAAATTTCTCTTCATCTTATTGTCATAATAACAACCAGCCCTTTGGCTGACATTCCAGACTATTCAACCCCTATTCTGTCATAAGGAATTTGAGACACACTGTGGAAAACTGTGATTAAATCCAGGTTTCTCATGCAAGTAGAACCCACTCCACCAGCACAGGCATTTCCAGGCATGGCCCACTCAGTGCAGAAACTCTTCCCACTGGATTATGCACCTTGGGCAAAATTTGATCTGGAGAGCCCATGCAGAGCTTGCTACCTGCAGGATATCCTTGGAGATGTCCCCAGCAGGTTCCCTGCAGGCAGGAAGGGACAGCAGGACATTTACACATCACCCACATACCAACACCCAGGCAAAGCGACAGGTCCTGTAATTTGGGGATTTTCCAACCTCAGAACACAAAACTGGAAACTAAAAGAGGGTATTGCTACACTTGTGTCATGTTTTCTGAGTCAGGCACAGACAGCCCAGCAGCAAGGAAGAATTACCATTTTGTTTGGTTTCAGATGTATTACCTTTGATGAAAGGCAGTCAAAGGTTATTTTGGGCAGTTAATGGTTTGGAAATGCTCTGTCAAATTAGTGTCAATTTTTTCAAACGGGTTACACTCAAAACGCCTAAAATGCATCAATACAGAACAGGCACTGGGTGACAAAAGGGAACCCAGAACCCTGAGTTTATCTTTTCTTTTGCTTATGTTGTTCCTGAAAGAGTGACTGAGGTCGGGTTTTGGGTGAGGAACATGGTGCTGCAAAAGAACCTGCATTATGTCTGTGACCCTCCTAGTCACAGCTGTGCTATCCAAAATCAAAAGAAATAAATAACCAAAGTTTTATGGATAAATCCAGTTTTATTAAGGTGTAGCTCACTGAGCTGTGCTTAAACCCAAGACAAAAGTTGCACATGGAAGTCCTAAGGGACTGTCACTGAGCTTCACACTGAAAAGCCAGAAAGGGACTGGGCCACTAGAAGCAAACAGAAAACAGACATCCCTGTGCAACTAAGATGAAGTGTGAAACACCTCTTGAGGCAGTTAACTGATCATGAAAGTATTAAAAGTAGTTGCATTAACACTTCATGAGAGATTTCCCCCAGACTCTCCCTCAGTTAACCTTCTGCTACCACATATTTAGAAATATTTTTTTGTAATCACATCACTTGCCAGGTGATTTATGAAGCAGAATGAGCAACAGCCAAACATTTACTAGAACTGTTGCTGAGCAGTGAACAAATTACCTGCTGTGCCACAGTAGGACAAACAAGCTGGGCTGAGCGGTCCATACATAAACACTAATGATCTCATTAACTCAATCCATTTAATTAATCACTATCAAAGTAAAGGCCACACTTCTACCCTCTTCTGTCCGTGGATACACTGCTCATGTCAAATGAATGAGTTCAAAATCATCCTCTTAAAACCTATTTGTGGTCACCACCTGGCTTGCTCACACTGAACCCTTGTGAAAATGTGGAGAGGTACTTTGCATATTCCCCTACTAATTCCAAGAATTCAAATAAGTCCACATTCTCTGAAAGTGAGTCATTAGTTTTGAGTCCACCATCATCATTGTTTCCAGTCAAAACATCTCAAAAAGGAAATTACAGCAGCCAAGATAATCAAGCATTGGGGGAGATATTTTGACACCTTAGATCTTGCCATGGAAATTTGCTCAGAAATTTGAATGAATCAGTAACCTGGAAAAATAATAAAATGAGTAAAACAAAAACTACAATAGGTCGTGATTCATTTTTTTTTTTTTCACTGTTAAGGGGCTACGTGCACTCGCCCCAGGCTGAAGGACACGCTGGAGGTGGAGCAGGGCAGTGAGGGAGGAGGAGAAACCCAAGGCAGCATCTGCATCAGCAAATGTCTGTGACACATCCCAGGTTCCAGGGCTCCACGACTGAAGGGGTGCTTTGACACCGGAATGATGAATCCGGTCGGAAAATAAGTGGACAAAGGAAGAGAGCTCAGCTGATAGAGTCATCTCTTCACCACAGAGATCTCTTCCGAGGCATTGGGCAACGTGTCTTGCTCTTCAGGGTGATGTTGAATGTTAAACCCAGTGAATAACAGGCTCTGTAGTCATTGCCAGCCCCAGCTAGCATCGAAAATGGTGAATCCCTTCCTTCCAAGCCTGGAACAGAGGTCAGGTGGGCACTGATTTATCACTGAGGGGAAACCTTTTGGTTTTATTTGCTGATTATTTCTGCTTGGTAGGGGAAAGGAATTAGAAGCCACCTGGACATTTTTAACTGAAAAATTTCACTTTAAACACAGCAAAATCTTTAAAAACTGATTAAAAGTTAAAAATCAAAAGGTTATCCAAAGGCATTGGTGATTTCAAGATTCAAAAATACATTTTCATGTAGTAAAAAATTAAGTCAAAATCATTTTTTAATGTTTTCATTTCAACAAAAAAAAATTGAAGATGTGATTTTGACTCAAAAAAAAAGCTCTTTTTTCAAGTTTCAATTACCTTGCTGAGCCACATCTCTCTTCTGCCCAGCTCTAATCTGTAAAGTCTATTCAGCACATAAACTGGACAAAAACCAGCAAGCGTGGATGTCATGGTTTGATACTGGCCAAACACCAGGTATCCACGAAAGTCATTCATTCACCCTCCTCCACTACAGCTGGGCAGAGGAGAGGGAACAAAATTAACAAAGGGGTCATGAGCTAAGGATTGGGAGAAAAAAACTTCAAGGGCAAAACAGGCCCAAATCTAAAGGTATAAAATAAATTTATTAATAACAGATTCAAAGGATGATTATGAGATGTAAAATAACCTTTCAAATACCTTTTCTCCCCCCCAGCTCTGTCCTTTTTTCCCACCGATAGTGCAGAAAGACAGGGCATGGGGGTTTTGGTCAGTTTGTCATTTGAGATCTTTTTCTGTTTGCTCAGGGAGACGAGTCTTTTTTCTGTGATGCCGTGGGGTTTCTCCCATGGGCAAACAGTCATCCCAAAACTGTTGTGGTGTGGAACTGTTGTGGTGTGGGCCATTTGTCCACAGGGTGCAGTCTTTTAAGGACAGGCTGCTCTAGTTTGGAACCAAGGGCTTGTTCTCTTTATCTCTGGAAGCTGGGGCCCTCTGTTTCACTGTTTGGGTCTCCCAGTAGACTACAGCTTTCTCTGCCACCCACCCATTCCACTTTTCCCACAGGCTGCAAGTGGATCTCTGCATCCCCGGTGGACTTCATGCATGACAAGAGGACAGTTTGTTTCACCATAGTCCTCACCATGGCCTGCAGAGGAATCTCTGCTCCATCACATGAAGGATCTCCTTCCCCTCTTTCTTTTCCACTGGCCTTGGTGCTGCCATGTTGTTTTCCCTCACATGTTCTCACTTCATCCTCTTCTCTGACTAGAAAAACTGATCCTTGTAGGCAACAGAGCCAACAAGTTCCACTAATTCCAAGATTTCTGCAGGATCCCGCAGTGCTGAGAAGTTGATCTGGTCCAGGTTCCGTGTCAGGGAATCAATCACTCCTCATGCTCCCACCGCCGGCCCTGCGGCCCCATCGTCGCTGTGTGGGCAGTGGGGGCTGCCGGGCAGCGGCGCTGTTTGACGCCTCTCTCCGTGCAGGGCCCGGGAAGGGGAAGCTGCTGCCCCCTGTCCTTCTGCCCCTCTGCCCCTGCCCCTCTGCCCCTCTGCCCGTGGCACGGCTGGCCGTGGGCAGGCAGGCAGGCAAGGCTCGCCATGGGCCGTGCCAAGATGGCAGCAGCTGTGGTGCATTGCTGCTGCTGCACTGGGGATGGCCCCAGGGGCAGCGCTTTGCCAGCCCTGAAAAAAAATACTGTGCGTGTGCTCTTTGGATTTTTTCTTAAATATGTCATCACAGAGGCCTTACCAACCTCTCTAATTGGGCCAGCAGCGTGTCCATCTTTAGAATCATCAGAGATTGGCTCTGTGGGACACAGTGGAAGCTTCTGGAAGCTTCCTCCCCCTGTGCCCCACCCCACCACTACCAAAAACCAGGCTGTGCTAAATCAACACAATGGATCATGTCAGGGGGTTCCAGCAGGAAAAAANTCCCACCGCCGGCCCTGCGGCCCCATCGTCGCTGTGTGGGCAGTGGGGGCTGCCGGGCAGCGGCGCTGTTTGACGCCTCTCTCTGTGCAGGGCCCGGGAAGGGGAAGCTGCTGCCCCCTGTCCTTCTGCCCCTCTGCCCCTGCCCCTCTGCCCCTCTGCNATGGATCATGTCAGGGGGTTCCAGCAGGAAAAAAAGGTATTTTCTCCAGTTAAGAAGTCCACAATTGGCCTAACAGAAAGGGAAAAGAGAATTAAATCTGCTTATTTAAAAAAACCTATATATAAATTTTAATTTATAAAAATTTTATACCTAACATGTTCTCAAGAATCCATCTGGTGCACCAGACAGATCCATAGCTGAGACGACTGCAGTAAATTTTCTGAAGATAATTTTATCTACACTCAGGTAACCTCAGAGAATAAAGCACTTTTTCTTCAAAAAGAAAACAAAAACAAAAGATGTCTTCAGAGCACAAGCGTTCCTTTTATTGCAAAGACTCAAGTCATAGCAGGTCAATGAGAAGAAAAACAAAACCAGAAATATCCATTTTTCCTTGCAATGGTCTGTAAACCCCTGTAACTGAGGCCTCTTGAGCTAGGAAAGGAGAAAGTTTCTTTGGCTGTATTAAATCATAGAATCCTTATGGCTAGAAAAGCCCTCCCAGACCATTTAAAATAAATAAAGTTACGTGACAGTCCTTTATTGATCATTGGCAATATCTGCTCCAGTGTTTGTGTACAGGGATTACGAGGCTGTTTCTAATTTTTCTTTGGGAAGCAGCTTTGGAGAGCATCTCCTCCCCACAGGGTTTGCAATAGTTCAGACGCTTCTAATCCTGGGGAGATGCTGCTGATGAGTCTGTGGTGCTCCTGCCCTGCATGGGCTCTGTTCATGCTCCAAGGGACTCCCTAGCATGGGCACATTTGCAGGGGCTCAGGACAGTGGGAAAAAGCACTCTGGTGTTTTGAGGAGTGAGGAGGAAGGAGGGAGGTTTGGTGGTTTTTCTCCCAGCCCTCTGTAGTGTACACCAAGCCTGTTTACCTGCTGTCTGCAGACCAGGGTGGGAGTGCCAGGCTGGGTTGTGATTTTGCCTAGCAATTATCTCCCATCTTTTGGTAACATGCTCTACTACATCCCTCCTCCTTCACAGTCAAGAGCTGTCCTGACACAGATGTTCTCTAAAGCAGCTCTGGAGCTGCTCTCCACTTCAGTTGGGGGGTTTTGTTGTTTTTCTTTAAATATTTATATTGCAGCAACCCACTGAAATATCCAAATGTATACACAAAGAACCCCAAAGCAGGAAGAGACAGTCAGTCCTACTTTCTTCATCTCCTTGTTTTCTTGCTGCAGCAGAGAGAAGCCAAAATACATGTCTGGAAGGGGTCAACACTTAAACCACTGGAACATTGGAATGAATTTTTTCCATTACTAGATAGAGTCTTATCTACCACTTTGGAAGATTCTCAAACCTTACCAGTGAGAAGTGAGGGGAAAGTCAGTAAAAATGAGAAAATGTCTCCTTCCAACAGTTCCTGCTTCAGCTATTTCAGTTTATGAAACTACACAACAAACCCTAAAGGCAGAAAAAAATATAGGAGAAGATAACGACCACAACCTTCGGTAACAGCTGTGGGATGTATTTAACTTGGAGAGGGGTTACGACGCTAAGGAAGCTTTAAGCCATCTTTGTGGTCCCCTAAGCCCAGGCCAGATGTGTCTGCTCAGCCATGCAACATAAATTACAGCATCCTGCTGGAATTTAAGCCAGTTATCCATGACCCCAGGGGCTGCTGAAAGTGTGTGAGCAGCAAGTGTTTCTTGCAGGAATCACTCTCCACCTGTTGCCAAGGAGGAAAGGAGGAAGAAGATGATGTCTTTTTATAGTGTTTAGTCTATTTTCAATTGCTTGTAAAACTGTGATTCTTTATCATACCTGGAAAGAGCAAGATACATTCATTTCACCTTAAGCCTTCACTTCCCTCATCCTCCTTTCAGGTACTTGCATCATCCACACAGTGTTTCCTCATCACCTGCCTGTCACTGCTACTTACAAGTCCCATTATTTGTAAAGGGCTACATCTCTGCAGAACAATTCAGTGGTATTTGTCTTGAGATAAAAATGAACTCTGTTCTATAAAAACCAAACGTTTACACACACACTTTTCTCTCTCTGCAGTTCCTCCAGTAAATCATTTGCTGGCCCAGCACACCCAGTCCAAGGTGGTGCTGTCACTGCTGTGCAGGCTCTTTAGAAGTCATTTGATTGTAACTATGAAAACAGCTGAAATCTCACCTGTCTCTTTCCTCTTGCTGCTGTTACAAGGGCAGTAGAGGAAAGGTGTGACATTAACCCCGCACACATCTCCATGTATTTCTTCACTGGGAACACCCCAGCACAGGTGTACAATGTTTCACATGGAATCCCAGAATGGTTTGGAAGGCACACAAATTTGGTATTGTTTCACCCCCTGCCATGGGCAGGGACATGTTCCACTAGCCCAGGTTGCTCCAAGCCCTGTCCAGCTTGGCCTTGGACACTTCCAGGGATTCAAGGGCAGCCACAGCCTCTCTGGGCACCCTGTGCCAGGGCCTGTCCACCCTCATACTCAGCCTCTTCTTCACACACTAAGATTCACGTGCGTGTCCTGGTGAGACTTCCCTTATTTTATTCAGGACACCCTGGGGTTCAGCTGCACTTCATGAATCACTGCTGACAATGAGAGATGCTGCTGTGATGCATCAAGCACTCTCAACCGACAGCTGATGACGGTGAACTTTTAATTTCCCTCCAGGATTACATGGCCTGGGATTTCTCAGAGGAGGCTAAGGGGGTTAGGTGGCGAGACCAGGGGGTTTCAGCGGGTGCTCAGCCGCAATATTACACACACACATCCTATATCCTCTGGTATGTCCTGGCCAGATGCTGGTTTACAAGCAAATTCCTATTGCTCATGTCATAGGCTTCGGGCTCCTGACTTATAAACAACACGGGACAGCTGCTGGGATCGCACACAGCACAGGAGTTTCAAAAGGCCACTCCTGTTAATATCTAAATCTCAAGGTGGGCAAGGCTCCAAGTTTTCCTGAGTGAGTTGGTGTCAGATGAGAGATTGCCAGAAGAGACAATGCTATTACACTGGAGGGTCCTCCTCCAAGCTAAATGAGTCTTGACCATGGATGTCCTCCTGCCTTTCCATTTTCATATTAAACTCTTTGGGCAAAAGATCTGGTGAGCTCATCCAACCTGGCAATATCAGATCCACAGAAAGATAAGAAAACTTATCTAAGTACATATGAAAACTAAAGCCCTGCAGACCTTTTCCTTCTGCTGGATAGCGATCATCTTCTTGATCACATGTGGAAAAGAACCTGAGGTTTCAATACTCACAGTGATTAGACAGGCAATCATTACTGATAAAATGATAAGGACCAAGCAATAATTGTCAGCATTTCCCTGGATGCTTTATGATGCAGTTGGTAAAGGAAGAAATAGTGCCAAGACTGATTCCAATGTGCATTTCTACAACCTCTTCAGGAGCTGAGTTAAAAGGGCCTCCGTTAGATATTGACAGGTCCATTTATAATAATCTGTAAAAGGTTCTTTCTTCAGAAGTTACCTCCAAATCATCCTCTTTCCTCAGAACTAGCTTTTAAACATTCATCTAAATACCATATTTTTGATATATTCTGCATCTGCACATTTCTGAGCAGAGGAACATGCCACTCCCAGCATTCCCACTGCCCAGGAATAAAACTTGTGAAAGATGTTCACAAACGTTAATTCTCATAGCTAAAATCCAACTGCCGCAGATTTCCACAGCCAGTGGAAAAAGTAGCTGCTTATGAGTTATTTTACAGAGCTGCAAGATTTTAAGGCATGGTTTTGATTAGGCTGCAGTGCTGGTAAAGAAAAGGTCCAAACCCTTGGAGGCTTATGGAAAAAGGAAAGAGCCCTCAGCACAGACATGTTAACACATAAATCTGGCAAGAATGGGAGCCAACACAAGTATGATTTAAGAAGTGCATTAGTTTAAATAACAGAGAAAGTAAAAGCCCCAGGAAACAGAGAAAACAATCTCCCTTAAAATCTGGGATCTGCCAGATTATAGAGCTGTTGTGCACGGTGCCATTAACACTGTGCCAGACAAGGCAGGAATCCTCCTCCTCAGGTAGTGGCTGGCAGGTTCCACAAAGCAACTCCCTTGAAAAGTCAGATGAGGCAACAGAATTGCCCAAGGAAAGCAGAAAAGGATGAGAGCCTATTTATAGTCCGTTCCTATCTTTTTGAGTTTGGAAATCTGACACGCCAGTGAACTAAAGAAAGCAATTAGCCCATTATTGTAGTGGTACCTGCGGAAAGGCAAAGACTTGAAAGAGAGCTGAAGACTATGAAAATAAAAATATCCATGAAAAGGGCTGGTAAAGAAAGATTCAAGAGCCTTGTGAAGGGTAAAAGCTACCAGAAAACAGTGACTCCATGAGAGACAGCTCACCTGAAGTAAGCAGTTTTCAGTCAGAAAAGAGCAGAGTCACAATGCAGCATCCAGAACATAAAAATGATTTTGTGTGCTGCAACAAAGACAGCATGAAGTGGCTGGAGATGCAAACGGGTGGCAGGTACCAAACCCCGGTAGAGAGTGAGACCAGACCAAGAACACTGGAGCTGCACCAGGGTTACACCAGACTGGGTCCTCAAAACAGGCTCCAGGTCCATGGTGCTCAGGCAAGGGCTGTCAGTCCCTCTTCCATCTCTGGCTCTGTCCTCACACCAAAACTTCATAGAGAGCTCCCTTGGGTAGGATAAGAAAGGGAATTTGGACATCAACGTACTACAAGAAGGGACAAGAGAACATAAATGAAGGAAATATTTCAAGCTAAAGTTTATAACATGGAACCTCAGGATCTGTACTTTTCCCTTAAAAAGCGGAGTTAGCACATCATCCCACTCCAGATTTTTACTAAATCACATGCATGAAAAAGAAATTTGAATCTCAAATATCCAAGGCAAAATGTTCACAAAGGACCTAAAATCTCAAAAATTCTTTACAAACTTTATCTAGGATCACACGTGGATAAGATACAGTCTGTTTGGATAACTCGCTGCACCAAAAGGGCAATTCTTGATTGTAAAAGTAATTTTCAATTAATTAAACTTCTGTAATTTTTCAGTTCCTCCAAGGAAGCAGAAGCAACTCAAGAAGTCACGTTCTGCCAAATGTGTGCGGAACACAAATATATATAGGTGACACACACACATATATATAAGTATATATAAATATATAAATATATATATAAATACATATGTGGTTTATGTTGTTCCATATAGGACAACATAAACCAGCATATGCATCTGAGCCCCAGATTCTTTAGCAAAACCTCAGACAGAAAAAGCCCCAAATTTCAGCTCCCAGGGAACACATTCCACGCCTCCTGCTCAGAAGACAAAATTACAAGTTTACTTCTCCAGTGAAAACACTTGGTTGGAAGTTCCTGGGAGGCAGTAACCATGGAGCCCAAGCTATCCCATTTTTTACTGTCACTTCCCAGAGTTCAACAACGCTACGCCGCAGTCCTTATGTTTGTAAGGGCTGGACAGTGCAGGAGCTGCCAAAAACCTCTTTGCTGTCCGTAATGACCCCTGGGCCTCCCCTGCCGGAGGGGGCTCGGCACAGCTCAACTCTTCCATGACGCAAGGGACTGGGCCCGATGAACAACTGAGGGCTCCTTCCAAAGACCTCTCTGTGACTGTGTGCTGATTAAATACCTGAGTGTACTGCTGCCTTATTTCCCCATGCTGCTCCAAACTCATCAGGCTTGGCCCTGCATCACTTTATGACGTGCAGTGTTATATCAGGAGCTATGAAAAACTGTCCCTTTCCCCCGTGTGTCTGCCCCAGGATGTTCTGCCCTTTTTTTTTGTCCATTCCCTAGTTTTATAATAATTTTCCCTCTGTGTTGTAACCACAGCCCTCATACAGACCTCCCACCAGACTCTGTACGCAGAGAACCAGCACGAGGAGCCTGACATTCCCATGGTGGATTCTCTGAAGAGCTGCCGAAAAGATGCCCTTGATAAACTGCACAAACCCCACAGCATTAGCACAGGCAGTTAGAGCTTCACTGCTGCCCATGGCTTTCAACTTTAAATAAACTTTGGAGGACCAGCTGGACATTGGAGAGAAATTTGAGAAGGAGCTTAAGGAAACCAGCAAGGCCTGCACTCTTCTGCTGTTAGAAATGGTTTGTTTGGGTTTGCTTCAAAACAGGCAAATAGGAGAGAGATCCAGAAGGCCCTTGCTGGGCTCTCAGTGACAGAGCCTGCCAGAGCTCCAGGGGCATTTGGACAATGCTCTCAGGGATGCACAGGGTGGGACTGTCAGAGTGTCTGTACATGCCAGGGGTTGAACTCCATGATCCCTGTGGAGATTCTTCCCACTCAGGATATTCTGTGATTTCACGATTGCACAGAGGTGACTTACCACACACAGAGTGACTTTCCACCACATCACCCATTTGTACTCTGATCCTTGGAATCATCATCCAAAGCAGGAGAGCTGGGAAGCCTGGCTCTAGGAAACAGCAGGTTCAGCTCCAAGTTCTTTGTCCCAGGAACAGTGACATCTGCCCACTGCAGGGTGCAGCTACCTGACAGACGTTTAGTGACAATATCTACAGGAAATTACCTGGATCCTCTTAGGGGAAAACTTCCAATTTGCTTTTAAAACCTTCATTGAACCATGTGTGGAGCTCTGGTTAATCCTGGGAAGGATAACAAACACATGAAAGCTGTCCCCACTTGACTATGAAAGCTTTTGAATAACGGGATGACTGATGGGTCAGTTTACTCTGTTCTGTTTTGAACCTGATGTTTTTCTCTGTGAAAATATTTTCAATTTGTTACACATGTTCACAACAGATTTCTGCAATTCATCCTTTACACCTCACCCATGGCAGTGAGGTGCCACACTGTTGATATCCTAGGTGACACTGTCTGCATGACACCAGACTGAGACTGTGTGAAGTTCAGCAATGCCAGTGCTGCACCTGGGTCAGGGCAAACCCTGGTACCAGCACAGACCGTGCTGGGTTTGAGAGCAGCCCTGTGCAGAAGGATTTGGGCATGCTGGGGGGATGGCACATGGGACATCCCTGGCCATGAGTGCTGGCACACAGAAAGACAGTGGTATCCCAGACTGCATTCCCAGAGTGTGGGCAGCAGGAAAGGGGGGACTCTGCCCGTCTGCCCCACTCAGGTGAGACCCCACCTGCAGAGCTGCCCCAGCCCGGAGGCCCAGCACAGGAGGACATGGACCTGTTACAGCTGATTGAGAGGGACCACAAAAATTGTCACAGGGCTGGAACATCGCCCCTGTAAAGGACAGTTGAGAGAGTTGGGGTTGTTCAGCCTGGAGAAGAAAACACTCTGGGGATACTTTGGCCTTTCAGTGCCAAAAGGGGGCTTAGAAGAAAAGTGGAGAGAGGTTTTTACTGTGGTCTGTAGTGACAGGACAAGGAATACTGGATTTAGGATGAAAGGAGAAATTTAGATTAGATTTTAGGAGGAAATTCTTTGATAAGAAGGTGGGGATGCCCTGGGACAGAGAAGCTGTGGCTGTCCCTGGATCCCTGGAAGTGTCCAGGGCCAGGTTGGATGGGGCTTGGAGCAACCTAGAGTAGTGTAAGTGTCCCTGCCCGTGGCAGGGGTGGGACTGGATGAGTTTTAAGGTCTCTTCCAACACGAAGAACTCTATGATCATATTGAGGAGTGGCAAAATGAAAGTCATACATCACTGTTTGTGTGGAAACACATACATGGCAAGTCCCTACGTAGACAAAGGGAGAATTGCTTCATCTCACTCTAAGCTGCCATTTAATGTTAGCAAGCAGAGGATATCAGCAGTAGTGAAAGAGGCACAAAAGTCCCATTACGTGGCAACAAATCAGTATAGAAACTGCATCATTTAACAGCTCCACGCCTCACCCTTTATCTATTGTTCTGGTGAAAGAATTTGCTGCCTAAACACACCAAGCCAGCAGAAACTGAGGTGTAAGGGGAATATTTCAGTGCCTTAGGTAACAGTGCTCCCTCCCAGCTTCAGATTCCAAAGAAAACCTGAAAGAGAGTGATTGTCATTTGCCTAGATGCAAACTGGGAAAGCCATACTTCCTGCTGTCCTGTGCACTTATTTAAAAATAAAATAAAATTTAAAAGTAGGATTGGGAAGTTAATTTAATAAAAAGTTGGGGGGAACACACCTGGGTTCAAACAGGATTTCAACACTCAGAATCCCTCAAGATGCTTTAGGAGGAGACAACACCTTTAAGGAGGGAAAATAAATATTATAAATTATGTATAAGCGTTTTTAGCCGAAGATTTCCACAAATACATTTCCAAAAGCACTGGGTGCACAACACCTTCCAGAATAATTTCATTGATAACCTACAGAAACTTCCCAATGAATGGAGTCACAAGAACTATCCACTTAAATCAATTGGTTTGATTTTTGTAGAATAACAATAACTCTTCAAAGAGGGATTAGGCCAATTTAATTATAGGAACACACAGAACTATTAATTAAAATGCTATTAATTCTCACCTCACTATCCATGTGAAAGCACACAGAAACTAATTTAAAATAGCATTTTTAAATGTGTTTAGGAGCATTACCTATGGTTCACATAAAAAACATTTGAGGAGACAGTCCTTACAAAACACAACCTGATTGTTGAGTGACAGCTTTTATACTTTCCTCACTCAAAACCACTCCACAGACTTTATTTCCCCAAATGTCTTCCATAATCTCTGGCAGACAGTTGGTGTAATTGCTCTCATGCTGTTACTACCCCTGACAAATCAGGGATGGGTGGGTGTCAGGATAAGGAGGGAGCGCTTCATTCCACAAGCACATCACTGAAAATGTTTCATGTGCTCAGCCAGCAAATGACTGCATAAAATATATGTAAGATGATAACTATAGACACAGTTATCACTCTGAATTATCCTCTACTCCTCTTTAAGAAATGCAAATACTTTATGAAATGTCAAGTTCTTGGGTGCTTTTTTAAATACCATGTTTGATCTTCTAAAACCTGTTAAAGGTAGCAAAGCAAATGATGTAGCAGTATACACACCAGCACCTTCCTTCTCACGTACATCTTTAGAAGCTCAGAAGAGATGAATACAACGTTTTTATCACAGGGAAAGGGGGGAAGCACCTCGAAGCAAAGAGGACGTAAGGACAGAGACTGCAGTGCTCCAGGCACTCGGCTCTGCTTTCCCAGGCAAACACCGACCTCTACGGGCAACACGGAATGGTGCAAAATAAAGGACGGAAGAAGATCCAAATGTTCGAGAAAAAAAGGAAAATCAAAAAGCTTGGTGAACTGTCTGGAAGACAAAGTCATTATACTGAAGTAGGATATGGATAAGGGTCATCCCTCTGGATGCAGCGATGGGCTCCAGAAGCAGTTACACCCCTCACCAGACGCTTGCAGCAGTTTTGCATTGACCCTTGCTGGAACAGATTTTGGTGGCAAACAGACTCAGCTCAATGTACAAAGCACTCCTGAAACCAAGGGTGTGACTCCCTAAAGGAAGCTTCCAGTGCTTGAGCCCCTCTGGCTTACCTCAGGTGTTCCTGAGCCCTTGAGGGAACACCGACATCTCCGCTGCACACCAACATTTGAGCTTGGTGTCCAAGCCTGGAAAGGCTGGAGGACACAGGGTGGACAGCCAGGAGGAAGGAGCAGAAGTCCCGTGCCAGAGGATGACCAGTTGGGAATATGGCTTCTCCTCATCCCTCTTCAAAGGCAGGAAAGTCACTGCCAGCAGGAATGGAGCCATCGACCTGGTTGATGTTGACTGGGCCACAGCAGGAGGAAAACCAACAAACATTTTTGCAGTTTGTGTCACCAATTATGACACAAACTGCAAAAATACAGAAGGGCAGTGGATGGCTGGGCAGTGGAAGGTGGCACCAGTCTCTCCCTGACAGCAGGAGGCTGCTGTGACCACTTCAGTGGAAAAGCAACTAAATGGGCCACAATTTTAAGCCTTGTTTTGTCTCAGACCTGCAACAACGCTGCAGCTCTGTGACAAATTGGGTGTGGGAGACACATTGCTCCTCTTCCTGCTCTGCATTTTAATCTTCCTTAACTTAATGACAAGGATGCAAACAAATGGAGTTTTCCTAATTGGTTTAGGATCAGTTTCCACGTCAAGATTTAATCCATCATTTTGCAACAAAGGGGCTTTTTGAGCCAGTGATGAACAACTGTAATTTTGCAGATATTCTTGCAAGTGCAAATTCTTCATCATTACACATAAAACTATCACAAAATAACACCAGTAATCAATTTTTTAGACAGATATTTTTTCTGAAACTGTGGCATGTACAGTGTAATCACTAGCAGTGAAAATGTGATCTAAATTAAAAACATTCAGGGCATGTTTTAACCTAAAGTTGTAGAAGTGATATCTCACCAAAAGCAAGGAGGAAAGAAAAATGTATTGTAATTATAATAAATTTTCAAAAGAGGGAGAAAACCAGGAAAACCCTAGAAATTTAAAAAAGCTTACCAGTTGGAGAAGACAAAATTGTTTCAAAATATCATTTTTTAGGCTTGACAAAGCTTTTTTGGACATGCTAATTTAAAAGGTTTCCTCCACAGGCACACTGGAAATTTTTAATGCTTTTTATGTTCCTGCGACTTGCAGCAGGGACAACTTAGAGGGTAATGCAGTTAAATCATATCCAGGCCTTGCACCAAAATAAGAGAACATCTCACAGTCTGAAATTGCAAAAATGGACAAAACAGAAAAAAGTAGAAGGTTCAATATTTAGTAACAATTATATTCAATATCCTGCTTAAATACAAAGCAGTCTCCAATGGACTGCCAACTTAAATCTTCCAAGAACTAGATGTTGACAAGTTTATATTTAGGAACTCCCTGCCTGGCCTCTTTCCCCTGTCTGTGTCCTGCTGTGGGGCCCTGGAAAAGCTCCATCAGCTACTTCACTGCTGAATTGAATCCTGCCTACACAATGCTACGATTTTATATGTTTTCACAGGGAATGAAATGTCTTGGCTTGCCCTTTGGTAGCGAGCTAAGTGAGCTTCTCAATTTAATGGGATCTTCCATTAAAAATTAAATATCTCATAAAAGACATTTAGATAGTCCATAAGGAAGTGAAAGGAATGAAGAACCTGGAATCTCTTGCAGCTCATGCACGTCAGGTAGGAAATAACTCAGGGCAGGTTTAGCAAAGAAACACACAGAGTCCTCAAATCCCAGAGTGGATTGGCTTGGAAGGGACCTTAAAACTCATCTCATTCCAACTCCCTGTCTTGGACAGGGTCACCTTCCACTAGGCCAAACAGGGAACAAAA
Source organism: Hylia prasina (assembly GCA_013397195.1). Lineage (NCBI taxonomy): Eukaryota > Metazoa > Chordata > Aves > Passeriformes > Sylviidae > Hylia > Hylia prasina. The sequence continues at coordinate 408,601 of VYXD01010889.1, forward strand.
CTAGTCAAACAAGTAAAGAACAACACGATTACATTATTACAAACAAGTAAAGAACAACACAATTACAATACAATTCTACATAAATGCTGGAAGTTGGGGATAAAATGTCACTGAACTGGAATGTCTCATTTTAAAAGAAACTGTTGCCGTTTTAGCTTTCTGAGAATCATGGGGTTTTTTAAAACTGGGGCCCCAGTCCAAGCCCCTGCTCAAGCAGCCCAGATCAGGCTGCCCAGGACTCACCAGTTGGGTTTGAGAAACTCCAATGACAGAGGCTCCCTAATTCCTCCTTTGCCACCTTCAGGGTAAAAAGGCATTTTCTTTGGTTCACAGGAATTTTGTGTGTTTCAGTCTGTGCCCACTGTGTCTTGTCCTGTCCCTGAGCACCATTCCCCAGAGCCTCTCTCTTTTCCTCATTCCCACCTGCTGAATAGCCACAGACAGGGATGAGATCCCCTTGAGCCCTCTGCTCTCCAAGCTGAGCACACTCAGCTCTTTCAGTCTCTCCTCATACAACAGATGCTCCAATCCCTTGATCATCCCTGCGGCCCTTCCTTGGACTTGCTCCAGTGAGTCCAGTCCACACCAGTCCCGTACTGGGGATCCCCTGACTGGACACAGCTGTGCCTCTCCAGGGCCCAGACAAGGACAGGGCTGAGCCCTCTCAGCCCTCCTGGGCACCCCATCTCCTGTGGACCTGATAATATCCAATTGTGGAAATGTCCCCTCACCTGATCCTTCCCCACTGGAAGAAGGAGGGGCTTTTCTTGTGCCAGCCTTTCTGACGGCAGGAAGGTGAGGCTTAATGAAGGCTGGTCTCACCGAGCACTCAGACCTCTGAAGAGCTTTCATTGTTATCAGGAAAAAACTTGGATAGCCTAAGCCACCAACCAGCCACTCCAGTGGTCCCTCCAGACACACAATTCCAAAAGCTCTGAGTATCTTGCAACTCTTGCTCAATATTCACATGGGGCAATAACCCTCAAGATTGCACCTGTGAAGGATGTTCTTTATGTAAGTTTTTCTAACTGGTTCAAGTTAGGTGATTTTGGTTAGACAGGGAGTGACGGGACATGGAGAATGTCTTTAAACTAAAAGATGAGAGATTTAGATTAAATGTTAGGAAGAAATTTTTCCCTGTGAGGGTGGAGAGGTCCTGGCATAGGGTGCTCAGAGAAGCTGTGGCTGCCCCTGGATGCCTGGAAGTGTCCAAGGATGGGGCTTGGAGCAACCTGGGCTAGTGGAAGGTGTCCCTGGCCATGGCAGGGGGTGGCAGTGCATGGGCTCTAAGGTCTTTTCCAACCCAAACCATTCTGGGATTCTGTGATATTCTTGATTGCAGAGCATCCAACTACATGTCACAGCCACAGATGTGGGTATTGAAATGCAAGCCTTCCATTTAAAACTGCTTAGAATTTAATGTTACTTAATGCCACATATATATTTATAGTATTCCATAGAACAAAATTCTCCTTCACCCTTTTTTCATTTGTGTTCTGTCGGTGCCTAATGAGTAACTGGGTATGACTGGGTGATTTATTTAAATATTAGCATAATTTCTGTAAATACTTTTATCCTTTTTATAAGCCAGAGTCACATCACATCTCAGAAATACTGAAAAGGCCATTAGGGTTGTGAGGGCAGCTTTCCTGCACCCAGTAATGGGGTTCCTACACCATTCCTATAATCCATCAGTACATCTCCAGCATTTTTAATACACCTGGCTCTGCAATAGCAAGGTGCCATCTGTGATGGCTCTTGGGGCACAGTTGTTTTTCTCCCTGCCCAATTATATTTATGCACCAAATCCTTTAAACCTCTCTCCAGTCTGCAGCTTCATTGGCTCAAACTAATGAACAGTATTTTCTAATTCCCTCCTGATAATCCTATTACCTGTCCAAAGCTATTTTTGCAAGGGTCATCATTCCAGAGGGATGTAAATCTGGGGCCAGGTCTCATTGTGGTCAGTTGTAATCCAGCTCCTCGTCTGGAAACTCCAAGGACATTGGTCAGCACCTGGGAACAGCAGAGCTGAGGGACTGAGCCTCTCAGGTACCGTGATTTGTATGTCCAAACCTTGCCTTTCAAGTCTGATTTCAGTAGGGGAAAAAAAATCTAGTGTTTTGAAGATGTATGAGTGGTGTAAAAAAGGTTTTAATAAAGAAATGTAAGTGATGGGTCTCTCAGAAGAGCCTCACATTTGGCAGCATGGCTGAAATGGGGCTGGTGACATAACAACTAATGCCAGGCTCCCAGCTGTGAATTTGGCAGGCTGCTTTCATTAAGCTCAGAGCAACAAGCTGCCAGAGCTGTCATTATTTGTGCTTTAAATTATTTCATGGGCAGCGAGTGGTGCTTCACTCCAGCTGGGGTCATCTGGGGGAAATGGAAAAATATTAGAAATCAGACCCTGGATCTGCTGACAGTGTGTGCCCAGGCTATTGGAAGTGACACCTGTATCTAATTTAACAGGGCTTTTATATTCCTTGCATGGAATCCTGCCTCTCTTTATTTGATTTTGGCATTGATTTGATTCAAAAACGGGATTTCTACGCTTTTGTAACCTACCTTTGAATACTCACTTGTATATAAGGATCTGCAAGAGAATATAAAGACACCATTCCTTCTGCCTCTGCTGGGATGGAGTTGTGTGCTCTGGGGAAGGATGAATGAAGGAATCAAATTTCTGGGGAAATCTCCAGAAAATGTTCATTTCTGGACCCATTTTGGAACTTCTAAGGAACTCTAAAGGCTAACTTTAGAATGAATCCTTCTTATCCAGGTATCTAATCTCAGCTTGGTTTTGCAAGAATTGTTTTCTTGCAGAAGAATGTTTTGTTAAGCACAAATATTGGTGTGAAAGAATAACAACCTAACTGTACCATGGATGACAATTTCCTCTGCAGCTGCTGTGACAGTACTAGTTTTAGGCAGGTGACAGGTATGTAACTGAGGGTGTAAATGATGTGTTACATAAGAAGATGGAGAAAAACCCCATTATTGGCCCTGAGAGATTGCTCTGGACAGCTGAAATCCCCAGAAGATGAGCATGTTTTTAATAGGACAGGTCTGAGTGGTTAAGAAACCTTGGGGCAAAATTACACTTTGAATTCTTGCTGCCACCCCTTTACACAAACAGTATCATCTGCACAATCAATGACTTTACAGGTTTCCTGCAAGTATTTGACATCTTTTTGACAGGAGGGAATAATTTCAACCTAACCCATTCTTCTGCAGCTGCTCTGTACTAGATTGCTGGAATTATATGGAAGTGCTTCATTCTGTCTCAGAATGGGATTTAAAGCTGATCTTTGTTATAAATATTAAAGTCTAATCCTAGAAATTATAACTACAGCACAGCTAAAAGATGAGGAAATGCATTAGGGCATGACAGATAATCACCAAAATAATACATCTTGAGAGCAAGTAACATAGTTAAAGACAATTACTATACATCAGGATGTTCAGCTGCTGGTTTCCAGTGCTAAGAGGAATTCCTCTCTAGCAGTGGGTCTCAAAGCCATCACAGGGTTCCCATATTCCTCATTTACAAAGTTCAAAAACCCTACAGGTATTGCATACTTTCAAAATACTCATGGTGTCATCTGGTCATACCCTCAGCTCAGCTGCAAAGGTTTTTCCTGGGTGGATCACAGCACCAAAGGGCATTTCCTGCCCCCTTCCAGCTCTCCAAAGCAAAAAACAGAGCCTGTCAATGCAATCAGTGGAGAGATAATTCTCCATAAGTATTGCTCTGGATTCCAGGATTAGGCAGCTCAGTGGGGTAACTACCTGCAGCTCTGGGAGGTTGTGACTCTCACTCCACACCAGATTCAGAAGAATCTTAGATGTAGAACTGCATGAACTTAAGAAAAAATCTACTTCATCTTTAGCTTCCCACCCCATCTTTTAGACCCATTGTGTTCTTTCACATAGCCAGTGATATGACACCAGATTAACCAACCCCACAAGGGATCTGTGGACAGAAAACCCTCCAGAGACAGTACTGCCCACATAGTCAGGCATTGGCGAGCAAGGAGAGGAAAGAAAATCAGCTTGCCTCTGAGATTTGGTGCGTGTGAGGTGGCCAAAGGACACGGGGAACTCAGCTGAAGACTCTGGTAACCAGCTTTCAGCACTATCCCACCTTAAACTCCATAAGAGGCTCACTCTAGGGCACATGGCCAACCACAGTGGGACTGAATTACACCCTTAATTCTGAACTGCTTGAATGAGCACAGTCTTCAGCCTCAGTCCAAATACAGAGAAACCTCTCATGGATTTAAATGTGAGCTGGAACATGCTACAAACCAACATATTATTGCATTGAGCAGAATGCACCCCACAGCTCCTTCCTTTAATGCTCAGTGCCTACAGAATTCCAGGCAAAGCTGTAGAGCATCTCCACGGCCAGCATCCCAGTCCAGAGAAATTCCTATTTTGCTGTTTACTGGAATGAAGATATCAAAGAGCTATGAGCAGAAGAAAACAAAGTAAAAGTGAGAAATGGAGTCTACCCCAACACCAGGTATGAGCAGAGTTGGCCAAAATTATGGGATTTGCACTTTCTGAGTGAAAGAACAAAAAGCAAACCAAAATAAAAAACCCCACCCCTTCCAGCTTCAAGTGAAAGGCTTGGTGAATTCATGTCACCTCATGTAATAATTCTTTTTTAAAGTTGAAACGAAACATTTCAATTTTTCGCTGCCATTTTTGTTATGGACAGACATGGAAAATGAAGGCAACAATATGCAGAGAAATAATGATGAGCCTGAAAAATAGCTCCATATATTTGCCTGCCAAAACAAGGAACTCTTTTATGATGACCCAGAACCCTTTCCAATCTATCAGCCAGAGATCAGACTAATAAGAAAATTGCAGGAAATTGCAGTGAGCAAATACCATATAGTTTTTATTGCTGCATTCTGTCAGGGGAAGGGATGGCAGGAGCAGTGATTCCTGCAGACAGAGCTGATCTCCCACAAGAGCAATCTCTTTGTTTTGAAAACATTAAAGGAATGCATTCAAATGGCATCTGGAAGTGACATTTGTTTCTATTTGCATATCCTTGCTATTTTAGCAGTGTAAATCATTCATAATGTGACATAATTAAAATATTCTTGACTTATTCCATTTGTGCAATACTTTACAGAGTTGCTTTGCATGGAATTAAATATTTTACCATAATTTGAAATGAAAACATGTTATAATAAAGGCTTGGCATTCTGGCACAAAGTACCAAATAAAACAACTGGGGTGCTGATTCCTGTCCTTCTGAATTGCTGGAATCCCATGAAAACAGCTATCTCCAGCAGAATCCAAGGATAATCATTCATTCCTGTTCTTCCTGGGAGCAGGGATGCTCTCCAGGCTTAAAGCAGTAACAGCACAGAGATCCCATAAGGAAAGCCTTAAAGCAGATGGAGGGTGTTTTAAAGGAACTTAGATAAATCCTTGGATCTCAGCTCTCTGCAAGTACCCAATGATGAACCAGCTTCCCTGGCTAAGTTAAATCCAGGTCCATGGTCACTGCTGGCCAGCAGTTCAGTGGTGGGTGCTGTGAACACTCAATGTCACACACAGCCAGTCATGGGGAGGCCTCAGTTCTGTCCTGAGATCCCAGGCAGCAGCACCTGCCCACTGCTCACCTTTGCCCCTCCCAGTTGGATGTGCCCAGGTTAATTTGTGACACTACATATTGGGTCACAGGCAGGAGGCACATTTGGAAACACAGCCTAGCTAAAAATAGCTAGGCTAAGCCTTAAGCCAAACAGGATGAAGTAAGTGCTCAGAGAGAGTTAGGACAAGTCAGGCTCTGCCAGAGGAGGAAACAAGCCAGACATGGATGGTCTGAGATCTAAACATAGTGCCTTCAGACCCTAGGGGCTTCCTCAGCACCCACACCACAGCCACCTCCAGCCCTTCACTTCCAGGGAACAAGGAGAGAGAATTTCAGTCCCCATTATCCATGCCTGCATCCTCTCAAGATGAGTCAAGTTCTGTAGCTCATCATCAAAAAGGGTTCCAGGCCACTGAACCACGTTGTGTCAGCAATGTCAGTAACCCACAGCCCATGGCAAACCTCACACCAGAATGTGTGGATCCACATCTGCCTCAGGGGACCAGTGGAAGGTGTCCTTGCCCACACCAAGGGACCAGAACATGACCATCAACATTCTTTCCAACCCAAGCCATTCTATGTTTGCATGACTTAATTAATTTTAGAAAGTGTCTGTTTATTTAAAACAGAGTAACAATCATTTTAGGACTTTAAAATTTGATTATACCCTTCTGTTCAGTGTGAATACTGATGCATCACCCAAGACTCTCCTACAATATTTAAAGTAAAGGGATTAATATAGATTAATATAGATTTGCTGCCATCTGGTGCTGTTAAATAGTTAAATGAATTGTGATTTGATTTTTTTTTAAGAGACCTTGTTGGAACACATCAATAAATGAGGCTCTGGCAAACTGATTCATATTTGAGCTGTTCCATTTGGACAGCTAATGCTGCAACAGTCATTTAGCAAGTAAATCCAAATCTCTGACATCATGGCAAGCTGAAATAGCATGGTTTTTCTCTGAAGTATGATGCTCTCTGGGTTTGTGTCTGAGTCTGATTCTCCCAAAGGGAGAGGGAATTCTCTCACTTGTGTTCACTTCTTATTCTTAAGCACCGGGGAATCTATAAATAGAGCCCCATTTAGTGCTGAACCCACAGCAAAAAGCTTTTAGGTGCCAAAATCATTAGAAAATGAATCCTAGGGGGGAAAAAAAATCAGATTTAATTACTTCTAATGCTCATGGAATTCCTCTTCTTTCCCAAGCACAGCACACTGCTAGGGCTGCACCTCCATCCACTTCCCACATCTGCCACAGCCTTCACAGCTGGAATCACAAACATCACACCCTGCTCCACAAACCAAACATCACACCCTGCTCCACAAACAAATGTACAGAGAGGAGAAAACCCAGCACCAGAACACCTCCAGTATCTCTTGTCCTGACTCCTGCTGATCCCAGGACCACCTGCTGCAAACAGAAGGGGTCAGGACCTGGCTTATCTTATCATGTCAGCCCCAGGGCAGGAGAGCTGGGGCTGCTCTGGGCTGCTGCAGAAGGTAACTAAATCCAGGAACATTGTGTTCAGGCACCTATGTTGAGCATATTCATCCTCAAGATTGTCACAGGAACCCACGGAACTGGGGCACTTTGCCCTCACCTAGAGCTGCAGTATCAGTGACACTGTCATCCCTCAGCTTGGCAATGGGAATGCTGCCCCTGGGCTCTGCTCCAGATCCCATCCCTGCCAGGGGAAAACTGGCATTGGAGTGCTGCTCTGCACACATGAAGTGGATGAAATGAATCAGAGGTGTTTACAACAAGGTCTTTTATGACCAGATCATTTTGTTTCCTTTATTTTCCCTTTTCCTTCTATTCCCCTGCAACAAGCTCCTAGTCTCTCCTCCTGCTTCTTACAAGATGCTTTGGTACTGAAGCTCTTGCACTCAGTGAATGTCAGAAGCCTCCAAGAACACTGTCAGATGGCTTGTCAGGAGGTGATACAACTACAGCTTGAGCACAGGGAAGGCTAAAGTATTCAGAATTCATTTTTGGATAGAGCCATGGCAGTCCCTGTGAAGAAATCTTAGAAACAACCAAGTGTGCACAGAGAAATTGGCCCAGCATTTGTGCTCCAGTTTCTACATAAATAAAAGCAAATCCCTGGGAAAGGATTTGCTCTGCTGTTTATCTGAGCTGTGTTTTGGAGCAGGAAAGGGAACATGTTTGTTTTAAGCCATCAGCCTGTGCTTCAAATCATGACATTTATTTACATGCTCAGAGAAACTCATGTACATGCCTCAGCTGCTGCATAACTGCAACCCCAGTTTGCCTCACTTGGGTCTGAAAAGGAAGCACAGTAATCCTAATTTTGTGCAGTTTTACAAGCCACATGTAAAGATACTTCCAAATTAGCTGATGAAAGCTCACCATTCATAATCTCCAGTCAATCACAGGATCCAAAGGAAAACATGAAGCCTCTGGAATGGCATGAATGGTATGACAGCTCTCTGCAGGAAAGGGACAAAATTTTCTGTGAGGGTGAGCACTGAAACAGGATGCCCAGAGAGGCTGGGCAGTCTCTTCCTCTGGAGATATTCAAACCCACCTGGGTGAGATCCATCTGCTCTAGCAGGGGGCTGGACTGGATGATCCTTTAATCCCTTCTAACCCAACCAGGATGTGATTCTGGGATATAGGGAAGTTACAGACCTGATGTAGATACTCCAGGTCTTTCAGTGGCCACAAATCCTGTCTGCTTTGGCTTTCATCATCTGGTTAATAAAGGTAATAAGAGGAATACATCTTGTTATCACTGACCTCATGCAATCATCAATTGCCATAGGGATGCCACAGGATCATTCAGTGGAGACACTGTTATTTCTGGTATTGCAAGCAGATGAGCAGCTGGTTGGAGCAGGACCTGGGCATCCATCATTTAATCAATTACATGGTAACATTTTTTGGTAAATGGTCAAGTAAAAAAAAAACAAAACAACCCAAACCAAAACCACATCCAACTGACCACTGCTTTACAGTTCGATAGAGGAAATATTTTATTCCCTTTTGGATATGCTGAGCCCAGCTCCAGACTGGCAGTGTCCTCCTCATAGCACCTCCACTGCCTTTGACAAATACAGATGGACCACTTTTACCTCTGGATCTTCCCATTTAAAAGAAATGAGGAAATTAATCTGTCAGATCTAAGATGCAGAGGTGCACTCAGGACACTTTATCAGAAGAATAAAAAAGGGAATGGAGGAGGAAGAAGCACCTGGCAGTCACTTGGCTCTGCCAGTCCTACAGGAAGAGTTCCAAGGCAGCAGGCTGGAAAACACAAGAAATTCTTGATACCACAAGCTGAATCACAGAGTTTAGGTTGGGAAAGATCTCCAAATCATTTAATCCAGCCATTTACCCCACATTGCCAAGGCCAAAACATGTCCCCAAGTGCCACCTCCAGGGGCAGCCACTGTTGAATCCCTGCAGGGGATTCATTCCTGTGACATGGGGACTCCACCACGGTCTGACCACCCAAAGGTCACCGGTCCCTTTCCCTACCATAGCAAGGTCTTGCTCTGCTGTGACTTATTTTACACCCAAATCAGCACCACAAGATGTGTAAATCTAACTCAACTACCACAAAGCCAATAAATATCCCTGGCCAAGGGTATTTTTCCAGTGCCCAAAGCAGTAGATTGTTCACTCTTCTCCCTTCACACAGGGACTTTCTCCGGAAAGAGGAGGCCCAGCTGCAGAAAAAGGCACTAATTCAGTGAGAGAGGGTCATAATGACCATAGAAATCTAAATTTTTAATGATGGAAAAGCAGCAAATGAGACCCTCACACATCTCAGAGGATGGATGTTAATGCTCAGAGAAAGCCACGAATAAAAAATACATCAATATGAAAGCTGTTGTGAAGAATTTCATTTTTTTAATTGCTCAGCTCTCAAGTTTGAGATAATGACTGTTTAGACCCTGCTTTAGAGGAAGCCTGTTGGCTAAGTCAAATCTGCTCTTCCCAAATGATGGTAACAAAATGTAGATATAAAAAAAGCAAAAGCAAATATTCCTCCTGATTTATAGTTACAAATACAAATTTGAAAAGAACATCAACCAGCTAAGAAGAAAACAAAAGTCAGGAAAAAAAACCACCAGAAATAAATGTTATAATTCAAGAACTATTTTCTTAACTGTTTATTGTGGGCAATTTTTTGGATGTCCAGCGCCTTAGGAGGCATTCTTGGTCAAACCCATCCCAAAAAAGACAGTGGATGCTCTTCCAGCTTCACAAGTGTTGATTCCTCTCAGCCCTGCCCCACAGGCATCTTTTAGTTTTTGATGGAAAGGAGCAGTAAGAGTTGCTCAAAGTCCTCACAGGGTAACTACTTCTAGACCTTTAACTAATCTCACAACAAACTCAAGTTCCTTCCCTTTTCCATGAAACACCAGCCATCAACCTCTCCAAGCACCTGTCTCCAGTCACTGCCAGAGTTACAGCTCTGGCACAAAGATTTTTGACAAATCACAGGGATTATACACATTGCAAACATCTGTTCAGCTTGTGAAAAAAAAAATGCACAATCTCTCCCCTGGTCTTCTGCCATCCATCATGATTTTGCTAAATACAGCAATAAACTCCAACCAAGGCTCTGAAGGATGCATCGACTTTAGCAAACATGAACGTGGAGCTCAGAAAGAGACACTAAATATCAACTGAAAACTCTGCCCAGACTCCCAGAGCACTATGGTGAACTGTCCAATCCATCTGACAAATCAGGGCAGGCATTGAGGTTAAACATGGATTGAGGTTCGTGCCCTTAAATAATCTGCATTTGAAAACTTTGGCTGTTCCCTCTCGCTTCAAATAGACATTTTCTCAGTATCCAGCCACCCTCCCCCTCCACCCTGCTTGGTACAGCCAAGTTTGTTTAAAAAGAAGATAAATTAATAATCAGTTTCCTGGCAGAAAAGTCCTGTTTTAAAATATCTGCATTTTACCTTTCCAGACTAAACTGTAGTACTCTGATAGAAGTGATCACAGAATCACAGAATGACTTGGGATGGAAAGGACCTTAAAGCCCATCTCATTCCACCCCCTGCCATGGCCAGGGACTGGCCAGGCTGCTCCAAGTCCTGTTCAGCTTGGACACTTCCAGGGATCCAGGGGCAGCCACAGCTTCTCTGGGCACCCTGTGCCAGGGCCTCCCCACCCTCAGAGGGGAAGATTTCTCCCCAGTATCTAATCTAAAGCTACTCTCTGGCAGTTTGAAGCCATTCCTTCTTGTCCTATCACTGATTGCTCTGAAGGCATTGAGCTAATTTCCTGTTTTGGAGCGATATCCAGAAATAAATGTGCAATCCAGAAAAGATGAATAATTCCTGGTGCATAATTATAGGCCAAATTTTGAAAGACTAAAATAATGAGGAAGAGAAAGGGATATTCATAGGATTTATTTAATCCTACGAACTTGGAGCCCAACATAAAGCTGAAGACAGGGGTAGTCACAGAAGGCATTTCCTAATTGGCAAAGCCTTAAGGATAAATGAAACATTGGACTCATCTATTTAAAATGTTTCAACCTCACAAATAAAGAAGAGAATAACTCTGCTAAAGCGGATAGAGGGAATAATCCAATCCCATAACCCTCTCATCAGCCCAGTGACGTGCAGTGGAGCTGGCAGCTCTCTGCATCAGCCCAGCCTGCTTTATGTTTTATTCCCATCATATGACCTCTTCTCTAGCAAATCAAGTCCTGGCCTGGTGTTTTGAAATTACGTTTTTTCCCAGCCACTGTGACCTGATCACTCCACGATACACCACGTTTTTTCCTTGAGGTGAGCCCAGGCTGTTTCCATTTTGCCACACAATCAGGCTGTCTTTGCACCCTGGGATGACACAAGCAGCCAAAGCAGGTTGGCTCTTAAGCCTGTCTTTAGCCACTTTCCTGTAAGGGATCTGATTGCCCGTGATGCAAGGGGAGCTGCAGGTGCTCCGTGTTTGCCACTCCCTGGCACAGGGCCCGGGAGAGGATCATGGAAGGTGCTGTAGGGCCTTGAGCAAAGGGCTGGAACTCCAACCTTGGCATTGATCTTGATTATATAAGGCTGCTTATGACTCCTGTAAACCTCAGTGCATCCATGACCAAGGATTCTTGGAAACCTGTCCCTGTTGCAGGCACAGGAGGACGCTGGCCCTCCCAACGGTACATGAAGAGCAGAGGACTCGCTCCATTCCCCTGCTCAGGCAGGGGGAATGATGCCTTCTCCAGTTCCATGTTATTTTCCCCAACTCCCCCAAATTTCAGGAACCTGAACATTTAAATCCATGGCTGCTCCTTCTCTTGTCTCACTCACTTCAGAAGCTGCCCATGTTCTGGGTACGTCTGTGACTATTACTTGCCATTTGAGAGAGAGGATGGGAGCAATCAGGGAGGGAATTCTGCAGCTGGGAACCAGGGAAAAGGAGCAGAGAAGCAAGATTCAAATTTGCCCTTAGGAGAGGGAAGTGCTGCCCGAGTTCAAACACTCTCCCCAAGAGCTAAGGGAACACTTGGAGCACATCCCAGCTGAGCACCCAGCCCACAGAGCCCGACACAGAGGCATGCAGCCACATCTCACTGCCAAAAACCCTTCAGTTTCCCCTCTCCCCATCAAGGTCCCCAAAATGTCACAGTTGACCAGCAATGTCCCACTGACCACTGGGGACCCGCAGCCTGCTGCTGATCTGCTTACCTAAACCCAGACACAAACAACATTTTCAGCAGGGATTGCACAGATGGAAAGCAGCAAATTTGTGCCTAGAACATGTTTATATTTTAAGGAAAATATTACTCCTGTTCACCTACTGGACTAGCAGCAAAAACTCTTATATTAGAAAGCAAGTTTTATTTATTTATTTATTTAGGTTTTTCCTTTGCAGAATGCATCTTGCCTTTTACAGTTTGTTTAGGGATATTTATCTTTTCATTTCCTTCTCTTCTGTAACTACAACTCACAACTACAAGGCACTATTTTTGTATTTGCAGCTGCAATCTTTTACAAGGATTAAATAAGGCTTCACTACAAGTATACAGCTACAGTGCTTTCTTCCTGAGCCACCTCAGAAGATAAGAGCAAGAGAAAATAGTAAAATTGCAATTTTGGGTAAACAGGGACACCTATGTGAAGGCCAAAGGCATAAAATTATGCCCCATCCCTGGAAGTGTTTAAGGCCAGGTTGGAACAGGGCTTGGAGCAACCTGGGGTAGTGAAGGGCAGGCAGTGGCTGGATGGGCTTTAAGGTCCCTTCCAACCCCAGCCATTCCATGATTCTGTGCTTTGCTACTAAGCAGAAAACCTTCTTCCACAGTGGATAAAAAGGAACCACTTTGTTAAATGGTTATTTCTACCCTGTAGTAAGGCTGGCCTGTCCAGTTTAATGACACCAGAGGATTGAGCAGCAGTAACAGGAATTCTGCTTCTGATCTACAATAGTTCCAGAGCTCAAAGAAATTAAATCGCAGTATCAGGCCTATACTTTGCATTTGGGTTTTTTCTTGATGAAGGAGTTTTTTTGGACACAAAAATCTTCTCAGTTTCTTCACTCAGAAAATCTAACAGAAAGACAGGAAAATAAAGAACTTGTAAAATGATCAGTCTCTTAAAATACATATGTTAAGCCACCATATGCATGACAAAATAGGTCCTAGTGCACTGATGACCCACAGACCTGATAAGGAGAAGTTGTTGCACCCATACAAACTTCTCAGGAGCCACTTTTAGTCATCAAAACCAATGAAAAAAGCTAATGAAAATACAGAAGATTTTCTAAATTAGCAGTCCCCTCCCCAGGGGACTGCTGTTCATCTAGAATGTAAGAATGGTACAAAGGGGAAGCCTGGGATCAGTACCAATGGCAGCTGATGGGCTGGAAGGTCTGTGGATGCTTCCTTAGAACTAGGAGACATAACTAACTCCAGTGATGACATTAATCATCACATCACCATCACTGCACACCTTCCAGCTGTGTGACCCAGCACCCTCTCAGGGGACTCTGTGCTCCTACCCTGAGCCACTTATGTACTGGGATTGAGAGACTGCTCAATTACGTGATTTAAAAAAAAAGAAAATAATCAGGTGTCAAGCAGTAAGCAATCTGTAGGAGGAGGTTGGGATGGCTGGGGATGGTCATTCTCCAGGACACAAGGCCATTCCTGCTGAATCCAATCATCCCCATGCAGTGAATCTCTGCCTCTGAGTCCTGGGCCTAACAGTGCTCTCAGGCCAACTCAAGTTGATGACCTCAGTCAAGTGACCTTTTTCTAAAAGACAACACTATCAGTCAACAAATTATGACCCACTTGCACCCACATGAGCCTCTCCATGGGGTTGCTGCCCTTGCAAGGGCTGCCATGTGATGCAGAGGAGGGTTCCAACCGTCCCCATGCTGGGCACACCAGGTCACAGCACACCTGTGGAGGCAAGCAGGTGGCACCTTTTCACCTGAGACACTCTTGATGGGCCATCCTGACCTACTCTGTGACACTCTCTGCTGTGCTGACTCAGCCTTACACATCAATGGACATTTCCTCACAGAGGCACTTGCATAACAACAACCTCCACAGCTGGCAGCACCCACACTTCCCCATTTATTGGGAAGCTCGTGTTTAACTTTGGAAAATGCTGCTTGCCTGACACATAAAGGAACACCTCCTCACCACCCCAAAAAAAAATCCCCCAACCAGCCACACAACAGCTCCACCTCAGCCTTTGATGAGGATGTGGGAGAGTTCCCTGCCCAGGTGATTGCCCGACTTTGCCCGCGCACGACACGCAAGAGCTTCCGCTGCACTTTCCTCGGGGAGAGCCAGCTCAGCCTGGAACACCCTCCCACGGACCACCCTGTCCATGTGCCTTGTCCTCAGCTGCCTGGTTGGGAAACACCTGGCTCAGGCAGCCCCATTCTCTCAGGGCTGAGATGACAATGACAAAGATTTACAGCCCCACTGAGCTGAAAGGGGAATGGTTTGCATGCCTGGCTCCCTGATCCCAGCCCAACTCAGTCACAGGGGCAGGATTAAGCTTTAGGAGTTCCCAGTCCCTGGTCAGCCTCCCAGCCTGTGCACAGTCAGGGTTGTTGCCTCGTGCCACACTGCAGAAGAATGGTGAAACACAGCCTTAACACTGTTATGATTCATCTAATCTCCACAGATTTATGGGGCACAATAGATCAGTAACATAAATTTTACAGAGACCTTTCATTTGTGAAGCAATCTGTTCCCACCTCTGGGAAGAGAGATGTTTCACCAAAAGAACAGTCAAGTTTTCTGGTTTGAGCCTGCAACTGAGTGCTTCAGTTTCATACCCTGTGCTTTTCAGGTCAAAGCTCTGAAACAGCAAAGCACACAGAGAATCAAACCCTCTTGTTCCCCCCAGAAGAAAGAAAATCCACAGCAGCAGCAGCCAGAATGTAGATGTAGATGTCTGTGTAAACCAAGAGAATGATTTAAGGGTTTGACCCAGCATATATATCTGTTCATCCTTGACATGGCAAAGATTCTTAATTGTGCCTAGTGAGAAGGGATTAGCTTCAGATTTCTATTTCAGAACTGAGGGAATAGCAAGTGATCCGGTAATCTGGATCTGTGCAGCGACAACAACCTATCTATAGAACAACCTAGAGAATTTATACTAATGAAGCTTAATTCATTACCTGCCTTTCTTCCAAACTTACTTGCAACGTTTCCCACAAGTTTTGATTATTTGTCATGGGTACACGCATGGAACAACTTATTTGCACACTTGCTAATCAGCTTTAGTCCCAATACATACAAGAATCAGATACCTTGTGTCTTGCTCAGCCGTTACTCCACATTATACCTTGATGGTGCTATGGAAAAATGAAGGCACATATTCATCACTATTTGTCACTCCAGTCTAACACCCCAGCAGCCTTTAAATAACGCAGTTGTGGCATGAGAACATCTTTGCTACTGTGAACTTAAAGCTTAACTTAGCACCTGAGCAGCTGAAACTAGTCTAGACTTAATGGGAACAGTCCAATCACCTGCCTTAAGACTTCTTGCTGCTCTGTAGTGCTCTGGCACCACCAGTCTGGGATCATGTCCTCAGTGGGAAATAATATGTGGTTCTCCACCAAAAACCACATTGTAAGAGACAAAAAGGGTGTTGGTGAATCACAGTGCCCTGAGAGTGTCATCTGGCTCTTTGGGTTGTCTGGTTTATGGAAAGGGTGGAACAAGAAGGTGATTTTGATTTATAACCACAATCAGTTTGCTGTTTTGCAATGAATATGGCCCAACCAGCTCCAGGATGTTCAGAGGTCTCTTGCCCAACAGGTTCAAATATTTGGCTCCATTTTCTGTATGTGAAAGAAGCAATTTGGGCAACCCTTAAAAATAAATACTTACAGCACTTGGAAAATTAATAGGGTCCCAGTTGCAAGAGGGATTTTAAAAAAAAAAAAAGTAAATACTCAGTACACATTTCTACTGCAGGAAGTTTTACACCCACTACTTCCCATGACCATGTCCCTGATATTCTCCAGTGATTGGGAAGGAACAGCATAATGAAGGAACCCTCACCTGAGAATCTGGCCTGACACATTTTTAAGGAGACTGACATATATCCCAATTGCTTTCTGTGGGTCAATGGCAAGCTCCATAATTACCATGTGTATTTTGATCTTCACTGATACTCACCAGCTACAGGAAATTACATGCTGTGCTGTACCTGCTGTAAGCTTATCCCTTTTGCTATCCTGTTATTAACTGTTCTCCCTTTGGGACTTGCAGCATCTCCTACTCCAGCCACTGAAATGGAAGAAAATGCCAACACCAGCTTGGAAGAAGACTTTGAAGGACAGGCAACACACACAGGCAAGGAAACTAACTGGTTGTGGTTTTTTTCCCCAAAAATAAGTTAAACTGTCGGTGTTCACTGGGGAAGCCCAGAATTCCAGTTGTTCCAGTGGCCAAACCTCTTGCACACAAACACAGGTTCCAAAGGCAATGAGAAGGTATTTTGGGGCAAGTGGCAGCCCCCATGGAGGGCAGGTTATACCAAATGTTGTGCTGCTCCTCCTCAAACCTGAAGCAAAGGGCAAATGCAGGGGACACTTGACAAAACACCAAGAGCCATGGCCCAACACGGCTCCTGTTGGTTTATTGCCTCACTCCTGTGGTGTATTGCTTCACTTTGCTCTCCAGAGGAGGAGAAAAGACAACAAAAGAGCAACAAAACCCACACTCCCACATTATAATTAGGTGGTGATGTTTCACTAGAAAGGTAAAATTATTTTTTCCTTCTTACAGGAGGAACACTTGGTGCTAAAAATGCCCCTTGTGGCAAACACAGCACAGCTTTTAGAAACTTTAAAAGAGGCCTCTCAAAACTATCATTCTTTTTAATCCAGTGCTCAATCACCAGGATTTTTTATAAGTACTGACATTGTGTTCAGCTCTACAGCTCCTCCACCCCACTGCCAGGTAACAGGATGCCAATCATTCCCTCCCTCTGCTCCAAGGGCTTCTTTTCCTCAGAGCTATAATGAATGCAGTTCTTGTAATAATTCTGGGGTTCTTTCCCAACCAGCCTTGCTGCTGTTGGCCAAGATTATGATATATACACAGGTTGGATGGGGCTCTGAGCAATAGAACTCGTGAAAGGTGTCCCTGCCCATGGCAGGGGAATGAGATGAGCTTAAAGGTCCCTTCCAGCCCAAACCATTCTATGAAAAATACATATACATATATATATATATATACGCACACCACATCTCACTTTCATCCCATCTTCCTTGTGAAAATGAGAGCTGCTTACCCAGCCTTTTATAAATTTTCCTTAGAAAATTTCACCTCTGAAAACAATGAATTATTCTTTGTTTTTGCTTTATAATCTAAGATGCAGATTAAATGTTTTCTTTTTGAAAAACAGCACTGCAATTTTGAAATTTTTTTTCCAGTTTCAAAACTTAAGCAGCTTAATCAAGCAGCTCCAAAGACCAAGATCCGCATTACAATCAGAATTGTCATTTGCCTTATGGGTTACTCCTCCAGTGCAACAGGCATTTGTTGCACTGGAGGAGCATTTGTTGCTCTGGTTCTCAGCACTTTTCAAATGTCCTGTATTCTTAGTTTTACTCTGAGTCCTTAAACACATTTAATATTTAAAATTTATAAATATTTAAATTAATATTTAAATACCCTTATTATAAAGAAATCAAATATTTGTCTACAAAACACCACCTTTGGCCAACATGGTAGTGTTATCATGTTTCAACATCCTCACCCATGTTAACTGCTCATGTAGTTCACCAAAATCCTTCCAAAGTATCCTGATGGGAACCAGATCACCAAAGTGATACAGGAGGGGAAAACTCTCTTTCTTTCTTTTTGGGACACATTGATCCAAAAGCTCTGGTTCTCAGCACTCCTGGAAAGTGCTTTGCAAGGAGGAAGGACAGATAAACTGAGGCACAGGACAAACCAACAAAGAATATAAACTTCTCAGGAAACCTCTTGTTGCAGCCACTTTCTCACCCAATTTCATCTCTCTTAGGGCCCAAAGGTGTAATCAATGACTGGAGGAAGTTCAAATTAGAGAGTGAAGATGGAGACTCTTTACCCCTGAGTAAGAAAGAAATGCTTAGACAAATGTCTTCACCACACAGATCTTTCAGCAGAGATGATAAAGACACCAGAGAGAGATTCTGCCGTAAGGTAAGAGAAGCAAAAGGAATTAACTTTGGTTCTATATAAAACATGCCTGTTATAAGGCAGAAAATCTTGAATTTTCCACTCAGTATCTGTGTAACTTAGCTTAACTCTCAAAATGCAAACAGAACAGGTGGAAAACATTGGAGCTGGGGAGAGGGCTGGAGCAGCAGGAGTGGCTGAGGAGGCTGGGGAGGCTCAGCCTGGAGAAAAGGAAGCTCAGAGGGGACCTTTTGGCTCTGTACAACTCCCTGACAGGAGGGGACAGCCAGGGGTTGGGCTCTGCTCCCAGGGAACAGGGACAGGATGAGAGGAAACGGCCAAAAGTTGTTCCAGGGGAGGCTTAGGTTGGACGTCAGGAAAATTTCTTCCCCATAAGGGTGGTCAAACATTGGAAGGGACTGCCCAGGCATTGATGGCATCACCATTCCTAAAGGAATCCAAAAAAATAGGAATGTGGTGCTCAGCAACACAGGTTAGAGGTGGATTTGGCAGTGCTGGGTTAATGGTTGGACTTGATGATCTTAGAGGGCTTTTCCAACCTTAATTAGTAGCTCTGTGATTCTGTTTATCCAGTCCTCTCTCAAGCAAAGGGTAAGTTCAGTAAAACAAGCAGTGTATTTCACATCTATCACAGCACAGCTTGACCTTTATTTCTCCTTTCCCTGCCACAATGCTCTCTCCTTGGTTAATGCAATGGAAAGTTTTTAGCAGGTTTAAAAACCTATTAGTCAGGATAGAGCTCTGAGCCTGAACATCACACTCATTGACCATTTACTAATTCTGAAACATGGGGGAACCAAACCCCCAATAAGACAGGAATTAAACCTGCCCCACTACTGGCAAAATTTCCACCAACTCTGAGAAATCCATAAATTTTTGCCAAATGTGGCCACTGCCCTCAGTACCATCACGTTGACAGGCAAGTGTTGAGACAGGATCTTCTTCACCCCTCTCTCAACAAGACCTCCTGGAGTCACTGTAGGGAGTGACGGCTCTTCTGGCTCAGCTTTGGTGCTCTCCAGACAACAGTCTGTCCCCATTCCAGCTCCAGGGGGTTCCCAGTCACTAACCTCACTCTCTGCATCTCCACAGATGAGCATGCAGGAGTATGAGCTGATCCACGCGGCGCAGGAGGACGAAAGCTGCCTACAGCAGTACCGCAAGCGCTGCATGCAGGACATGCACCAGCGGCTCAGCTTCGGGCCCAAGTTCGGCTTCCTGTGCGAGCTGCAGAATGGGGAACAGTTCCTGGAGGCCGTGGAGAAGGAGCACAAAACCACCACGGTCATCGTGCACATTTACGAGGACGGCGTCAAGGGCTGCGAGGCCCTCAACAGCAGCCTGACCTGCCTGGCGGCCGAGTACCCCACCGTCAAGTTCTGCAAGATCAAGGCCTCCAGCACGGGCGCCGGGGATCGCTTCTCCAGCGAGGTGCTGCCCTCCCTGCTGGTCTACAAGGCCGGGGAGCTCCTGAGCAATTTCATTAGTGTTTCTGAACAGTTCAGTGAGGAGTTCTTTGCTGTGGATGTGGAGGCTTTCCTAAATGAGTATGGGCTGCTACCTGAGAGGGAGCTTCCGGCGCTGGGAAATGGCACGGAGGAGCCAGATGTTGAATAATTAGGGCCAGAGTCCTCACTGCCTCCCTTTCCTCTTCAGTCAGCTGTAAATCAGTGTCAGGAACACCCATTCCACTTAGAGAAGGCTGTCTTTGCTGACTTACTTGTAACAAATAAAGATACAAAAATTGTTTAACTGTTAGTACATGAATTCTACTTACAGTGCATACAGCTGGCAGTTCTGTACATACTTCTATACCAGCCACAATAGGAAGAACAGCAGTGATATTTAAGAAATATAGGAAAAACAAATTAAAAATTGAGGGCCCATGCCTGTCTCCACAAAGCACAAGTCCTTCATCTCAGTGGGGACAGGACTGGTCCATCCCTCTGTGCACACAAAAAGCCATCTCCATGCTCTGGAGTTACAGCAAGTCCCTGAGTCACTTCTTCCAACTTTGACAGGAACAAGCAATTTTAAGGGCAGAAAAATAGCCCAAATTCCTTGCATTCCTAAATGGCTCTACTATTTGGTCATTATTTTATTCCACATTTAATTCTCAATACTGATGCGAAGAGAGAAGTTAGCTCGGTGCTCCATTAAGTTTTTCACCCAAACAGCTGACACAGACACAGCAGCAGCTGATTTCAGTTCATTGGTGCTCCCTATGCTGAGCAGCAGCATTTAAAATGCCTGTGAGTTTCTGGAAAAGTATGTTGTGCTGATGTAATAACTCTGAATAAAGCTTATCAGCTCTCAAAACCTGCCATTGGAAGTGTGAAATATATTGGCTGTACATAACCTCACCCTTAAAAACATGTGAAGTATTAGTAAGTACTCACTAGATATTTACTAAACCTAAAGTTCTAAGTTTTGTTAAAGGGAAGCTGCTGAGAACTACAATTTAACAATCTGACTGAGAGGAAGACATGGGGTAAACTCACTATAAACATTCCTCTCTCTGATACAAAACAACAAAACATTAGAAACACTTCAGCGACTTCTGCACACTGGCAAAGCTAAAGGCTGGATTTGACTGGGGATGGAAGTATCAGTATCTTACTAAAGATTTTAACAGCACAGATTAGCTGATAATATTTGAGATTATCAAAATGTTAAAGACAATTTCTCTTTTGTTTGCTCTTTTTTAGAAACTATCAAAATGCTCCTGAATTGCTACTTTTAACATTGTTTTGCCATGGATGACTATTTTAACAGAGCTCCAGAAACCTCCCATCATGTACACTAAGCGTACAAATGAAGTTTCTTACCTCTTCTCTAACCTGTAAAACAATTCATGACTTTATAACACCAAGAATTCAAATAGCACATTCCCAAAATGTCATGATTTCCATGTTGTAAATTGCTGAGTGAGAGATTGTCCCAAGTTTTTCTGATGGAACTCCAGGAGGAATAAAGCTTTTCCCTTGAAGCACTCCTCTCTCCCCTTACTGAAGCATGAAGTTGACCCCCCAGGTAAAGTCACTTTCATCCTAACATTTCATTTGTCTCTTCAGAATATTTGCAGATCTACCATTTGCAGATACACCCAACAGCATGAAAATCCAATGATCTTATAGGAGTTTAGGCAGAAAATACTGAATTATCTTTTGTCCATCACAAAAGTAACCAGTTACCTGAGGAATTGGACAAGATTTCTCTTGCATTTTAATGACATGTTTTGAAGAAGAGACAAGAAAAATTTCTATCCTCTACACACCAAAAAAATCTCCATGTAAGTTGTAGGAACTTCACTAATATGAGAACTTTCCCTCTTTATCCAACTTGGTTTAAAAGCTATTAGGCTGTACTTCAGCAGCCTTATCACATAAGCTACATTTTAGGCTGAAAGCACAATACCCCAACAATAACACCACAGGAGCTGCACCTATAGCTACTGTAAGAAATAAATTGACACTCCAATTTAAGAGACAGATTAAACGTGCTTAAGCAGGATTTTCTTCAACCTGCAATTTAAAAAACAAAAACCAAAGAGCAAACATGCATGTGGCACCAAGCCCCAACAGAAGCTCATGACTAATGAAGTTGCAAATAGAACTCTGATCACAGCAGTTATCAGTTTCTGCAGGGAAAAAAACCAACTGTAAAAACAAAAAAGCAAGACTTGACTCAAACATTTATTACTGTATGAAGGTTTTTGAGTAGCAAACAGTAAATGCTTCAATAAGCACATGAGAACAGCCTTCCTGCTACCCTGGGCTGTGGTTCCTCTTCCTTTTGACCCAAAGTCACAGAGACCCTGAGTCCCCAAATATTCCAATGGAGCAGAGGGGGGAACAAGTTATCACTGGTGTCACTGCTGCTCAGACTGAGAGCAAAGCCTCTGCTAGATGCCAGTGTCCTGCTGTCAGCTGGGACAGCTATTTTTCCTCCCAGCAGCCTGGACAGGATGTGTTTTGGATGCAGTACAGAATCATTTTGATAACACACTGATGCTTCAGTTGTTGCTGAGCAGAGCTCACCCCAAGTCAAGGACTCTGCAGTGTCCCAGGCTCTGCCAGTGAGGAGCTGCACCAGAAGCTGGGATGGAGCATGGCCAGGACAGCTGATCCCCCAGGGCAGAGGGATATTCCACACCATGGGATGTCACACCCAGTGTGAGAACTGGGGCAGTTGGCCAAGAGGGGCTGCTGAGGGATGGGCTGGGCATCAGTGGGTGCTGAGGGACTGCACTGGGATCACTCATCTGTCTGGATTGCACTCCCCTCTCTCTTTTTATCTCCTTTTTCATTATTATTACTACTATTATTATATTGTACTTTATTTCAATTATTAAACTGTTCTTATTGCAACCCAAGAGTTTATCTTTGTTCTAACCCTCCTGCCCCTTGCCCCAGGGAAGAGAACAAGCCCTGTGTGATCCTTAGTTGCCAGCAAACCATCACAACTTGTCACAACTTACCACACCAAATGCTGCTCTCAGATGTGAGGAATTATAAACCTCAGTGACCAAGACCACTGAGGCTTTTAAAACTACATTTTAAAACCCCATGGTACAGAAAATAATGATTCTGTAAAACGATTTCATATCATAGATTTTAGAACTATACTTAAAAGAGCATGATTTTCAGATGTGGAAGTGCAAACCATTCCTCTGGACTCCTACATATTAAAATAAATATGTATCTGCAATCATGGACACGAGTTAACAAAGCTCAGTGTATCAGTCACAGTGGAGTTTTCTCAGACTGAAATATTTGGAGTATTATGCAGGAAGGAAAAGGATAAACCTACAATGAAACCTGAGGTAGAGTTATGCAGTAGTGAGGAAATATATTTTTAAAAGGTTGTTTTCCTTTTCTCTTACACACACATTTTAATTTATCCTAAAGCCCTCATTTTCTTATGCTGTCAATGGTACAAAATGGTACAAGAAAGGATGGGATAATGAAATCCCCTCTTGTTTAGTCCTGTAATTCTTAGACAAGTGAGAACCTGCTTTCTTCTACATCCACTGTTTCCCCATGGCAGGATGACTGGAAGGCTCAATCTGTAGATACAAGCCAAATTACTCATTTTTTCTTTGACAGGGCTGATTAATTTCTTATTGCACAGATGGCACTTCAACTGTCTCCTATATAATACCTGAAATCTCCACCACACCAACTTCTTTCTTTGCCTTCTTCCAAGCCCAAATTGGAAAATTAGATCCCTGATACCTAGTTAGTATTAAACTGGGTAATTAATTTGACCATCACAACCAAGAAAAGGATCATTGACTAAGCACTGAATTGCAGAGAGGAAGAAAAAAGAGGAAGAGTTCTTTGCAAGGGGATCCCTGGTATAATACATCCCAACAAGCTCTATTTTGGCACCACAAGTACTAAACAAGAAGAACTATAGGAAGAATGTTTCAGGACAATTTTCTTCTCTGGTGTCAGAGATGCCAGAGATGCTGTACTTCACTTCTGTGGTTGTTTTGTGTTACAGGCAACTAAAGAATAATAATTTTGTATTGTATCTCCAAAAGCACACCCTATTCTCCTTAAAACAAAACAANGGGTGCTGAGGGACTGCACTGGGATCACTCATCTGTCTGGATTGTACTCCCCTCTCTCTTTTTGTTATCTCCTTTTTCATTATTATTATTACTACTATTATTATATTGTACTTTATTTCAATTATTAAACTGTTCTTATTGCAACCCAAGAGTTTATCTTTGTTCTAACCCTCCTGCCCCTTGCCCCAGGGAAGAGAACAAGCCCTGTGTGATCCTTAGTTGCCAGCAAACCATCACAACTTGTCACAACTTACCACACCAAATGCTGCTCTCAGATGTGAGGAATTATAAACCTCAGTGACCAAGACCACTGAGGCTTTTAAAACTACATTTTAAAACCCCATGGTACAGAAAATAATGATTCTGTAAAACGATTTCATATCATAGATTTTAGAACTATACTTAAAAGAGCATGATTTTCAGATGTGGAAGTGCAAACCATTCCTCTGGACTCCTACATATTAAAATAAATATGTATCTGCAATCATGGACATGAGTTAACAAAGCTCAGTGTACCAATCACAGTGGAGTTTTCTCAGACTGAAATCTTTGGAGTATTATGCAGGAAGGAAAAGGATAAACCTACAATGAAACCTGAGGTAGAGTTATGCAGTAGTGAGGAAATATATTTTTAAAAGGTTGTTTTCCTTTTCTCTTACACACACATTTTAATTTATCCTAAAGCCCTCATTTTCTTATGCTGTCAATGGTACAAAATGGTACAAGAAAGGATGGGATAATGAAATCCCCTCTTGTTTAGTCCTGTAATTCTTGGACAAGTGAGAACCTGCTTTCTTCTACATCCACTGTTTCCCCATGGCAGGATGACTGGAAGGCTCAATCTGTAGATACAAGCCAAATTACTCATTTTTTCTTTGACAGGGCTGATTAATTTCTTATTGCACAGATGGCACTTCAACTGTCTCCTATATAATACCTGAAATCTCCACCACACCAACTTCTTTCTTTGCCTTCTTCCAAGCCCAAATTGGAAAATTAGATCCCTGATACCTAGTTAGTATTAAACTGGGTAATTAATTTGACCATCACAACCAAGAAAAGGATCATTGACTAAGCACTGAATTGCAGAGAGGAAGAAAAAAGAGGAAGAGTTCTTTGCAAGGGGATCCCTGGTATAATACATCCCAACAAGCTCTATTTTGGCACCACAAGTACTAAACAAGAAGAACTATAGGAAGAATGTTTCAGGACAATTTTCTTCTCTGGTGTCAGAGATGCCAGAGATGCTGTACTTCACTTCTGTGGCTGTTTTGTGTTACAGGCAACTAAAGAATAATAATTTTGTATTGTATCTCCAAAAGCACACCCTATTCTCCTTAAAACAAAACAGAGACAAAAGACAGTGCCTTTCTTCTAATTACACCCCTGTTCCTCCCAACTAATTGTAGCAGAGCAATTTTTAATATTCTGAAGCATGTTAGGAAATTAGTCCCTTTTTCTGGATGACCCTCAGCCTCCCCTGGATGTCATCCTACCTCCTGATTCCTGCCTATTGATCCCACTCACTGGCACAGAATAGAAAGCAATTATAAACCCCACAGCAGCTGAACCCAGTGCCTCCATTACAACACTCACCACCTTCCTCCAGGAGGCCCCACTTGAGCAATGCTCAAGGTCAACACTGTCTTTCAAAATATACTTACAATACTAAAAGCTGCTCTTTTTTCCAAACATGTAAAAACAGAATACACAGGTGAGGCAACAGTAGTCAAGACACCTTTCTCAGAGTTGCCTTTAATAAATGTATCCCAGTACATACTTAATTATGCTTTAGAATCAAAGGGTTTATTTTATTTCTTTGTGTTCCACTGCCTATAAACAAACAAAAAAAAAAAGGAATCTGCATTGGTATTAAAATGCCCCTTTAATTCTTTTCTGTTGTACTTCAGGTCCAAGTAAACATCACATTTCATATACAAATTATCTTTATTAGCCTTACCAGAATTCATTCCTTCCTTCCACTTTACTCATGTCAAGTAAACATATAACTGGCCAACATCCCCAGAAGAATCTCTCATAATGGAAAGCTCTCTGTTTATATTGTAAAAGTCCTGAATAGCAATAATTTTGATAACTTGTACGTATCTATCTACAAGACAACCCACAAGGCCTGCCTAGGTGTAACTGTTGTTGAAATAGTTAAAATTCCAAGACAACAATGATTTTATTGGAGCTGGACAGAGAAATCCTCATCAGGAGGAACTGAGTCAAAGGCAGCAGCATAGATACAGCTCAGCAATGTCATGCATTTCACTGATTTCTGAGTTCTCCTGTCTTGAACCAAGCTGTTTACAGGCTGCCTTGGTCTAGTCATGAAACTTTTGGAAACTATTCATATGCATTTTATGCTACTTAGCCAGTATTATCTAAAACCATGCATATGGTGAAATGCTGGTTCACTAAAACTAATTTACCCCCAATTAACTGTAATAAAATAAGATTTCTCTTAGCAAAGGAACCCTTAAAGCAGGAATTGTCATACCAGGTCATTATGCAGGTTTTACCAATACCCTGAGAAACACCAGGAGCAGCATTTTGCATTAAAGGAGCCAGGAGGAAGAAAATGAAGGTTCTGTATTTGTTTAAGGGACCTCTCCAGAAAATAATATCATTCATTTATACAGAGTGACAGGGTTAGTTTCTTGTAAACCTGATTCACTCTTTACATGAATCTGTAAGTGCATAATTCTACTTGATCTAGGAAGTGTATAATGGAACAAGGTAACTGAACCTATCATTACAGTTTACATTGCACATCTACCTGGTGAGATTTAGGCAACAGTTCTTAATTACTGACATATTAACCCCAGCTATTTCCATCTTGTGAATGGCCAACACTTCCCAGGAGCTGTGGTGGCTGGAGTTTAATCACTGGAGATCAATCACTGAAGTAGTTGAAGGAGAAAATAGATGCCAGGACTGCAACAGCAGCTGCCACGACCAGCCCTAAATCAGAGACAACAGGCAGTGAGGGAAGGGCAGCACGGGCAGCACAAGCAGCAGCAGGCAGGGAGGGGAGGGTGGGTCAGGGGGAACAAGCACAAGGAAAAACAAAAAGAGCTACCCCAAAAACTTTTATTAGCATGCTCATTACTGATGTAGATGAGGAGGCACACAGAAAACCCCAAAACACCTCACTGATGATGTAAGGGAAAACATTTTTACATTCAAAGCAAACACGTATGTATTGCTCCCATTTAATCTTCCAGTTACTATATTCTATTTCTAATAATTAATAGAAGCCTGAAGTAACTGCTTTGTTGACTAAAGTGTAACTATTGCAACACAAGCAGACCCACAGCAAGGAGAGCTGTCTACTAAGTGCAGATAGATCTCTGAGAGCTGGACGATGCAGCTCCATGGAGGAGTTCTAAGGGAAAGGAGAATTCTGTTGCTGGCATTCCCTGAATTCCTGAGCTGATAATTAGGCTGCTGTGGGAGCTAACAGTCCTGAAAGGGCCCACTGCAGGTTCTGGAGTGCCACAGCAAAAATCTGGGAAAGAACATACCCATATTTTGTTGGAGCTTCAACAGCAACGTTGCTTTTGTCAGCTGTGCCTGTTGTGTGTCATTCGGGCTGTCAGTCACTGGGCAAATATCAACTGCATGGAAATCAAGGGGAGAAGGGAAAAATTAACAGTTGTGTTTTACAGTGAATTAATGCAAAAGGCCAAGAACTTCATATCAACTTTATGAAGTGTATTTATGGTAGAAAAAACCAGTTTATTGCAGTAGAAGTGGTACAATAGCAATAGCACAGCGCTAAGCTATGGTGTATGGCTGGTAAAGAGACAAAATGCACCTCAGGAGGAATTCCTCTTCCAAAACTCATTTTCCACACCCTGCTTCCAGAGTAACATTCCCAACTCTCTTTGCATAGCCTGGGCAGAATTTGACTACATGAGAGGGAATCACCAAAATGAACCATTAAGCACCTTCCAAGATCAAAGGTTCCCTTCAGAGCCATCTGTCCTGAGTTCAGGGTACATGCAAATCCCACTGCCAGGAGAGGATGAGCCTGGCAGCACTTCCTTACCCAACAGCCAGAGATTCATTTTTTCCAACCACAGAAATTGCTTTTTGAAGATCCCCTAAAAATACCCTTCCACAGCAGGCATGGAGGACTCATTCCTCTTTGGAAGAATTACTAAATCCTTAGTCTGCCCAGCCAGGATGTGAGAGAGCTTGAGTCTATTTCCAGGCGGATGGGACTCAAACCTCTATCTATTTCCTTTGCAAAGATCTCTCTAACCCCTTGGCTATATCCAGCTTGTTAGAGGGGCAGGAGAGAAAGAAGGGGATTAATCTCCAGTCCTTCAGCCCAACTTGTCTGAGGCACACAGAGCCAGCATGGAATACATCATACAAGCCTCAGTGACCAGCCTGCTTGATAATGGTGGGCCAAAGGCTTCCAATTTGCAGCATTCCCACTTCCAGGAGTTTGCTAAGACTTGCCAAAAGTTTGGATTACAATTCAGAATCTATGACCAAGGGCACCTTCTGCACAAGCAAAGGGTAAGACAAAGTGTTTGTCATGGCAGTGAGAGCTGGATGTGTCTGGGAAGAATGGGACAGGCAGGCTCAGATAAGAGAACAAGCCTAACAAAGTGTTCAGGAGACAAGGAAACCCCCAGCAGTACCAGATATCAGTGTTTAGAAGACCATGGGACACTGATCTGAATAAAAACAGATCTCAATTTCCACAGAGGGGTTGTCCATCAGCAATAAATCACAAATTACATGCTTGAGTAATAAGGCACATCCTTTGTGTGATTCATATGCAAATGATTCATAAAGTACTTTCTCTGTCATTAGCTACGGTGGAAATGGATAATCTAGACGTGATCAGAAAGGTTGTTTCTGTTGAGTCATGTGGATAATTGTCTTCAAAATCTCCTTAAGTCAAACTTGCACAAGACTTGTTACACACAAACACCCAAACTAGGCTTTTAAAACCTGTGTTTTGGTTTTTTATCCCTAAACTCACTGCATTGGTGCAGGATGTGCTGCAGCAGAGAAATCACTGTCTGATATGAAACTCAACAGGACAGTGAGATATACAGATATAGAGACATTGCTTGGAGATCTCTCTGCAAGCAGCACATACATGTAAAATCAAGATAACAATATTTCAGTGCAAAGTGTGTTTTTTGAAGAAAAATTATCAAATATCTCTGAATCCCACTGGGTCCTCAGTGAGGCCATGGCTAGATCATTATTTCCATTGTGCCAAGAAAAACACTCCCTCAGCTGTCTGAAATACGAGCAGAAGTCTTCAGCTAGAGTAGAGGAGTTACTAATTGTTGCAATATAGGTTTTCAGCAAGTATCTTAACTAGCACAGTAAAAGAACTTCTGTCCAGAGTTTTGAATTCCGTACAACATCCCACTTTGGGATAATCTGACTGCATTTTTGAGCCATCTCTGCAGTCTAGTTCCAGCAGGTTCCTTTCTGCTGTATATTAGATGAGTAGGTAGGACACCCTCTAAATTCAGGTTTCTTTGTGCCTCCCTATGCTGAGGGGACCTTTGGAAGCTGCACATCAAGGCAGCTGCACATTCCTCGCCTGTTCAGAGGGGGGGAAAATGACAAGACAAAGGGAAAAAGAAAAAAGAACCACCCTTGAGCTATTTAGTTACCACAGGCCTTTATGCCGTCACATTCTGGAAGATTTGCGTGTGGAGCAGCAAAATTACACAATAGAGTTTTCATGGCAGATGTTTTCTAGTACCAGCTAGATGAATCCTTAATTCTTCAGTTTCCTAACCAAGACAGGGAAGTGATTACCACTGCTGAAGTCTTATTTCTGTCTATCCACTCAGGGTATTTAACAGCCCACCCCCTGCACCAAGGAGGAGCAGGGATTTAGTAAAGCCAATCAGAAATGCAGAGCTTTCAGCTGCCTGTATTAGAGCACTAAATACTTGCCTGTATTAGAGCACTAAATACCTTGAAATTACAGTGTTAGAGCTATTTAAGGCTTTCATTTATAAACAGCTCGGGGTTTACTTTCTATTTTCCACACAGCAATTTTAAAGCACGACCCAGCAGTGTCCCCACTGGAGAGCTGTACAAGGAGTCAAGAGACTAAAACTGCAGGAGACAGCAGGAGAGCCCAAGTTCAGTAAACACATAAAACTGACCTCAAAAATTCATGTTTTGACTAAAAGCTGCTTTAAAAATGAATCTTTTGCCTATACTGACTAGATCCGCTTCTTCTAAAGTGAGTATTTTAAAGAACAACAAAACCTCAAATTATTTCAAAAGCATGCTCGTGTTCTTGAATTTTAGAGAATTCTTTTTATCAGCAAACTTTCCCCAGAGCCTCAGTATGAACAGCATTTCCAGTTAATTCAAGGTAGGTGCCTCAGACCACAGGAACTGTGACACAAACAGAAAGGCTGATGACAAAATTCCCTACAAACCAATTACTGAATATTGACTGTTACTAACCAAGTTAGAGCTAAGTTTAGAGAAACAAGACATGCTTCCCAAGTCAAATGATGCACTGGAAAAGCCTTTGCACAAGAGAAATCACAAACTCTCATTATAACACAAAAACATGTTCACAGCAATACTCAGACATCTCATACCAACACAACAATAAAAATCAAATCCCATAATTAATGGGGATTTTTTTAGAATGCAGAACACTTTGTATGCATTTAACAGGACTCTTTCTAAAATGACCTTCCTGGTGTGATAGAAGTGTAAAAATAACTTGTGATTTCAAAAAACCAAAAGTGACTGATGCCTCAGCATTAATTATCAGAATGAATAGTGCTGGGCTGACAGCATTATTGATATCACTGCTATTAACAGAGCCCATTCCATGGACAAACTTTACTGTGGTCACCAGGACAAGGCCAGGCTTTCCCAAAATCCCCCTGGCATGTTTTTCCTCTCTTCTATGCATTTACTTTAATTTGTGGGTTTGGAGTTTTTAAAGAAAATAGACACCTACTTTAATTTATTTTTCTTTAAAAGAAAAGGAATATAAATCCCCCCCAGTTAACTCTACAAGCAGCACACTACAAGAACAAGAACACCCACGTTCCTTTTGTGGCCATCACTTCACACCTATTGTTGGCATTAATGTTTGGGATGCCCTGCTGTGAGTGGAAAGGTGTTTCCTTCCTACCTGCAGCTCACACAGCTTTACATAAGCAATAAAGGTGAACTGAATCATCACCTCTCTCCTCCCACGCCTCTCTCCACTGCTACAACAATACTCATTTGCTTCTCTAAGCTACACAGATTCCTTAAAGCTCAGTAGTAATTAGTTTTAAGAGTATTAAAGTTACTCTAATAATGCCAGAGGGATTTTTATTGGCTTTCCTGTTTTCCTTGAGGTTCCTGTACACCTCTTACTCCTGAAAAGGATGAGTCAGTTCACAGCTAACAGGTCTAGTTAAAGCCTGGGGGGAGCTGATTCATTTAGAAAGACAAGAATTTATGGTTAGCTCTGAAATTAGGAAACTCAAAACCCCCTCCAAGTTAACATGTATGTCAAGGAGAATATCAATACTCACAGCTCACCCTGCAGAGCAAGTCATGGTTACATTGCCCAGGTTTTGTCCCTAAATACCAACATCAAAAAGTGTTCATAGTTCTTATGTGAGAATGAGTGTGGGATTTTTTATTTATTTAAATTATAAAACTGGAACCGGCAGCTCATATGCATGTTGATGGGGGGAAAAAAAGGGAGTAAAATCTCTTCCATAAGACCACAGAACATGTTATTAGATGCATTTCATTGTCACATTTGAATTCTAAATTGAAATCAACACTGCAAGGGAAAAAAACCCAACAGGGAATGATATAGACCAGAAATATTCAGAAAGAGGAATCCAGTAACTAGATTATATCAAAATATCTGTATTAAAGGGAATATAGCAGTCTCATAATCACACCATAAACTTGTAAGACATTCAGTAGAAAATGAAAAGTGCTCTCAATTTTGTTTTCATTCCAGGCAAACCACAAATCTTCAGGTTTGGGCACTGCATTTGATACATAAATTAAAACATTCAAAATAAAGAAAGGCATTTGGTATTTTTTAAAACATCAGGTTTAGCATCAAAACTTCCTGAAAGACACATTAGACTATATGACTGTTTTGCTAGAGAAATTTTTAAAGTGTTTTTAATTCTGTAGTGAAAAAAACAGTAATTTGACTTATCACTCAACTTATTAACTTGTCTCAAAACTACTTAGCACTAAAAAAATGAACTACTGAAAGTGTAAATATATATATTCATGTAAAAAATAAAGCTTTACAGGGTGTTTTTAAAGAGTTTATTTGTCAATAAAGGATCCCCTCTAATTCATAAGCAGAGTGGCACATGCAAACCTTGGTTAACCTTCATGTTAAACCTTGATTAATCTCTTTACGTTTCTACAGCAGCTCATGGGCTGCAGCTATGGCTGCATTGAAAAACCAAAATATTTGAGAGGAGAAAGAGAAGTCTGTTCCAAGAAACACAAACTGTAAGCAACTTGCCCATTTTCCACAATGTATTTAAGCTGTAATGAATTGTTCTAAATCCACAGAGTTGCATATGAAGTAAGTTGACTTTAGGCATGTCCCTATCTGGATAAAACTGGCCTATGCCATTAGTCAGCATTTTCCTAGCCCCTGACCCAGCCTGCCCTGGTTCTCAGACATTTACCTGTGCTAATGTCCTCAGCAATGTGCATATCTTCAGCTTGCACAGGCTGATCCAACATCTCCACAAAACGTTCCTGGATTTCTCCAGCAGCCTCATCACCAAACTTATAATCACTGAGCATCACACTGGATCCAGCAACTGAGACAAACAGTCTCTGAGGCAAGACATGATATTCCCTCCCAAAATCTAAAAGGAAAGAGGGAGAAATACCATCCCAATAAAAGCCTTGACAGTTATGATAAGATTCCTCCATAATCTCTGAGCATAAGATAAAATCATTGCAAAAGAAGAGATCAAGGTCTCTGTGTAGAAACCCTGCTTTCAAACATGCCTGGTTTAGTTGGCTGCTATTATATGGATTTATGTCCTTCCATTATTAGTCTCTCCAGAAATACCCACAGCAGCTCCAAAACACACCATAAAACGCAAAGCAGAGCTCATTTCCTCTTTGGAATGACTTGCAGGAGGGCTCTGGGAGAGCCTGCAGGTAAGAGCTCCCGCAGGAGCAGGATTTCACCAGCACAAAGGACTGCAGAGGTGTCACACTCAGAGCCACAAAGTTCGGGTGCCACCTAGAGAGGGGACTCAGAACTACGTGCAATGGAAAAAGCTCTCCCTGCCCAAGATATTCCCATTGATTTGTCAATTAACTCCTTTTGGGTTTAAACACAACAAGACAATGACACCACTGCACTGACTTAAAGGTGTTTAAAGAGTTTAAAGGCATGAGCTCAGAGATCTGGTATCTATCAAGTTTTAACACACTTCAACCAGGAACACCATGCATGGATTTAAAAAATAAAAATAGAAATAAAAATTTAAAGTGTGCAAGGTCCAGTTGGAACTTCAGAGACAAGAGTTTCAACTACAGAAGTCTTAAAAATCACAAATTTTGAGGAAAGAAGAAGCTAGGATCGCATTTTGTGGTCAAAGGAACTGAACGCAAACGTGGTGTGAAAGCTGTGATGACAAAAGACACAGACTTGACAAAAAAACTTCCAGATTTAAGAAAAAGTGAAGGTTGACAAGCAGCAATTATACCTTTTACTTTTTGTTCTGCTCTAACCATACTAGAACTTCACTATATACAGCATTTTATACAACCACCAAAATTCACTGCAAATATAAGATGGTGGGGTTTTTAAATTATTATTTCTTACTTTTTTTCTGAGGTCCTTCATTTAAAATCAGATCTTCAAACAGTATTTCACATCGATCATTCAATGTGTTTATTATATCTCTTTTCAAAGCCTGCAAGGACACAGTGAAACCATCAGGAATATCAAAGTTAATTGCAAAGATTTAACCACGAAGAAACAACCAAAGAAGCCCCATACTTGTTAAACTCATGATGAAAGAATAGTTTTTCCCCAGAAAATATAAACGAGTGTGAATTTTCAAACTAATAAATAATAATGTGTTAATAAAGAGAAGCTAACATCAAAAGAATTGGTATCAAGAAGGAAAACAACAAAACAAAAATGAAAAGCTGAGGAAAGTTTTAGGATTGTTAGGATAAGAACTGACAACCTCTAGATATTTACCAGTAAAACCAAACAAAAATAATCAGGAGGCATTGACTCAGTGAGAGGGGAAAAAACAAATTACTGAGCAAGTAAATCTGAATTTTACCTTTACAAATATAAAAATAGAGTCTTTTTTTAAAGAGCATTCTTCGAAGCCTAATCCCTTTGACAATTTGTGCAAAGACTCCCCAGAGCCCAGCCTTACCCACAGCACACATATCCTCTAGAAGAGAAAAACCAACTAACCCTGTGTGGACGGTTTCCAAAATAATCCAGTTTAGACCATTCTGGCAAAGAAAAACCAGTGTGCCAAATCCCATGTACTTCAGGAGAATGTTTCTGATGGACCAAGACCCTGCTCAGTACCTGAATGGCTTCTTTAACCTTGGGCTTGTTGCCATGGATGTAGGCCCTGCATTTCACAGCTCCCCGCAGGTTTATGGAGCCACTGCACACTTGCACCGTCGCCGTGGACCTGGTGCTGGCACCCTGGCACTGAGGAACAAACACACCCACTTTTATCCCAGGCACTGGCAGCAGAGTCCCTCAAACCAGAACCAGCAAACCAACAGCAGGTGCTCACACACAACCTTATCACCTATAGCTGATTTTACTTTAGTTATTCAGTTGGTTAGGTAAGACTGAAAATCTCTTTTCTATTATGGAAAATGCGTTTATCTCTGCAGATGTTTCAAACACTTGAGTTTGTGAGATTTAAAAACTTTCCAGGCTTGTGGCAAAAAACAGTATTGCAATTGGTAAGTCTTTTTCAGACTTTTTTTCCCATGTTTGCTATAATCAGTGTAACCCAGGGTGTCAGTCTCATCAGTCAGTGCCAAATTGTACATGTGATCACACTGAGAGCTGCATCAAACTGTTGCCTAGAAATGCTCTCCTTGATTACCACAACAATGAGTGTGAGCATGAAGCACTCCAGGACAACACCTGGAAGCACAACTTCTACACCAACTGCACAAACCACTTCTGCCAAAAAAGAGCTTTCTTCTCCCTGCAGCAACTAACCTCAATACAATAGACAGTAACAACAAAAGAAGCTGAGATACTCATGGAGTCTTTAAAATAGCATTGGAAATACTTCTAGTTTTGCTGAACATAACTTTGAGAATCCAGGAACCACCTGACAAAACATAGAAGGCTATGAAACAATGCCTGGACAATTTGGACTTCAGGACCTAGACTGGGGCACCAAATTCACAGCTCTTCACAACTCTGGCAGGGAGGTAACTGCTGACATAGATCCAGCAGTTCCAGATGATGATTCAGCTCACGGGATCTGTGCCTTAATCCAGAGCTGGCAGCTGAGCTTCTGACAAAAGCATCAAGTGAATGTCCAAGCCAGCCAGGGCAAGCTGTGGATTGAAGTGTGGGGGTGACTCTGAACTTCAGATGCAAAGTCACTTGAAATCAATGTACACAGGTACCTACAGGTATCCTACTACCAAAGGAATTAGTCACAGGACTTCTTTTCCATAACCTGTTTTCCAGTCTTTCAGCTATACCATGCAATTCATGGACAACATGGTTATCACACCACAAGAACTTCTAAAGGCACAAAACATGCAGATCCGTTGACAATCAGTTTCACGTTCAATATCCAGGTGGGAAAGAAAGTCTTAGGAAAAAGTGAGCAAGATTTCTAGCCAATAATTCAGAACCTTGTTATTTTATTTTTTGCTCTATCTTATAATTTAAAGGCAAGCTTTTACTTTACAAACCACTAAAAACTTACCAGCTGTGTCAGAACCTTGACATCAGAAAACTGAGTGCTGGGCTGAGTACTTCCTCTGAACTTTTTCTGAGGGGAAAAAAATTCTTTGTGTCATGAAACAGGAAAAAAAGAGTCCCTGAAGCAGCCTCCTCACTATGGCATGGAGTGTGCCCTAGTTTATAGCCTTTGAGAGAGAAAAATAGCCCTTAGAAACCAACAAGGAGAACAGAACTACAGAACTGAAAGGAGAGATGAATGCATAAGACGTAGGTCTTTGCAATGTCATCACCCACATTCACACCTCACTCATGCTCTGTAATAGAAACATTTCAGTCATTTCACATATAATTACTGCATTCACACTGCCTGAGGAGAGAGAGGCAACCTGCAGGAATGGAGCTGAGAACAGTTCTGTGTATTGGTTACCTGGAACAGCCAATCAGATCGACAAATACTGCACGGGAGATGTCTCAGTCACACAGAGGTTCCAACCATACATCTATTAGAGCTCAATTCCCCCTGGTTTGGTACTCACCTGCCCTTCCAGCAGCTCTGTATCCTCATCTTTAACTTGGCCATTGATCAGAAAAACACTTTCTTCTATCTGTTTCGACCATCGGTTTAACCCATTCTTCAAAATAAGTGAAAACAAACAAACAAAAAATCACAACAAAGGAAAGAATGTCACTGAAGGGTTGGACAGTACCATGCTGAAAACTTATAGAAGTATGTTTTAAAAGTTACTCTGAGAGAGTTTTAAAGTCTCTGAAAAACCTATGTTTTTCCAAAGGTAAACTTTAAATGGACCATGTTCAGAACAAATTAAGAAACAAGCACTGCAAAATACTGAAGTGCCAACGCTGCTGGGATTTGGGGGTTCTAGAGAGGGTTGCAGCCCACTGAAAGTCAACTCATAACAAAAGCACCCCAAAACCCTTCATGAATTGTGTAACCTTTCACCAGGTGAGGCACCAGAGGGCTTACCTGGGATACTCATGACAATTACTACCTAATTTTGAACAAGGAAAACTTTTCACTGAGCACAGCAGAAGAGTTACATTTAAAAGAGGAATAATTGCTAAACATTCTCCACTGATTGGTTGTACTCCTCTCCTGCACTGTTCAACTCTCTTATTTAATTTTCAGCAGAGAAATGAGTGTGGTTAGTGGTGTGCAGGAACTGGAGCAGGCAGTGAGTTACCTTGGTATTCTTCTCCAGGTCGTGGCTGGGGGAAGTAGCAAGAAGTGGAATGTGGATGTTCACATTTACTGTGCAGCCCAAAGCCACCCAGGAAGCAGTCAGAGCACTCTGGTATTTCCAGTCTGCTGGTTTAGCTGAACTCTGAGAGAAGAAAAGAAAAGCCATAAAGCACCTATCCAAAGCACTGTATTGAGGCTTTTTTTGGGGTTTAGCATTACAAGCTGGGTGTGGCACAGCAGGAGGAGCTTACCTTTGGGTCCTGCACATCGTAGCTTCGGCAAACTACTCTGGGCTACTTAAAGAAAAAGATCCAGTGGAAAGCAAGGGAACAACAAAGCACAATTCACAATTAACTTTGTCCTCTACTAAACTTCCTTGTCAAGCTGATTTATGCTCTGGAGCAAGTTCTCACCTTTCATCCGTGTAAAAAAGTGGGAAAACATTTGCCTGCAATCTCCAACTACCTTAGTGATGCTGTGCCATCTCTTACAAATTAAGATCAATATGTATTGACAGGAGAAGCACAAAAGCACCAATTTGTAACTTGTTCTCATCTCTCCCCCCTCAGAGAAAAATCTTTGTTTTCTCTCCTTGTATTATGTCATTACCAGCAGCTCCTGCATTCTGCTGCAGCTCTAGTATTGATCCCACAAGCCTGCTGCTCCCCCAGTTCCATGCAAGCACCACTGCTAACAGCAATTCAAGAAGCCAAACAGTAATTTCAATGGGGTTTTTTTCAGTTTATGCAAGTCAAAACTGACTGGGAAAGGCGTAATTTGATGCCATCAGAAATGATGGAAATTTTGCAAGGACAAGAGGGTCAATAGTCTTAACCATAGCTAATCAGGAAACTTAATTATTTCAACTTATATGTGTCTAGCTTAATTTAAACAGCATCCTCCTCCCTAATTCTTATTTATTCAGCAGTAACTGGATAAAAGAGGTTGGAGTAGCAGCCCCAGTCAATAAACCTTGCACATAAAGGATACTTTTTTGTGGCTGAACAGATTTGAAGTGCTGCTCTGTCTGAGACCTCCTCTTCAGCAGGTTTCCAGAGCCTTCTTTTACTCAAGGACTTTTCCACTGAGAAGATAAGCTAAAGACCAAAAATAAATTGTAAAAATATGCACTGTAATTCCTGGAAAATAGTCTTGCAATAAAATTTTAAGTCCAAGCAATATCAAAATCCTGTATAAGCAGGAAATACAGCATACACATCACCAAAATGTCACATTAAAAGAACATTCAGCAGGGATTCAGAGGCACTTTCCCCCAACGTGAAAGAGGCTTGTGAAATCTTAATTTAGCTCCCTTATAAACCAAAGCAAGCAGCATACATTCACATGTCCAACCTGTATGCTTTTGTCCTTACAGACACGTAACAGTTTTGTGCCTATCAGCTGGGTCAGGAAAGCTGTGCAAAATAGCCACTAATTACAAAAAACAAATCCTCCCCAATTTTTAATTCAGCAATCACTGATCACCTGGACACAGCTCACCTTTTTTAGCCAGCTACCAGTTTCATTAAGCACAACTGAGATGCAATTACACTGAACTGCCAAAACTGACTCTTGGATCTCAGGCTGCCAAACCTGCTCATGCTTAAATCACTCACCATGATTATGTTAGAAAAATGATAAAATGAACATACACTTTCAGAACAGAAACCAAATATGGCAGCAGATGCCCCAATACTGTAACAAATATGCATTTTCAGTCTATCAGATTGTTCTGATTATGTTTTAAATTTAATCCCACACCCCTAAGTCAAGTGCACACGTGCTAGACATTTCTCTTAAAGGAATCAGAATTATAGATCTTTCACCACTGTAAACAAGTCTAAACTGAGTGATTCATTCAGACAAGAAAAGCTAACAGGTTAACATCACTAGCACCTGTGCCACGAGGATTTAGCTTAATATAAACCTTGAGGATGTTTTCCCTAAGCCAGAATGTCCACATTCAGTAAATACAGATAAACACAGTAAACAGAAATTCAGATTTGCTGTTGCAGTAACAAACAGGAGGTTAACAAATGGTGCCCCACAAGACAGGGATTTCTGAGGTTCCAGTCTAAAACCCACACATCAAAGCACAAGGCTTGTGAAATAAAGCAACAAAACAACTGTATTTTAGTCAAGTCAATGACAGGAAATTCCTCACACACAGATAAATATGTTGCTGTCCTTCCAGTAGGAACCCCGCTTACCTTGCGCAAAGCATTTTGACCATCTTTTGCCAGCTCTGGAGTTGCAATCATAAACACACCAAGAACCAGCAAACCTCCAGGGAGCATTCTGGACACCTTGAGAATGAAAAAGAATATTTATTAACAGCATTGGCAATCTAGAAACCATGTAACTCGAGATGTCAAAAACCACTGGTGAGACCAGTCTGCACCAAGAGCAGAAGTGAACGAAGGGAGACTGGTTTTCACTTACAGGACCCTCTCCATGCAGGAGCTTTCCCTACAGTAATATCAAGTGTCCTTTCATCAGAAAACCTGAAAACAATAAGGATATTTCTGGTTTAGAACACCAGTGCCCAGCATGATTAGAGAGGCTCTGACAGTTTGAGAAAAGGGCTTGAGATGACACAAGTGCTGAGATCCTTTGTGTCCATTTTATTTCCCTCCTGTTCCTCCCACCTCTTTGTCACCTCCCAGGGTGAGTTCTCACCTGACTGGCGTGTGTGGTGATCCACTCCT
Organism: Hylia prasina; assembly: GCA_013397195.1. Lineage (NCBI taxonomy): Eukaryota > Metazoa > Chordata > Aves > Passeriformes > Sylviidae > Hylia > Hylia prasina. The sequence goes on from VYXD01010889.1 coordinate 448,321, forward strand.
CATCCAGGGATGCCAGCTTGGGAGGGCCCAGGCTCTCCTCCTGCTGCTGCTGCTCCTTGGGAGGAGTTCGCACAGCCCGAATGACATAGTCCCGTTGTGGGGAACACTTGCCAAAACACCAACAGAAGAAAAACCACCTTGAGGCTGCTGAACAGGGGTTTCCCCAATTCACAGGAATGAATGGAAGGACAATTCCACACTTACCTGCCCTATCAACAGGCCAGTGACATATGGCTTCACCTTCGTGCTGAGCTCTGTCAGGTACTGCCCAATACTTTCCTCGACAAGGTAAGTTCTACCCATGGCTCCAGGTTTAAATGAGATGTTGTAGATCCAACCTACAAAACACACAATGCATAAAGTGAAAGAAGGTACATACACTGCAATGGGTACAGGAGAACAAGTCTCACACAAAGATCCTTTAGAACCATTTGATTGAAAAACCCCTGCAAGGTCATCAAGTCCAACAGTTCCCACAAGGCCACCACTGATCCCTGTCCCCAAATGCTACATCCACATGGCTTCAAAATCCCTCCAGGGATGGGGACTCCACCTCTGCCCTGAGCAGCTGTGCCAGGGCTGGACAGACCCTTCAGTGAAGAAACTTTCCCAATATCCAACCTGAACCTCCCCTGGCACGGCCTCAGGCCGTTCCCTCTCCTCCTGTCCCTGTTCCCTGGGAGCAGAGCCCGACTCCCCCTGGCTGCCCCCTCCTGTCAGGGAGTTGTGCAGGGCCAGAAGGTCCCTCCTGAGCCTCCTTTTCCCCAGGCTGAGCCCCTCCAGCTCCCTCAACCTCTCCTGGGGCCCCAGCCCCTTCCTCTTCCCTGGACATGCTCCAACCCCTCCATGTCTTTCTCATCATGAGGGGCCCAAAACTGAACCCAGGAACTGAATTTTGAAATGCCTTCAAGAAACAGTATCTTGCTGCATGATACTTCTAAAGGATGCGCTGTTCCATTCACACAGGGACTAGGACTTGCTAAATTCCACGCGTGTCCTTGGGCATGCCCGACACCACTTGCATTCCAATTCCCAAGCACCCAAAGCACAGCATCAGTGGACATTCCAACGAGCCCCCTTTGCAGATCCCCCCCAGAACCCAGGGCACGGGGGCTGCCACAGACCCCCCTCCCTTCCCTGTAGGGCTGCTCTGAAAAACCTCTTCATGCCTGGACAGCTCTCCCACAGAATTAAGCATTGAAAAGTTGAAGCCCAAGAGCACATGGTAAGGAAACAAAGGGCATCCTGAACCTCCACAGGGAAGGTGCTCACACACCTCAGCTCATGCCCTCACAGCCGGGCTCAGCACCTGCAGACCTCAGAGCTCAGCACCTCCGCATCCCCGGGAATTTCGCCAGCTGCTCCTGCCTCCGCCGAGAACTGAGGTGGCTGGTTACGTCATCGGGAAGCGCCGCGGCGCAGGGAGATGATGTGCACCAATGCCGAGCGGAGCGCGGGAAAAGGGCGCGCGAAGGGGCGCAATGTCCCTGCACTGCCATGCTGGGAGTGGCGGAAGTGGCCGCCCTTCCCCGGCACTCCCAAGGTACACGGGGCACCTTAGAAGCACAGACAGCTCCGTATCCGTCATGATGATGAGGCTATGTGCTCTCCTATCCCGGCTGTGGCGGCTGTGGCAATGGCGCGACGCTTCCGCCACACTCATGATGGCTGCCGAGGCGCCCGTACCGGAAGCGGAAGCGTGGCCGGCGGCGGGCGGTGCTGTGCCGGAGCGATGGCGGCCGTGCTGCAGCAGCTCCTGGAGCGGGCCGAGCTCGCCAAGCTGCCCCGCGCCGTGCAGGGCAAGCTGGAGCGCTTCCTGGGCGACCAGCAGGGCGAGATCGACGGGCTGCGGGCCCGTCATGAGCGCTTCAAGGTGGACAGCGGTGAGTGCGGGCGGCGGGCCCGCCGAGCGGCCGGGTCCCTGTGCTCAGGGGAGGCAGCGCGGGCACAGCACGGAACGCGGTGTTGTCTTCCAGAGGCTCTCGGGGGGTGCCCTGGGGGCCATGAGGCTGGGAGGGGGCTGGGAAGGGGCCTGCAGTGGGACCTGATCGGTGTTTGTCTCTCGCTTTGGCTCTTGGAGCATTTTTTTTTCCCCTCTGTTGTTTTGGGACTTTTTTCCTCTTGCTAAGGGCCGTCTAGGGTTAAAACTGCGTTTGAAGTGAGCTTAAAGGAAAGCTTTTCGTCAGGTTTTTAACTGCCATTGGTACACACAGATCTGATGAGGGGAGGCTGAGGGAGCTGGGAAAGGGGCTCAGCCTGGAGAAAAGGAGGCTCAGGGGGGACCTTGTGGCTCTGCACAACTCCCTGACAGGAGGGGACAGCCGGGGGGGTCGGGCTCTGCTCCCAGGGAACAGGCACAGGAGGAGAGGGAACGGCCTCAGGCTGGGCCAGGGGAGGCTCAGGTTGGATATTGGGAAAGTTTCTTCACTGAAGGGACTGTCCAGCCCTGGCTCAGCTGCCCAGGGCAATGCTGGAATCCTCACTCTGGAGGGATTTTGAAGCCATGTGGATGTAGCATTTGGGGACATGGGTCAGTGATGGCCTTGGCAGTGCTGAGCAGTGGCTGGACTCTGATCTTAGGTGTCTCTTCCAACCTAAACAGCTCTGTGCTTCAGTCTGCCTTGGTCCTCGTTGTGGAGGAGAAATACAGCTTTGTTCACACAATGCTCTCAAACAGCCTTAGGTTTATACTTCACTGTTAAATTCCATTCCATGAAATCACCCTGATGGAATCAATATTTTCATATTGAGTTGGAGATGGGTCTATCACAGAACTAGTAACACCAGCAGAGAGCAGGAGACAAGAGTGTGAGATTGTGAATATGAGTTAATTTGTCAAGGATGTGACACAGTTCTGATGTAAACTTTACTTCTACCTTTGAGCTGTTCAATCTCTTTCATGGTAGAAATCTTGGTAAATGTATCACTAAAGTATGGTGTTAATTAAGGTTTTACCCACAGATTTTAGCAAGTTACTCTCTTCCAGGTCCATTCTTCTCCTGTGTGGGAGGAGGGGCAGCATTATTTGAAATTATAATGATGAGAAGAAGAGAAACAAATATCCCTCAGTGCTTCCTTAGAAGCCCATCCTGCCCAAGAGTGGGATTATTTCTACTTTTACTGTGTATTTTACACTGAAGCTCCATCACACAGTTACTGTTTCAGATCACAAAAATTCACATCTAAATTTTTTTTTTTCTTTGCTAAGGGAATAGACCCCATGAATTAATTTTATGAAATCTTCATTTAACATTTTCCCAGATCAAGTCCCTTGATACCTGGGGCTATGTGCATTTTATTGTATATGTATAGAAATACTCCAGAAGTAAAGGAAGTTTTAAGCTGGTGAGTCCACACTGCATAATTGGGCTGATGCAATGTCTCCAGTTACATCAAAATTGTTAAAGAACTATTTAGATTAATCAAGCTCTTATTTGATGGGTCATTTTACAAAATCATGGAATGATTTGGGTTGGAAGGGACCTTAAAGCTCATCTCACTCCAACCCCTGCCATCAGCAGGGACACCTTCCACTACACCAGACTGGAACATTTCAGTTTATGGAAACATACTACTTGTCATCCTAGCAAAGTGTTTTAAACCACATTCATTCAACGTGGAAATGCATGGGTTTGCCTTCAAAAATGTTTTTGTGGTTTTTTTCCCCTTCCTTCAAATTCTATTACAGTCTTAGTATTTTAATATATTTTCTTTCGAGTGACCCTTGATAAAGATGAGAAAGGAAAAAATGTTTACTTTGTGAAACTGAGATGATTTGTTACTTTGCAGAACAACAGTACTTTGAGGTGGAAAAGCGACTGGCTCAGAGTCAGGAGAGACTTGTAAACGAGACCCAGGAATGTCAAACTCTGCGGGAGGAGCTTAAAAAGCTTCGTAAGTGTAACTGTGTAACATCTTTAAGTGTTGGGCAGGATATTCACCCTTCAGTCCAGTGTTGTGGGAGTTGCTTCAGGTTTTACACAGGAGCTGAAGATCTCTCATCAGCTGTATTTGTAGAGGTGTGTTCAAGTCGGCCTTTTTTAATGGAATCCTTTGTTCTCGTGGAAAAACAGCCCCTTGCTGGGTAGTGACAGTACAGTGGGCTGTGCATTGATCCTCACAAAAGATGCTTCTGCTCTAAGGATTGCCTTAGTCTGCCTCAGTACCCCTGGTCCATCCAGGGGGAGGTCTGACATTCTTCTCTCTCTTTTGTTACAAATGTTTGTCAGGGAAATTTTGACTCTGTTGCATTTGGAGGGTGAGTTCTGTCACATTCCAGTGGAGATCCCTCACTGCTGTTCCTTCCCCCCAGATGAGCAGCTGAAGGTGCTCAATGAGAAGAACAAGGAGCTCGAGGCTGCGCAGGACCGGAACGCGGCCGTTCAGGTACTGACATCCTCTGGCCCTTTGCAGCACAGAATGCACTCAGTTCCCAGGGGGGTGTTTCAGGATCAGGACCACTGTCAGCTCCTGGAGATGTTTACCTGCCCATAGGGCATGTGTGCAGGAAAATTGCAGGAACTTTTAAAGTAAAAGGTGGGGTTTTAGCAAACTGAATGACTGGTGAGCAGGTGCTTTTGTTTCAGTTTGGATGGATTGTTCCATTCCAGCTGTTCCAGTCGTGAAGTGACTTTAAACCAAACCCCCAAAATTCAGACTGAAGTATAAACAAGAGTTCTGTTTTCCCCCATCCTTTCCCACACTCTGGCACAGTTTTTCTTGTGTTATGCCCAAAAGTCACTGGGTTGCAGAATGAGTCACTTGAGCTAACTGATCCAGCAGAACAATAATTTTGAAGCAGGAAGCTTAAAACAAGTTTTATTAGATTGATTTTTCCACAGTGAGAAGATAGATGTTGTTTCCCAAGAGGACCTTACCTGAGCCTGTCTGAGGTGCTTTGTATACCTTGAGGGCAGAGACAGTGTAGCCTGTAAATGATCCAAGATTACTGACTTTGTTTTGATTTTTTTGTATTGATGCACGTGTTCAAGCCTTGTTTACTCTGATACCCCTTTTTTTAATCCAATAAAACTGTTTCAGTAACTTCTTGACTATCACGACTGTCTTTCCAAGAATATTAAATTGAGATGCAGTTTTGAACAGCTCCATTGTGATTTGCCTGCCCACTCTAAGCCTCTTATCCCAGTGTTCAGTTGGCTGAACTGCTGTGTGATTTTAAGTAGTGGCTGTAAACTGTTCCAGAGAACTGATCACATTTCTTTGTTGCCCTTCTGCAATATTTTTCAGAGCCAGTTAAGTCGAGAGAAGGAAGAACTGGAAGCTGAGAAGAGAGACTTGGTCCGAACAACTGAAAGGAGATCTCAGGAAGTTGAACATTTAAATGGTACAGCCAGGAACACAGTCAATAAATACCAGGAAATAACCCAGTAATTGCAGAAAAACAGCCCTTTGGTGCTTGTTTTTCTCGATTTAAAAACGTGTCTTATACAGTATCTTAGTGCTCAACATACAATTACATACAAAGTATCTTGCCTGTTGTCATTCTTTGCAATTTAGTAATTAAAGCTGTTACACAACAGCTTTTTCTGACACTGATTTCCCTCCTCCAGAGGATGTTAAACGCTTAAATGAAAAGCTCACAGAGGCAAGCACAGAAAAGGCAAAACTTCAGCTGAAGTTGGATGAGCTTCAAACATCAGATGTTTCCATGAAGGTGAGTAGGGCTTTATAAGCACAGTGTGTGTTCTGCATTGTGTGTGATGTAATCACCATTTTGTTATGATTCCTTGGAAAGTAGGTCAAGTGAGCGCCTTATTTATAGCAAATTTATAGCAAATAAATATTATTTATATATTTATAGCAGATTCTTTTATTATAAAATCAGTGGCTGTGGCTAGAAGTGAGATCTGTGTTCCTAGAAGACAGGGGGTATCAGGCTGGGCAAGCATGTCCAGGCCTTCTTGCTGGCAGTGGTGGCTGCTCCTCCCTGCTGGGAAGGACTCCAGGTCCATGAAGGGAGGTAGAAGGGAGAAAAATAATTAGATGTGAACCTGTCCCATTACTCTGTGGGCAGAATAAACTCCACAAAGGAGGATGAGGAAAGGACAAAAACCTCAATATCATAATTACTTTCCTCTAAAAGATTACTAATTTAGTTCATGTTCCCAACTAATGTAAACTGGGAGGAAACTAACTCAAGTGGCAGGAATTTCTCATTGCTTGACAGTTGTAACTTACTACCAGTGTAATAAGGAGCACTGCCTGTATTTACCAAATTACAGTACATTTTTGCTACTCCTCCTCTAATCAGAGTAGTTTAATTGGCTGCTTTATTTTCTGTGGAACCACTACACTCACACTGTGCAATTCCCTTTTCAGTACCGGGAGAAAAGGCTGGAGCAAGAAAAAGAGCTGCTGCAGAACCAGAACACGTGGCTGAATGCTGAGCTGAAAGCCAAAACAGATGAACTGCTCCACACTGCCAGGGAGAAAGGCAATGAAATCCTGGAGCTCAAATGCAGCCTGGAGAACAAAAAGGAGGAGGTAATGTAATTACTGACTTGTCATTTCTTAGAAATTATACCACCTGATTAACTGTATTAAACAAAGCCAATACTTTAATGACTGTATTTGAGTGACCCTTTAAGCTCTTTCAGCAACTTTTGAGTTTGTTTTTATTTTTCAGTTAAAAACAATGAGACAAGTATTTCCCAAAATAAACTGGACTAGGAACTAAAAATTTTATATGCTGTTTGTATTCCTTCTCTGAGTAGGTTTCCAGAATGGAGGAACAGGTGAACAGCTTGAAACAGTCAAATGAAAACCTCCAGAAGCATGTTGAAGAACTTTTGAATAAACTGAAGGAGGTGAGACAGCTTGAAATATATTAAACAGCATTACAGTTGCTTCTACAAATCAAACAGTAAAATGGGTGAAATAGAAATAGTGGAATGCTCCCCTACCCTGTTTCCTTTTTCATTTGCCAGGCAAAAGAGCAGCAGGCAAGCATGGAAGAGAGATTCCACAATGAACTAAATGCCCACATAAAATTATCCAACTTGTATAAGGTGAGTTTGTTAATTCCATTATAACTGGAGTAAGGGCTGAGTGTTATGTAATTCAGGCCAATTTGGAGGTTTTTTCCCCCACAAAATTTGAATGTGGAAAGGCTAACTTCCATTGCAGGACTTTGTGAAACATGCAAAACATTGTTTTCTTTGCTGCTGTCGTAGTCAGCACTTGACTCTTACATTGTTTGGATTATCTTGGTGAGTAAGCAAAACTGGGGTTGAAATAGTAATGTTATGCCAGTTATTTTGAGGCTTCGTGTTGTAAAAATGTGGTTATGTCTTAGCATCTACTGGAAGGTAAAAGTTTATGTGGAAAGTATGACTGTGGAAGAGATTTTTCTGAGTTAGAAGTTCATTTCTGAACACTGCAGGTGTTGGTGACTTGGTTAGGACCCAGTTGAATGTCCTCTACAGTCAAAGACACACCTAAACATCTAATAATAAGTAATATTTGTTCTGTTTGCTCAAAAAGTGAAAAATACCCTGTAACCCTCTGGCTAAGCTGAAATGTACAACTGCTTGCTCTTTGGTTTGCACACTTTACTGCACAGGTTACCACAAAGCTCTGCACAGATACCCAAATATACATTGTACAGCTTTGCACTTGGGTGATCTCAAGCTGGAAGCAAAGAAGCATAAACTGTTCTATAATGTGGGTCCCTAAAACTACCATATTTTTCACACTGCTTGAAATAGAGTATTGATAATTCCCAGTTTTCTTTAGTCAGAAGAAGGAAAGAGCCAGCAGCAGCTGTAGACAGCTAAAGGCCATACAGTCTATTGGGAATTGCCACATCAAATCAGGGTCTGCTGCCTCTTACTCTCAGACAGTTTGCATCAAAGTGAGACAATCCACATGGAAAGGATTGACCAGCTTAGGTGAAACTTTAAACATTTTATGCAGAAAACTGTGTTCATAATTTGTGCTCAGTTTAAGCTTTCTTGTAAACATGGGGCTGCTGTTGCTGTGTAGTAAAGGTGAGCTAAAATGCTTTCTTCAGAGTGCTGCTGATGACTCAGAGGCAAAGAGCAATGAGCTGACAGGAGCAGTGGAAGAGCTGCACAAGCTCCTCAAGGAAGCAGGTGAAGGTAAGCTGGCAAAGGGGGGAGAGCAGTTGGGCTCCTTGGAGTACCTTGATGCTCTGAAAAATGGGGTGTTTGTGTTTCTGAAAGGAATTTAATTGGGCTTTTGGGGTGATGGAAATATCCGTCCCTTTCAAGAAAAACTGTACCTGTCTAGTTGAATTTACTGATGATTGGGGAACTGTTTTCAAATACACCTGGAATTTTACTATGGATTTTGATGACAGGGTCTAATTTTGCAAGATATGTCTTCACTTTAGCTTTTTAGTTTAGGTTCCTTTCCACTGCTAAGGACAACTCATATTTTTGCTCTTTTTTAAGCAAAGGTGATAGGCAGTGGTTCATGCTTTTCTCACACTGCTGAGTTTTCTTACCAGCATGAACTTCTGCAGATCACATAAAGTAAAATTTAAGATACTCAGGTAAATTTTCAATCACAACACAAAACCTGCTTGTCTGATTTAAATTTAGCTAATAAAGCAGCCCAGGAGCATTTGGCTGAGGTGGAGGAGTCAAAAGCTGCCATGGAAAAGGAGCTGAGGGAGAAGATCAGTAAGCTGGAGAAGGAGCTGGAGAATGCCAATGATTTACTGTCGGCTACGAAGCGCAAAGGTGGGATAAGCTGGCACCTGAAATACAGAAACTCTTGGGCTTTTATGATCTTTCAAGGATATTGTGCTGAATTTCTGTAAGAGCTAGCTGCATTAATCTGATGTCATCTTTGGAGATTTCTAATAATTCATTTCAGAAGCATTTTCATATATATATTTATATGCTTATATAAATATGCTCCTCTCAGCAGAATGTGCATTTCTGTCATGTTTTTTTGAAGTTCTTTTGTAACATCTGTTATCTTTTCAAAGCAAATGGAGAGGAAACTTTTCTTCAAGGCTGAATCAGTGGGCTTTTAGTGGTTTTCTGGAGAGGGAAGTGGAGATGATAAACTAGTCTTATTTTCCTTTTTTTAAAAAAGGCAGCAGTAAACAAAAGTCTGTCCTTAAATTTTTGTTTAATATTAAGTCTCGCTCAGTATTCACTATTTTAGCTGTCTTTTTTGTTGTTTGCGACGTATCCATAGTTTCTAAAGGATAGAGAGCAGGAAGGAACAGAGGCATTGAGTACATTTGCTCTATCCCTGTGTTAATTTAATGAAAATAAACCAGTGCTCTGCTATTCCAAACCTCTGACAATGTGATAAAAAGCCTGAGGTTAAGCCTTGCTCCAGCTATTTCAGCTACTCCTGTTCTGAAATTATTTAAATTTTAGGAGTCCTAGTAGCAACAGCTTTTCAGCAATTCGGATAAAGCCAGTCAGATAAGCTATTCAAAGAGTATTTCTGGTGGGGATTCTTGCAGCTTTTGGATGGTAATTGTGGGATTGTGTCTCCAGGAGCCATCCTGTCCGAGGAGGAGCTGGCAGCCATGTCTCCCACTGCCGCAGCAGTGGCCAAAGTGGTCAAGCCTGGCATGAAGTTAACTGAGGTGAGTGAGCAGAACCTCTCCAGCAGCAAAGCCCTTGGATGCCATCAGTGACACTCTGAGAATGGAAAGGTTCAGGCTTGGGACACTCCTTGGCATTGGGGTCATGCCTGGTGAAGGCAAGGAAGTTTTACTTGAGACAGACTTCTCCTGCTAAGTTGCGAGATTTTTTTTCAACATGCCTTACAGTTTTTTCTTTAGTAGATCAAATTCAGAAATAGGTGGGTTTTGTTAATATAAACTTACTTTCTATATGCATTTTCAGCAAGAGCAGCCTTTTTTTGCTTACTTACATAATTTTTTAATCTATACTGCTGTGCTTTTGGCCTATACTTACAAAAAATTAACATAACAATAGGTCATACAGCTTCTAGGGGGTTTTACACTTCTGTTTATGCAATTTGTGTTGTCATTGTTTTGTCCAGCCATTAAATTCCTTTATGTTGTGTTACTGGTTTTAATATTTGTTGTCTTAAATTTGCTTAAAACTTATGCCTTTTATGTAGAATTATTTTATTGCAGATAGTTGCACTATAAAATTTGCCATTTTAAAATTATTATCTGTAACTTCTTTGCTGTGATATGAATCCTAGAACCTCATTTTAAAAGTCCAACTTGTTTTTTCTGAATTAACAAGTTCAGTTGTATAAAATTGCAGTGCCTTATGGTATGAATTGTATCATTGCCAGTGATTCTTTTTAAAGAGATCTGTACAGACATATCAAAAACAAACCAAAACCTTTTTGTTGCAGCTGTACAATGCCTATGTAGAAACTCAGGATCAGTTGCATATGGAGAAGCTGGAAAATAAGAGAATCAATAAATATTTGGATGAAATAGTGCAGGAAGTAGAAGCCAAAGCCCCGATCTTAAAACGTCAGCGTGAAGAATTTGAGCGTTCCCAAAAAGCTGTTGCGAGTCTGTCTGCAAAGCTTGAACAAGCTATGAAGGTCAGTGTAAAATAAAAGAGCATGTATAATTTTGGAAAACAAATCAATTTTCAAATCTTTAAACCTAATTGCTGTTGTAAGTGTACGAAATGGATCTTTCAGTCAACTTCTGTTATGGGGAAAAGATGTGTTGGACTATCTGGCTTGCGATTTCTGGAACTGAACAAAGTATTTTACAGAACCAACATATTTTGTAGTTTTTTATAGTGGTGATTTACAGTCTCTGATTTTCTGAAAGGGTAGATTGATTCACTGTAAACAACGTTTAGTGTTTATTTGGCTCCCTTCCCACTTGTTTTAAAGCATATACCAATACATTACAAATGGCTTTTGATTCCAGAACACCTGGAGTTTAACCTTGGGAGTGTAACTTTAAGGAGGAGTTCGGTTCCCCAGACATGTGTGCACATGTTGTTTTCTCTCTGGCAAGGAATGTGTCCAGCTGAGGTGTGATGTTTGCTCCTGTTGGTGTGCTTGCAGGAGATCCATCGCCTGCAGGACAGCGCTGACCAAGCCAACAAACACGCCTCCTTCTTTGAGAGGGAGAGCCAGAGGCTGGAAGTGCGAGTGAAGGATCTCTCCCAGCAGGTAGAAAAAATGTTCCTGTGGTTAAATGTGCTGTTTGCAGTTGGTGTATTCATGTGCTGCTGCATTTCAGATATTTACTCGGAAGCTACGTGCAGCCACAGTCATGGAGACTGGCTGTCCTAAGTACCTTGGTGACATTAATAGGATAGCATGGTACTTCTGCTTTCAAAACTGTAGGGAAAACCCCTTAATTTCCAAGTCCTTTATTCCTATTATGTTGTCTTTCAGAGCAAACTTTAGAGTCTGTGCAGGCCTTACACAAGGTCTGTTCTCTTTCAGATCTGCGTGCTGTTAATGGAACTGGAGGAAGCCAGAGGCAACCACGTGATCCGTGATGAAGCAGTGAGCTCTGCTGACATCAGCAGCTCCTCTGAAGTGATCACTCAACACCTGGTCTCCTACAGAAATATCCAAGAGCTTCAGCAGCAGAATCAGCGTCTCCTGGTGGCTCTTCGGGAGCTGGGGGAGGCAAAAGAAAAAGAGGAGCAAGAAACAACATCATCTAAGTAGGTCACCTCTTCCTTTTCATTAACTTTATACTAAGTAGTAATGGATTCATTCAAGTATTTTTCAATATTTTGCTTCTGACTGTTATTAATTGTGTGCAGCAGCTATGTAACTCATAAAAACAAGTTCTTACTAAGCTACAGGACCTTCAGGTTTCTATTGAAATGGCTTTATAGCTTTATATTTTATAATAGGTCCTGTCATCAAAACCTGAAGTAAAAAAAGCTGTCAAGTTTTCTAATGACTGATTTCACACAACAGAGCTGTTTTTCAAAAAGAGAAGTTTTTATTCCTGTTAGCTAAAGAAAAACACTGCATGTGTGCATATCTACATCACTGCTGTAAATGCCACAAGTGTGAATTTTGTGTGAAAGACTCTTAGCCTGACTCTCTGCTCATGCTACTAACATTTTTGAAGTTATTTATATGAATTACATAATTCTGCTGTTCAGTAATGAGGCCTGCTTTCTTCTTCATCTGCAAATGGGAGCCCAAAAGGCCTGTCTCCTAGAAGTTTGCAGGATTCTGTCATAGGTTCACAGAATCATTGGGTTGGGAAAGACGTCCAGGATCGAGTCCAAGCTATGGCCCAGATGTCAGCAGCCCAGAGCACTGAGTGCCACGTCCAGGCCTTCCTTGGACACCTCCAGGGATGGGGGCTCTACCACCTCCCTGGGCAGCCCCTTCCAATGCTTAACAACTTCTGCAAAAAAATTTTTCTTGGATGTCCAACTGGAACCTCCCCTGGCACAGCTTGAGGCCGTTTCCTCTTGTTCTGTCCCTTGTTTCATGGGAGCAGAGCCTGACCTCCTCTGGCTGTCCCCTCCTGTCAGGGAGTTGAGCAGAGCCACAAGGTCCCCCCTGAGCCTCCTTTTCTCCAGGCTGAGCCCCTTTCCAGCTCCCTCAGCCTCTCCTGGGGCTCCATTCCCTTTCCCTAGACACACTCCAGCCCCTCATTGTCCTTGTAGAAGGAAGGGGCCCAGAACACCTGGACGTGCCCGTGTGTGATGTTGAAGGCAGCTGTTGTTGTTTCAGGATCTCTGAGCTCCAGAGCCAGCTGGATGAGGCTCTCAGTGAGCTACAGCAGCTGCGGGAGTCCCGGCAGCACCAGCTGCAGCTCGTGGAGTCCATCATCCGCCAGCGGGACATGTTCCGCATCCTGCTCACCCAGACCACAGGGGCCATCATTCCTCTGCAAGGTACCCAGGCTGCAGGGGCTGTATGATCTGCTGTGGCAAGCAGAAGGGTTGCTTTAAAATCCCCTTTACCTTCCTGTAGCTTCAGGTATGTTACCAGAGGAGATCTGTCTTACATCTACTCCAAAGCGCCCGAATTTACCTCAGTCCATGGCAACTCCTACTCCAGTGTCCATGAGTGAGTCTGTGGAGACTGTGGAGGCCAAGGCTGCTCTTAAGCAGGTACATTTTTCAGTAGACACTGCACAAAGCTGTCCCTATTTACTTTTACTTGCTTTTGGTAAGCACTTTTATGTGTGTTCTTTGCTGCAGTTGCAGGAAGTTTTTGAGAACTATAAAAAAGAAAAGGCAGAGAACGACAAGCTTCTGAATGAACAGAATGAAAAGCTTCAGGAGCAGGTCACAGACTTGAGGTCACAAAATGCCAAGATATCCACACAGCTGGAATTTGCCTCCAAAAGGTAATTCAGCTACGTAATATCATTCATTGCCTTACGTGTTCTCTGGCTGCTTGATACTGTTTGCTCACTTAAACATTGATACTGTCTATTCTGTGTAAGAACATAAAGGAAATAGTGCGGGTGGGATCAAGAGCAGAAGATGTAGTTGAGTGAGGCACATACGTGCAAATTGAAGCATAAAACCACAAAACACACAGCTGTGTGCATGCCCCTGTTGAGTTGGGCAGTGCAGTGTGGCAGACTTGCTTTGCTGTGTTCCCTGGAAGGTACGAGATGCTGCAGGATAACGTGGAAGGCTATCGCCGGGAAATCACCTCCCTGCATGAGAGAACCCAGAAGCTCACAGCGACCACTCAGAAGCAGGAGCAGATCATTAACACCATGACTCAGGACCTGAGGGGAGCTAATGAAAAACTGGCAGTGGCAGAGGTCAGTAACAGTGTGTGGCACTGTGGGTGTACCATTCCAGGGTAGCACGAGAGTTTTCCTTATGATTATCCTGAAATTTCCCAAGTGAAGACTGGAGATGTAAGAACATTCCGAGATGTTTCAGTTTGCAGGGAAAGCAGAATGTCCAGTAGTTCTGTTCTTACTATTTTTGGCTTAATCCACATGAACTTAAAAATAATACTAAATTTAGTGGATGGATTTGGGATTGACAACAAAGTTTTTATTATTTGCTGTCTTAAAGGTAAGAGCAGAAAACTTGAAAAAAGAGAAGGATATTCTGAAGATGTCAGATGTGCGCCTGACTCAGCAACGTGACTCTCTGCTGGTTGAACAAAGAGGACAGAACTTGCTGCTCACCAATTTGAGAACAATTCAGGTATGTGGTGCTATTCTTATGCCCAGGTTGGGTCTTGTCTGTCAAGCTTTTCAATAAATATCAATGAAAATCAAATAAAAGACTCATGGGATTGGGTCTTGATGCGGATTTTTATGTGGTTACAAATCGACACAATATAAAATACTTCAGCAACTTGTTTCAGCCAGTTTGGGATTCCTATCCTACATTATGATACTCTGTTATTTACCTGGGCAAAGTCCTGAGAATTCTGAGTTGATGAGAAGGATTTTCACAGTCAAATGGAAAAGAAACACAGGAACTGAAGTGAAAGGAAAAAATTTGTAATGGTAATTTTTATGATAGCAAAATTTAACAGTGCCTGCTGTGGTAGTTGATTTTGCTGTTGTATTTACTTTTATACCTTTATATAATTTATTATAATGTATATTGACACTTAGAATGTATTTAAGGAAGCACATTTTATCATGCGATTGAATTCTGTTTCTCTAGTAGATCTTTTGGAGGTTTTTTAGTCCATGGCATTAGACTGCATGGATAATAGATTTTCTTCTAATACTATTTATTGTATTAACATGATTAATAAAACCTTTCAAAGCTAAGTCAAACATTGTAAGTGCTACTTTCCATCATTTTCTGTATCTACCTGTTATTTAATTATTCTTGGGGTGGGAGAAGTGTTGTGACAAGTATGTATGGAGTGCTGCAGTAATTCAGAAGAAAATTACTGAGGTGTGTTGTGAACAAAGTGCATTGTGCTCTTTTCTCAGGGAATACTCGAGAGATCTGAGACAGAAACAAAGCAGAGACTCAATAATCAGATAGAAAAGCTGGAGCGTGAGATATCTCAGCTGAAGAAGAAACTGGAAAGTGAGGTGGAACAAAGACATTCCCTTACCAAGAATCAAGAGGTGAGTGTAAATGTGCTGCACTTGTGTGGAGGAAAATAAAGCCCCAAGTGCTTCTGCCAGCGTGCAGCATGTTCTGCTCCATACCTGAGATGTAGAACCACATCTTGGCCTCTGTACCATTTGGGAAAAATTGCAAACTGTAGAATCCTGTGCTTGCAGGTTCATATCCTGGACCTGAAGAGGCAGCTGGAGACAGAGACCAGTCGTCACATGAACACAAAGGAGCTGCTGAAGAACGCCCAGAAGGAGAGTGCCATGCTGAAACAGCAGCTGAACAACACTGAGGCCCAGCTCACATCCCAGTCCTCACAAAGGCCTCCAGGGAAAGGTAAAATCTTCCTCTACTGTTCATATCTTTCTATGCTGAGCATTGCCATCTGCAGAATGGTAAAATTCACAGTCCCTAATAATTAGAATTGGGACAACAGTACACTAAAAAATAAACCACTTTGTTACTGCAATCACATATTCAGATGATAACCAGCATGACTTGCTAATGTAAAACTCACATCCAAGCAGCCTTTGACAAAGGGGAAAAATAATGCAAACTTCTTAAAGGATTCCTTTTATTTTTATTTGAAGGAGCTTAAATGTATTAGGTTACATAGTTTTAAATAGTCAGCAATGTTTATTGTAAGCCCTTATTTTGGTGAGGGATTCCAGTTTTATTTAGGGAAGCTTTGTGAAAGTAATTGTTTTTATCATGTTATCCTAAAATTACTTCCATTTTCAAGAGAACTGTGGGTTTAAAACTAAATCAAACCAGTTAATGAATGTGTTCTAATACTGCAGGTCAGCCTAGCACAAGTGAAGATGTGGATGATCTTGTGAGTCGGCTGAGACAAGCTGAGGAACAAGTCAGTGACCTGAGAGAGAGGCTCAAGACTAGTTCCAGTAATGTGGAGCAGTACAGGGCCATGGTTCTCAGTCTGGAGGAATCCCTCAATAAGGAAAAACAAGTAAGTAAATTACTTACTGTTATTTACTTCAATTGTTTTTGAGAGCAAAAATTCATTGCTGTTTGCGATTTTCCACATTTTCAATGTTGTTGTTCTAAATTAGATCCTGAAAATACCTATTCTATCTTTAAATGGTTAATAAAATTCCAGTTTTGTATCAGAATAATGTATTTAACTGGATAAAAATGGATCTCATGATGGATTTTAATGAAGGTGACAGAGGAAGTTCGTACAACAGTTGAAGCTCGTCTGAAGGAGTCTTCAGAATATCAGGCACATCTGGAAAAGAAATTGATGGAGTCAGAAAAAGAAAAACAAGAACTGCAGGAGGAGAAGCGTAAAGCTGTGGAGAACATGGAACAGCAGGTATGCACTGACCCACCCCAGGAATGGGCTTCACAAAGCTCCCTCAGCTTCACCTGGGTCTCATGTTATTGCAGTGCCCTGAACCAGGTCTTTTAGAGTGTACACAGGGAACCTGAATTCATGGGGGGTTTCCAAACATGAGCAGTACATTGACAGTGTCTCTTCAGTAGAGTGATTGTGTGTTTAAAGCTGTCACTCTCTGCTTGAACTTTGAACAGGAAAACACAATTAACAGTCTTTGTGAGAGGTTTCAGAAGGAAACAGAATGCCTGTAACTAGAATTACTGCAGGCCCAACTCTAAAAGTAAATGATTATATTTTTACTGGGAAAGAGCTCTGTATATTAATAAGTCAAAATATAGAAAGTATTTGTCACTTTTAATGCTAATTTTAGTCTATAAGTAATAAAATAAATCACCATTATGAATGACTGTTCAGTACTCTGCAAATACTTTGCCACTTAGTCCTGGGTTTGCTCTTACTTTGTTTTTGTTGTTCCCCTGTCACTGCAGCTTTCAGAACTGAAGAAGAGTCTGTCAGCTGTGCAGTCAGAAGTTCAGGAGGCTCTTCAGAGAGCCAGCACAGCTCTGAATAATGAACAACAGGCCAGGAGGGACTGCCAGGAACAAGTATGTTTGTGGTGTTTGCCTATTTTCCCCAGGGTCAGCAAAATTCCTGTTAGCTTTCAGTTGAACTAAAAACTAAACTTGTTACTCAGGGACTGCTGGAGGCAGGAAAAGTGCTGGGAGAGCACATTCTCTGTTTTGGGAGCAGCTGTTTTTGAATGCAATAGATTTCTATTTCTAAGGTCTGTTTCATTATGTAAAAAGATTAGTTTGGGAATGTAATTAACTGGTTTTAACAAATTGTTGCCTCCATGCCCTAAGGAGGAGCTGAAAATGCTCCCAACAAGACAATGGGGAAAGTATTTTTCTAACCCAAAAGATAATTGTCATTTTTTGTAACTGGGGGTCAGTGTTATATTTAGCAACAGCTGATAAGTTTGTCTTGTTACCAGCTGTTTTTTAAAGGGAATTTACTTTTCTGCAGATGAGAATTCCAGCAGCACTAGCTGGTGTCAGGGATGTTGAAAAACTTCTGGCTATTTAATCCAACCCCAAATGTAGTAGATAGGCATTTCCATGTTTCCTGTGCTCGAGACTAGCTGAGGTTTTGGGCAGTAGTTTTCTTTTTGCTTTGTGGTCACTTGATTTTGTCTCTTTGTACAAAATAAGGGTACCAGAGTTAATTTATTCTGGTTTTGTGCAGGCAATGATGGCTTCTGAAGCTCAGAACAAATACGAGCGGGAATTGATGCTTCATGCTGCTGATGTGGAGGCACTACAGGCCATCAAAGAGCAGGTCGCCAAGAACGCGGCGGTGAGGCAGCAGCTGGAGGAGGCTGCTCAGAAAGCAGAGTCTGAGCTCTTGGAATCCAAAGCCTCCTGGGAAGAGAGAGAGAGAATGATCAAGGTGTGATGGGCTTTGTTGTTTCAGTGGGTTTTTTCAGTTAACAGAAATTCAGCCACAGAAGTCACACCTGGTGAATGATTTTGTTGTAGGATGAAGCTTCAAAACTTGCATCCCGCTGTGAGGATCTGGAAAAACAAAATCGATTATTACATGAGCAGCTGGAGAGCATGAGCAATAAGATGGTGACTTCCATGAAAGAAGCTATCCCAACTGCAGCAAATGTTTCTCTTAGTGAGGAAGGCAAATCCCAGGAACAAATCTTGGAAATTCTTAGGTAACCTTAGGTTCCTTCTCCTGGGGGTTATAAATTAGATTTGAACTTAAATCATTCTGTGTTAGTTTATACTTGAAGGATAATGTTAAAAACTCAAGTGCATTTTTGCTGGTGGGAGGTGGGTGTAGTACCTGAGGACATTTTCCTGGTGTGATGTGGTGTTGAACTCCTTCCTGCAGGTTCATCCGTCGGGAGAAGGAGATTGCGGAGACGAGGTTCGAGGTGGCGCAGGTGGAGAGCCTGCGGTACCGCCAGAGAGTGGAGCACCTGGAGAGGGAGCTCCAGGAGCTGCAGGACAGCCTCAATGCTGAGAGGGAGAAGGTGCAGGTATGGCTGGCTATGATTTCAATGAGTACAGGGCTGTTCTGGGGTTGCCTGTGCCCAAATATGAATTTTTGAAAGAATTTGGGGTTTTTTTTAACTGGAATTGCTGATAACTAAATGGAGTGTCTTGTTCGGAGTCTTGTGAGTGTGGCAATTCCAAAATCTCATAATTAGGGAAAATAAAGATCATTTATCTTTTTTTTTCCTATCTCCTGCTTCCCATTGTCTTAAATGTACATGTGAGACAATGGATGCTCATAATTAGGGAAAATAAAGATCATTTATCTTTTTTTTTCCTATCTCCTGCTTCCCATTGTCTTAAATATACATGTGAGACAATGGATGCCATGATAGATTTCCAAGGTGGTGTTATACCACATCCAGGTGGATTATATGTGCATGCGAAAGCAAAACAAATGACCTGAGTTGATTCTTTCCACAGGTAACAGCAAAAACCATTGCACAGCATGAAGAATTAATGAAGAAAACTGAGACCATGAACATACTCATAGAAACCAACAAGATGTTAAGGGAGGAGAAAGAGAGGCTGGAGCAAGAGCTACAGCAAATACAAGCAAAGGTTAGTACTGAGCTTTACATAACCTTTCAGATATTCAGTGTATGAGTTAAATGTTGGGATATACCATTTTTAATTACAGTAAACACATGATTTACATTATAATTATTCCTTGAAGTCATACACTAATGGGGAAACTTCCCATTTCGGATTTTAAAAGACACTGGTCCATCTACAGCATTGGAAAGCTTGAAGTTCAGTTCCATTTAGATGAACCTGAAAGTCAGTGTTTATTCTTGGCTAGAGGTATACCAGGAACAAGGATATTATCAGCAATTAAATTTAAAATGGCACAAGAATACATATAAACAGACCACAGCTTTATTAAGAGTTTAAAAGGGAAATACTGCTTATTTTAATGGAATCCATTGCATTGGATTTAACATTAATAATCTCTCCTGTACCTAAGTACAGAGTGAGCATCTAAGTTTGAGACGTCACCCCAATATTTTTTTTCTCTGTAGGATCATCTTCTGCCACTGTCCTTGTCCTTTTCTTATCCTCCAGCTGGCCACTGGAAGGCAGAGAGTTAGGAAAGAAGCTCTATCCTGACTTTTTCCTGAGGGATTCCTTCAGTCTCCTGAGATGCAGAGTGTAACCCCTTCCTGTGCTTTCTCAGGTACGCAAGCTCGAGGCAGACATCCTGCCCCTGCAAGAGTCGAATGCTGAGCTCAGTGAGAAGAGTGGGATGCTGCAGGCAGAGAAAAAGCTCTTGGAAGAGGATGTTAAACGCTGGAAAGCCCGGACTCAGGTGGGGAAATGCCTCCTTTCAAAGAACATAATGTGGAAAAAAGGCTGACTAGTCAAACAACTAAAAAAAGTGCTAAATTTTCTTACGAAGAGTAAAAAACTAAGAACTATGTTTGAATTATAAAGCATTGTTCACGCACCTTCAAAGTTTGCTATTCATATCAAAATACAAAAGCAGTGGCTCTAATTCAAAGAGATTTTCTGGCTATAACTGTGTAATTAGTTTACAAAAATGTCCCTGTTTTCTTCCCCTTTCAGCACTTACTGAGCCAGCAGAAGGACACTGATCTCGAAGAGTATCGAAAGCTGCTCTCTGAGAGGGAGGCAAACGCCAAGCGTGTCCAACAGATGAGTGAAGAAACAGGCAGGCTTAAAGCAGAAGTTGCCAGGTGTGGTATTGGTCAATTTGTAAAAAGTTTTGTGCAAAGCAAAATATTCTGATTATAGCTGTATTTGGAATTGTAATTCTTAAGTGTCTCCGTGTAACTGAAACTTTTGGTATTCTTTCTAATCTCTTGTCATTTAGAACTAATGCATCCTTGACTACAAGCCAGAATCTTGTTCAGAGCCTGAAGGATGAAGTAACTAAAATAAGAACAGAAAAGGACACTTTGCAAAAAGAACTGGATGCTAAAGTGGCTGACATACAGGAAAAAGTGAAAACTATAACACAGGTCAAGAAAATCGGTCGCAGGTACAAGACTCAGTATGAGGAGCTGAAAGCACAGCATGATAAGGTAGATAGAACTGAAATGGAGCATTCCATAGAGCTCCTGGGGTTTGCCCAGAACTTTTAAATGGATCACTTGGCACACAAAAGCATCTTGTGAAAGTAATGACATTGTGATCAGATAATCCCCTTCAGCCTTGTACCCCTTGATGCCTTTCAGATGGTTGCTGAAGCGTCAACTCTACCTTTGTCAGAACCACAAGAAGACCAGGTTTCTGCCCAGGAAGTACAAGAGCTAAAAGACACTCTCAGTCAAGCTGAAGTGAAGACAAAGAATTTGGAGACTCAGGTTGAAAGCTTACAGAAGGTAAGAACAGTTAGTAATTTTCGAATACTGTTCTCCACTGCTGTCCCAAGTGTGTAACAGTGAAGAATGGGAGGGTGTTCTAATGTGTGTCACAGAAATATGGGAGGTGACCAATTGTGCCTCTACTTTCTTGAGAGAGGGATCTTAAGCTTGGTGAAACTCCTGTGTCTAGTGTGTCTCACATTATTTCCTGGAATAAGTGGGAAAGAGAATGCTGTTCTCCAGCTCTTGAATTCAGAGAGGACTGAACTGTTGTTGGTAAGAAGCCTTTTAACGTTAATCCAGTGGCCAGCTAATACCAGCTCCTTGGAACTTGGGCCCTATATTTGCCAGAGTAGTTGGTGGTGGCCTGTTGTATGAACATATTATGAATTTCCCTGCAGAAAAGTATTCTCATGGGAAAGCAGAATTTGCAGAACACAAAGTTCTTCTAAACAATCTCTGTCCTGTGTCCCTATCTTGGGAGATGTAGATTTGTTTCTCTTTCTTAACCAATGGGTGAAGTTTTGTTATCACTCTGGTATAGGAAGCATTTGGGGAAGATTTGGTTCGGGACGGATCAAGGAAGAAGCAGCTTGCTCTTCACCTGGCCAGAAATAGCCCAAGCTTGAAAAATGGAGTCAACTTTAATAAATACATTTAAGCCTTCTGATATGGAGTCCATGAGTCCTGTTTCACCACTCATCACAACCATAGTGGCCAACAATTGCAATCTTTCTCTCTCCCTAGACAATAACAGAAAAGGAAACTGAAGTTAGAACTCTCCAGGAGCAGATAATGCAGCTACAGGCAGAACTGGCCCGTTTCCATCAAGATCTACAAGAGAAGACTACGCAGGAAGAACAGCTCAGACAACAGATCACTGAGAAGGAAGAGAAAACAAGGAAGACCTTGCTTGCAGCCAAGCAGAAAATTGCACAGTTAGCTGGTATTGTAATTCTTTTTTCTGCTCTTAGAGATTATCAATTATTTCTACGGAAAAACCTTTAGAAAGGATGCTTGAAAAATATGGCCTGCTTCATATTTTACTGAAAAGTGTTTTCCAGACTAAATGCTACAGGGGTTGTTCTAAAGTTTACAATTGAATTCCTCCAGGGGATGATAAAAGTACATAAGTAACTGCACACTGGACATAGAAAAAGGTTTGTTTACTTTTGGCCACCTGACATGATAACCCCCATTTTTGTTCCTTCTGTTGATTAGAGCAGATTTGCCCTACTAACAGCTTGGGTGATTCTCCCCTTCCCTAAATGTACAGGTGCAAAGCACATTGTCTCCTCTGTTTTTAAATGTCATTGAGAGGAATGATGGTGTAAGAGCTTACTGAAAACATCTTGTTCTTTTGGGACTACTTCTTTGAACTTTTATTTATCTGTATTTATTACGTATTTTTCTATCTTTATTTCTTTTTATTTAATTGCAGTTAAAAAGAAAAATGGTCATATTTCCTCCCAGATTTCCTTTTATAGCTTAACATTTTTAGGATTTCAGAATACTTCAGTGACCTGGTGAAACCCCCAGGTGTTCAGTGTGCAGATGCAGCAAGGCTGGACCCTTTCCTGTCCCACCAGGTACAAAAGAGCAGCTCACCAAGGAGAATGAGGAGTGGAAGCAGAAGAGCAGCTCCCTGGAGGAGCAGAAGACGGAGCTGGAGGTGCGGATGAGCGCGCTGAAGTCCCAGTACGAGGGGCGGATCTGCCGCCTGGAGAGGGAGCTCCGGGAGCAGCAGGAGCGGCACCACGAGCAGCGGGATGAGCCCCCAGAGTCCACAAACAAGGTACACAATGTACACAGCCCTGACCAGGCAGCCTGGCACAGCAGCCAGGCCACCACTGCCCAGCCTGGACTCACATGCCACCATGCCCTGCTCTTGGAAATACGCAGGTTGGCTTCAGAATTTAAATCTCCTGCTCTAATCAGAATTTCCAGTGCCAACAAGCAGGCAGTGCTGCCATTCACTGTGAATCAGCCAAGGAGCTGTTCGTGCTCTGCCCTCTATTTATGTATTTTACTCATGCATTCAGTACGGTGGGTTCATGCCTAGAAGCTTCAGAAAATACCTGAGCAGTTACCAAGTTGTTTCCCAGCCTTGGTATGGCTGGTACAATTTGGTTTGGGGAATTTTCCATAATCACAGCCTGCCCAGGTAAATACCCAACAAGCATTTCTCTCACAGACTTGTTAATGTAGTGCTGAAGTGTTTTCCATGTTGCCTGCTTTGTTTCATGTGTACATGACATGATATTTCTGGTTTTTACCTAATAGGTCCCAGAACAGCAGAGACAAATCTCACTCAAGTCTACTCCAGCTTCAGGTGAAAGAGGAATGTGAGTTCAAGGGGTTTGAATTCCAACCGATTCTGTGGTTGATACTTCATGGGTTTATCATTATGTAGTTGCTCTTTTTAGCAAACCACTGGCTTTTCATGATTTTTCTTAAACAACTGCCAAGATACTGACTGATAATACAATCCTGTTGTTTTCCCAGCTATGTCTAATCCATAGGGCTCTTAAGCTGTAAACTGGCATATTAACCACCAGGAACATGATGTCTGGGAAACATGGAAGATTTTTTAAAAATGTTTTCAGACTTCAAGGTTTTTGAAGTTGTATAATTTTGTTTGTTAACTTTAACCCTTTTGGTTAAAGGATCTTCCTTGTGCAAGAATGAGAAATGGACTGAACAGGTAACTCTAAGGACAGATAAAAGAGTCATTTACCTAAGCTCTGAAATGGGAAATATTGCTGTACTGCTGAGATGGGATAACAAACTCCCTCCCAGCTGTTATGAATGCATCCTTTATACAGCAAGACTTTCAAAAACGCCTCCCAAAATTTGGCTGCCCCTTGTCTCAGCCAAGAGGTGATGTTGCTCTGTATGGAGTGAATCAGTTGTGATGTAAGATGTGTTACTCACTGTAATAAAGTCCCAGCACAGTCAACAGTACAAACATTTTGATCTGTTACTGGATTCCCACTTGATTACCTTGGAAGAAACCTGTTCAGTTCTCCAAGCTGGATAAAATGGTATTGATGGCATAGTGTTTATCTCTTCTTTCAACTATAAAAAGTTGGGAAGACAATTCCTTATGCTGTTGTCAAGCTTTTAAATTTAAAAGCTTTAAAAATTAGTGTTTCTGGCTATGAGAATATATTTATTTGTTATTTTTTAAATCTGCTTTTTGTACCATAATGAAGCCAATCTGCTCTTTTTCAGTGCCAGCACTTCAGATCCCCCAACAGCAAACATTAAACCAACTCCTGTTGTGTCAACTCCCAGTAAAGTGACTGCTGCTGCAATAGCTGGGAATAAGTCTACTCCAAGAGCCAGCATCCGTCCAATGGTGACTCCTGCCACAGTCACCAATCCCACCAATACCCCCACAGCCACAGTTATGCCAACAACACAGGTGGAGACACAGGAAGGTGAGCTTTTGGTATAGTATAAGGATCCTCAGTACTCAGAAGTGCTACCTTTGCCTTGAAATGTGGGTAGCAGTCAATTTGGAAGGGCAGTGTCATTGTCCCTGCATCTCTTGGAGCGTTGCACTTCCTTGACCATTCTACTTGCAGCAAAGTTCATGGTTCCTCAGCCAGAAGTGTGCATAACATTCATCCATCTGCAAAGCACTGAATGTGTGTGCTCAGGGCATCCTGAGAGGGAGAGCGTGAGCAGTGCTGGATGAATGAAGAGCTGACTGTGCTGCTGTTTGCCTTCCAGCCATGCAGTCGGAAGGACCCGTGGAACACGTCCCGGTGTTCGGCAGCGCCAGCGGCTCCGTGCGCTCCACCAGCCCCAACGTGCAGACATCCCTGCCCCAGCCCATCCTGACGGTGCAGCAGCAGACACAGGCCACTGCCTTTGTGCAGCCCACCCAGCAAAGCCACGCTCAGATCGAGCCTGCAGCTCAGGAGCCAGCCCCTGCCATCGTGGAGGTGGTGCAGAGCTCCCAGATAGAGAGGCCCTCCACCTCCACAGCCGTGTTTGGCACAGGTTGGTGTCATTTTGTAGGCCTGCCTTGCTCAGTAGTTCCTTGCAAGAAGCTCCAGTTGGACCCTTGGCCAACCAGGCCTCACTTCAGTTCGGGTCTTTTTCTCCTCCCTTAGTTTACTGCACATTTTAAGAACTTCTGAAGTTAGGCTTCCTTCTTGAGCTGTCAGAAATGGGGCCTCTGAAATGCTGTTGGCACCACATTCCTTAAAGTAGAAAGAAAATAAAATTTTGTGTTTGTCTTTTTCAGAGCAACTTTTGAGTTTAATACCTTAAGTCTTGCTGGTGCTGTTTCCTTGGCACTATAAGCAATGTTAATTTTAGGAGCCATGAGTAAGCTACTTAAGCTTGAATTCAAAATATAGGAAATACTCTAAAGCTACTCACTGTAATACACTGTTGCACATGTATACACAGTGTAAATAGAACATATGTCCCCCCAAAAGACATTTCTGCAAACTGTTGGGGTTCTCTTTTTCCAGCTGATACTCTCTTAAAGATTTTGGGTGTACTTGTCAAAAGCAGAGATGTTGGAAGAAATATTTGGGTTGTACCCTGAGGTTTATACTTAGGGTCAGTTAAGTTGTGAATAAAGGCCTGAGAGCTTAAGACTTGTAACTAAAGGGGTTGATGTTTTCCTGGCCTAGCAAAATTGCACAGCTCAGTGCAATTCTGATTGTTGTCATTCAGTACAGAAATGGAGGTGATCTTCAGAGGAAAATGCCAAAGCTTTTGATTTCTGGTTTGTACATGTGTTGTTCTGAAAATAACTGAGAGGTTTTTGAAGTTTCAGCTACCCCCAGTTCCTCACTGTCTAAACGCTCCCGAGAGGAAGAGGAGGACAACACTGTGGAGAACTCAGACCAGATCTCTGAGGAAACAGTGGATGCACCTACTTCAAAGAAACTGAGAATCATGCAGAGAGTTGGGCCTGAGGTTTGCACAAACAAGAAGTGCTACTACTTTATCTGTCCCTTTTTAGGATTTGAATGGGAAGAAAAAATGTTACTTCATAGCAAATAAGTGAATTCTTAATTGACTTCCTAATCTTTTGGGGTGGAAACAATTATACTTGGGTATCTAAAAAGGCAGAGGTTAAACCAGTTAGAATGAATGATGTAAAATCTTAACCTGTAGGATGGAAGAGAGAGGGCCATATCCTAGGATTGAGGAGAAAGAAGTTCAGACTTCTTCTGATGTGGTTTGGAAGGTCTTTAACTACAGTAATTCTGGACAAAAATACAGGATATTTAGGAGATGGGAAGCAAAGATGAGTTGCTGGAAAAGCCTCCAGAAGATGTATGTGAGTTTTGATGTGAGGGATTTGAGATGTGCTGTGAAAAAGGGATGAAACTGAGACAGAACCTCACAGTGTTAAGGAAGCCAAAGATGTTTTATTAACTCTGTGCCAGAGGGATGTTCATGAGAGAAAAAGGGCAGGATTGCATAAGAACATTATCACTCAAGGATCTGGGAGGCTGGAGGTAGAATGGGAAACTTTGATGATTTGGTTTTAGTTCTGAAAAGATTGAGGTATGCCGGGGTCCAGTGGGCTGGGGAAGTTGTATTTCTCCAGGGCAGGGAAGTGAGATTTTTTGATAAAAATATTGCTGAGGAAGCAGGAGATAATGTTGCCCATAATCTTTGTGGGAAAAGATTATTTTTATTGAAGTATAAAATTATATCTCAAACATGTTTAGGGCTAATGATATGTTTTAAATGAGAAAAATGTTTTTTCTTCCAGGAGGAAGTGACAGCAGAAGAGAGCACTGATGGAGAGGTGGAGGCACAAACGTACAATCAAGACTCACAAGATTCCATTGGAGAAGTAAGCATATTTAAAGAGCAGAAATCTTCAGCAGAAATAGTCTTCTGCCCCACAAACTCTCAGTATATTTAGAAGTGAAATCTCAAATGGAATCCTGCAGGTTTCCTGTGGAAACCACTTAAAATGTTCTAAAGTTTAGACTTAAACTGTTCAGTCACTGAGAGTCACCTGTCACATTCTCTTTTGCCCTCTTCTCTGGTCAGTTTTTAAGGAGCAGCAATAACTGTCATCTAAGCATCAGAGTCTGGTTCTCTTGCTGTTGTATGTGGTGCATTGAATTTTGTTTGTTCTGGTGATTGCCTGTGGTCTTTGGCAGGGTGTGACACAGGGGGAGTATGCAGCCATGGAGGACAGCGAGGAGACTTCCCAGTCCATCCCAATAGATCTTGGATCCCTTCAGTCAGACCAACAAAACACTTCTTCATCTCAGGATGGCCAGTCCAAGAGAGATGATGTGATTGTAATTGATAGTGATGATGAAGATGACGATGATGAAG
Source organism: Hylia prasina (assembly GCA_013397195.1). NCBI lineage: Eukaryota > Metazoa > Chordata > Aves > Passeriformes > Sylviidae > Hylia > Hylia prasina. The sequence goes on from VYXD01010889.1 coordinate 475,406, forward strand.
AAAATGAAGGCGAGCAGGAAGTATGTATATCATGGAATTCCTTTATGATTTTGTCTTTCACCAGATGTAAAACTCACCAGGTAGCACTAATTTAATCAAAATAGTTTTGACTGAGTAAGTGGTCTGTATTTCTGTTGCCTGAACTTGTAGTGTTTTAAAGCTACCTGCTAATTCACTTTGAGTTTTTCTTTTACCTTCCTTTATCTGAACCTTCAGGCTTTTCCATCTTCTTTCCTACCCTTGTCCTGTTGAAGAGGGAGAGAGGGAGTGTCTGGGTGGGTGTTGATCTGTGCACCACACCCAGCCTATTCCACTCCCCTTTCTGCATTTCCCTAAGGCTCTTTTATTGTCTCATCACAGGATTATGATGATGAGGAAGAGGAGGATGAGGATGATGATGAAGACACAGGGATGGGAGATGAAGGTGATGACAGCAATGAAGGAACTGGTAGTGCTGATGGCAATGATGGATATGAAGCAGATGATGCTGAGGTGAGATTTATACCTTTCTTTTATAGCCTAATAAATTTCTTGCAACCAATCAGTGCTGTAATGCACAGATGTGAATGCTTGGAAGAGAAAATCTTGGTATGAATTCATCCCCAAAAGTTGAGACTGATATTGGGTGATGATAATTTCTTATAATTGGTGTTTTCACAAGAACAATCATCTTGAAATATTTGAGAGGGCTGAATGAAAATACAATGTACAGGAGGTAGCAGCAAATGCTGTAGTTGCAAAGCTGGTGAGGCTTTTGAAGAGCTGGATATTTCACTGTCTGTTGTTATTAAATGATGGTGGCCACATTCTTCAGGTTTGTGTATGCAAAACCTTCTGAACTCGAAACTTCTGAAATCTCATACAGTTAAGATTGTAAGATTGTCATATATTTTTAAGATTGCCATATATTTGACTTTGTTTGCTTTNTTCATACAGTTCAATATATTTACCTAATACTGTAGATATAGAAACCTTTTAAGATTGTCATATATTTGACTTTGTTTGCTTTCTGAATACTTCTGTACTGCTTTTGTATTCTCTTTACAACCTATAATTTGTTTAGTCATGCTCTGTTTATGTGGGATTTTAGGGTGCTGATGGTACAGATCCTGGAACAGAGACTGAAGAGAGCATGGGAGGAGCTGAAAGCAACCAGAGGGCAGCAGATTCCCAAAACAGTGGTATAGTTATTCCGTGTTTCTTCACAGTCTGTGTATATAGGGGCAGGGAAATGTAGAAGTTACTTTCCTTGTATTAAAATCTGCACTTAAGACTAAAAATGTAAGTGAAATACTAAGGGCCGTTTCAACGTGCAGTGTGGATTCCGGATTTATCCTGAATTCCTTTGAAAATCCTGCAAGCTCTGGTTGCTGTGGAAACTTAATGGCTCAATGGATTAACCTGTCTCTAAAGCAGCACCTGAATAATTACTATTTTGTTTCAATGCTGGTGTTGTATCTGGCACAAGTCCTCTTTAAGTGATTTTAAATAACAATACCGGGCTGCCCCAGGTTTGCAAGGGAAGTGTTAATGCGTGGCAGAATTGGAAGATTTGCCTTCAGCTTTTCACCTTGGCTCCTAGGGTTTTCCCCCTGTGTGTTTGTGTTGTAGGAGAAGGGAGCACCAGTGCTGCAGAGTCCACGTTTCCCCACGAGAGCCTGAGGGAGCAGCAGCCGTCGTCGGCGTCCGAGCGCCAGGGCCCGCGGCCGCCGCAGTCCCCGCGGAGGCCCCCGCACCCCCTCCCCCCACGGCTCACCATCCACGCCCCTCCCCAGGAGCTGGGGCCCCCAGTGCAGGTACTGACCAGCTCCAGCACCTCAGAAGACTTGGAAAAAAAATTGCTGTATGATTTCTTGTAAATAAAAACCATTGGGAAAAATGTTGCCAGCTGTTGGGCACCGCAGAAATGGTAGCTGAGCAAAGTGATTTAGTGTGTGTCGCCCTGCAGATGATGGCTGGACAGGGAACATACAAATCCAGCCCCAGTGCCTTACTGCTTTTTATTTTGGCATTCTTATTATATGATACCAGTGCTAGGTCAGTCATGATATTTCCACTGAAAAAGCTTTTCTTGGCCAGGTTGTCGCTCAGATTAGAAGGGTTTTTATGGGTCTTTGCCCCAGTGTAGATGGAGCAAAGGAATGTTGCCATTTATTTTCCAAGTTAAACCGTTCACAGTCAGTGCCTGACCCATGACTATACTTTGTTGAAGACCGGTAGGTTTTGTAAATTAAAACATCACAACAGGAATTCTTCAAAAATATCCTGACTGAAATGATCCTTTACCATTAACTTGTGCTAAGGTTTGAGATCACAATATTTCTGTGTGCAAGCTTTCTGTATTCAGTAGAGACTTGAGTAAAATATTACTGTCACTTGCCCAGATTATTCACATTGTCCCCCAGAGAGTGGTGGGGCACTGAACAGGCTCCCCAGGGAATGGGCACAGCCCCAAGGCTGCCAGAGCTCCAGGAGTGTTTGGACAATGCTCTCGGGCTCTTCCTGGGTTTCTTGGGCCTGTCTTTCATGCAGGGATTGGACTTGATGATCCTTATGGGTCCCTTCTAGCTCAGGATATTCTGTAATTCCAGGGTGTTTGCTATACTTAGTCATTTAGGTGCTATCCTTGGCTCTGACTGAACACTTGTATGTTGTTAGAATTCCAGGACCACATTCACACAACTTCCCTCTTTTCTTTCCCATAAAGAGAATCCAGATGACTCGAAGACAGTCGGTGGGGCGAGGACTTCAGCTAACCCCTGGGATAGGTGGAATGGTGAGTGTATCAGAATCTACTACCAAGGACCTGCTTTGAGGGAACATCCCTCACTCTTGGGGTTTATTTTGGTTTTTAAAGAAGCCTGGCTGCTGACTTCAGGGGGGATGGTTTCTGTAGCCTTGCAGAAAATATTCTGCTCCTGTTAATTCCTGTATTAATGGAAGGCAAAGACTAGAAAACTCCCAGGAAACAAAAAGGCTTCAAAAGAGGCTCAATTGGTTTTGTCTAAGGTGATTTTATTTTTTTTTTTTCAGTCAGTCAAAGTGGCTGTCTTGCTGGAAAAAGTAATGCTAAGTTCAGCCTCATCCTAAAGGAGCAAAGCTAATTTATGCTGTCTCCATCAGCTAATTTTGGACCCTTTATTCAGCTGTATTTGGCAGAACAAATAAAGGTTCAGCAAGAGAAAAGAGAGAGACTGACTGACTAAAGTTTGTTTTGTGAGATCAAAGGCATCAATTTCAGATGTCTGAAATAAAACAAGAATTTTGTTAGAGCTGAATCTGTCTTTGTTTTGCTGGACTATGTGGAAAAATCAACCTTTAACTCAGCTGGTAAAAACTGGAAATACATTGTAGGCTCTCATATCAGTCTCTTTTTTTCCAGCAGCAGCACTTCTTTGATGATGAGGACAGAACTGTTCCAAGCACACCAACTCTTGTAGTTCCACATCGTACAGATGGATTTGCAGAAGCCATTCAGTAAGTAGATGTGAAAATAATAAAAAAAAGGCTTTTCTCTATTCTTTATTCTACTTCTTTCTATTTTTCAGTGAAATGAAAACAAATTTAAATTAAATGAACTTGTGATTGGAGTAACATGCTAGGTAGTAGGATAGATAACTGCATGTGCAGATAAGTAATTATTGTTGGAATTGTGTGTCATATAACTGATCAGAAAATTAGGAGGTAAACATTCTCCAGTGTATTGTAACCTGGTGATTTAAGAAGAGATTTAACAAGCAAAAAAAGTTCTATCCAATTTCCTTCCTTCTTCTTCCTCCCTCCCCATTAATATTGCCAGTGAAAGTAGGAAAAGTTACTTCCATTTTTGCTTTTGGGATGTTCTGGACATGTCCAGCAATCCACTTAAAATTGTGAGAGTTCACAGAATGGATAAGTAAAGAATTTTCTCTTCAGGACTATTGTACTGATTTTCAATGCATTCCTAACAATTTGAAAAGCTAATTAGCAGTAAGTCAGCTGATTTTTATGGTCAATATTAGCTCATTCTGTCTCATGCATGAGTTGTTCTCTTGGTCAGAAAGTTCTTCCCCTCTGCCCCGATCTTTGGGGAAGTTGCAGAATTCCTTAAGTCTGTATTTTGCCAGTTCCCCCCAGGTCGCTGGAGTTCCTCGGTTCAGATTTGGGCCCCCGGAAGATATGCCACAAACCAGCTCCAGTCACTCTGATCTTGGGCAGCTGGCATCACAAGGAGGTAAAGCAGCTCTGGGCTCTCTTTTTTCCATGGGTCTTTGAGTGATAAAGAGAGAATTCAGTCAACAAAACACAATTCTGCTCCAGGAAACTGTTGAAGTATGGAAACATGCAACTCTTAAATAATGGTCAACAGAGAGAGAATAACAAAGTGAGAAGGTGTTATCTTCAAGATGCTGCATTTCTAGTTGTGTTAGGATTTTGAAATTGAATGAAATATTGAAGGAATGGGTTTTAACTTCGATTTTACTATTGGTTGTAGCTTCCCTGTAGTGAAACAATAGGGGAAAACAGCAAATGGAAAGAAATCTTTGGGCTGTATCCTTATCTGCTCAGAGATGGCCAGGCTGTTGTTTTGTTTGTTGTTGGTCTGAATCTGGCCCTTTCCCCAGCATCCCCATTGGCATGGGACACAGGCTGTTCTCTGAAGAAAGCAAAATAATGGCATAAGGCAAGGATGAAAGTTAAAATAACAAGCAGTAATATTTTCATCAAGGTTTTGCCTTCCAATAAGTCATGATCAGTTGTGACAGTAAGTCAAATCAAAATAACAAAAACCTGCTTAAATACAAGTGACTGGATTTTATCAAGCGTTCAGAGGGAAGGCATCAGTTAATGCCTTTTTTTAGCCGCTTGTTTGGATGGATTGTCACTGGAACTCTGTGTTGCAGGTTTAGGGATGTATGAAACCCCTCTGTTCCTTGCCCACGAGGAGGAATCAGGGGGTCGTAGTGTCCCCACAACACCGTTACAAGTGGCAGCACCGGGTAAGTGGCAGAGGTTTGCGGGGCGAAGCAGGAGCGATTCCCCATGGTTGGCACAGCGCTGCCGCTCCTCAGGAGCGCTGGGCAGCCTGTCCCTGAGCTGCCTGAGCTGTCCCAGGGCTCTGTGGGCAGGGCCTGAGGCTGTCTGTGCTCCCCAGTGACAGTGTTCACAGAGAGTGCCTCGGCCGATGCCTCGGAGCACGCGTCCCAGTCCGTGCCCATGGTCACCACCTCCACCGGCAGCCTGTCCACCACCACCGAGCCCGGCGCCGGCGACGACGCCGACGAGGTCTTTGCAGAGGCAGAGTCTGAAGGGTAAAGTACCACTGCCTTGGTTCTCTGGCACTTCTGACACGTTCACTGTCACCCAGGGGCAGCTCAGACAGTGTTTTGTAAAGCTGTGAAGCAGGACAGTCTGACTCTTCATCCAAAACCAACGGTTTTCTGCTGATCTTGGGATTTAACGAAGTTAATATAAAAGTCACCAAAAAAATTATTTGTATTTTTTAAGAATGCGAAGGACTCTGCCACAGTCAAATACTGCTGGTAAAGGCACAGGTTGAAGGATCAGTTTGTAGAATAAAGACTAAGGCATTCCTCTGTAATACAGAGAATCCCTCATGCAAAGCACACATATATGACTAAGTCACCCAGTTAAGACAGCACATGTGCAAAAGATGAAGCATGGGGCTGGAATAAGCAGTTTTACTGAATTTTGTAGACAAATAATTCTGTCTTTTGCTCTACAAGTGCAATTTTTAATATTTATAATAATTGCTATATTTTGTATTATGATGAAGTAAAGATCAAAAAGGGGACAGCATATCATTTTATGCTATATTTTACTTTTGATTTTCATTGAATCTTTGTATACCAAGACAGGGGGCTTTTTTTCTGGGCCTTTTTGAAACTATGCAAATACACTTACATGGTTCTCCTCCCCCTCCTTCCCTTCTAGCATTACTTCAGAAGCAGGTCTAGAAATCGATAGCCAGCAAGAAGAAGAATCTGTTCAAGCATCTGATGAGTCAGATCTTCCTTCAACTAGTCAGGATCCTCCTTCAAGTTCATCTGCAGGTACAGCATAATCACAATAACAATTATTACCTTTTCATTAACAGTGGAAATTCCTTTGTCTAGCATTTGTCAGGATACACAAAATAAGATAAAACTCTTAGAATCACAGACTCATAGTATGGTTTAGGGTGGAAAGGATCTTCAAGCCCATCCAGTCCCACCCCTGGCATGGGCAAGAGACACCTTCCACTAGACCAAGTTGTTTCAAGCTTGTCCAGCCTGGCCTTGGACACTTCCAAGGATCCAGGAGCAGCCACAGCTTCTCTGGGCACCCTGTGCCAGGGCCTCCCCACCATCACAGAGACCAGTTCTTTCCCAGTATCCTATCTGACCCTACCCTCTGGCAGTGGGAAGCCATTCCCCCTTTGTCCTGTCCATACAGGCCATTGTCCCAAGTCCCTCTCCAGCTCTCCTGGAGCCCCTTTAGTCACTGGAAGGGGCTCTAAGGTCTCCCCAGATTCTCTTAGAGCAAGATCATATTTTTATGCTTATAAATTCTTTGGTACTCTGGCAAGCCATTTTTCTTTGGACTGCAGTAACTGGAGTAGGCCAATAAGAATAATGCTTCAAGGAGCAAACATTACTGATGCTTTGCTGATTTATCCAGTGGCATATTTGATGTCAGCTTTAAAAATATTTTTAATTAAATTGTGAAACAACAATAAGTTAATCTCTATTGAGTTATCAAATAACCCCCTTGTATAGATAGCAAAAGAAGTCCCAGACTTACTTGTTTTGAAGCTTTTATTTACATTAGAGATCAATGAAATAAGGGGGCACATTCATCATTCGTAAAGTAAAGAAAGCATAACACATATCACAACATGTGAAGATGAAGAGTGAGACTGGCAGGCACAGCCACCCTTTCTGCACTGCCTCTCCCCACAGACACGAGCAGCACCCAGCCCAAGTCGCTGCGCCGTGTCCGGCTGCAGCCCCCGACGCTGAGGACGGGCGTGCGTGGCCGGCAGTTCAACAGGCAGAGGGGTAAGTGCTGCTGGCTGCTTGCAGCTGCACACACGGCTCGGCCGTTCCCTCCTCTGGGCATCACATCTGAAGCTGTGCAGGCAGACAGGGAGTGACACAGCAGCCAGCGCGAGTGACAGGTGTGTGACCCAAAGAGATCTGGTTTGGGTTTAGTGTGTTAGGCGGAGCAGGTTTCACACGGGCAAACTTCCTTCTGCAGTGGCACCTGGCTCTTAGCAGTAGAGAGAAAGTAAAGGGCATTAGATCTTACACTTAACAGTTTTAAAGGAAGGTTTCAGAAGTCCTGTTAGGACAGCAGTTTAGAAACTTCTGGTTTTAGCATTAGAGGAATTTACATTTGGTACATTAAGGGCTCCAGTTGTATCAATGAGTACTCAATGAAAAAAAGCTTTATTGGAAGTATTACAGGTTTTTTAGTGCAATTTAAACCGTGACAAGTAATTATATTTGCTTTAGATGGATATTATTCTGTTTTGCATTATTTTAACATTGTAGAAGACTCAATATTAGCCTTGAAATATAGATTAGCTGGTATTTTGAGGGAAAGAAAACAAGGAGGTGGGACTAGAATAGATTTTCTTCCATCTCTCAACATTTTTTTTAATAACAAGTGGAGGGACTGATTTCAGATCATCAGTGGTAAGAATCCTCTGCTAATTGGTTTGGCTCAGGTTCACAAGTCACCCCCAGCCCTTTGCATGACACAGGTGCCATGTACATGTTTCACCAGGCTTAGGAGGAGAGAGGAGAACTTGAACTATATCAGAAAGGAACTGCCCTGACAACTCCTTAGGGAAGGATGAAGTATCACGTGTGCAATGGTTGATTAAAAGGGTAAGAAGGATTTCTACTAATGCACTTGTTTTCTTTCCCTGCACAGGTGTAACTCATGCCATGGGAGGCAGAGGAGGCCTGAATAGAGGAAACATTAGTTAAATGAAATGTAAAGTACTTTCAGCTGTGTATACGAAGTGCCAGTTTGCCTGTGGTTGCTTAGTGTAATGAAGCCAGAGCTTGAAGCAGCATTTCATACTTAGAGTTGTGTGCACACATTTCAATGTCTTTTATTAATAAAATTAGAAAAAACATTGACAGTCAAATGGCATCTTGTTTTAAAGTCCTCTGCTGCACATCACTTGCTGGGACAGTTGTACCAGTCTTTGGATACAGTCTTTCCTGTGAGAGCAGTGACAGGTCGTGCTATTCTTTTGCCGATATCCAAACTGTAGTACCGATCTGAAAGGAAGAGAGGTCAGGATTACATGCCAGAAACTATATTTAATATGGGGGAAGAATTCACAAATTCAAGCCTGCATTTTAATGTCACTTAGGCCTGAATAGCAGATTTTCCATTCCATGTGCATACAGGGAGCTGAGAGGCTCCAACAATAAATTTCTGTCCTCAGCTTTATTTTTCAAGTGTCCTTGGTTGCAGTAAGTTTTATAGCACTGCTAATACTTAAATCTGTCTCAAGAGCAGGAAAGAATGTTCAATGTTCTTGTATGGCTAGAACACAGAAAGTCTTAAGAACTTGGAAATCAAACTACATCCACAACAATCCTGCACTACTGAAGAAGTGGGAAGTCCATGGTCCCTGAATGTGAATGAGCCTGTGAGGCTGATTCCCCCAGGGGAGGAATTGGATCTTACTGATAGGGACTTTAATAGCCTGTATTTGGCTATGGCTTCTTATTAGAGCTTTTTTTTTTTTAATGCAGAAGATTTTCAGGAATGCTTGTATGGGATCCTGGCTTGAGGGAATGAGTATACCTAATCTAGCATCATTAATAATTTTTTGAGCTAAGTCAAGTGGTTCATCTCCCTCCTTTTTGTGTTTTGTCAGAAACAGTTCCATAGAAGCTATTGAAAAACTTGCTGTGTAGTGATCCAAGTACTTCTGTCTATCATTAATACAATCCTTCATTTAAGTGCAAGGTTTGTCACTTTACAAGGCTGAGCTCCCTAGCAATGCATTTCCCAGTTGGCTGCTTTGAACCTCTGTATTTCATTGCTGTAAATACTGACTTTAATAGAACTATCTCTGAATTATGGCCAACATTTAAATTCTGAGGACTTTCTAGTAGTGCTGCAAGTAGTACCACAGGTGATAACAGCAGCTTTTTTTTTTCCCCACCCCCATGTCTTTTGAAATCCATAGTGCTGTGCTTTAGCTTTACTTACTGTAAGAGAAGGCATAGTAATCGTAGCCATCGGGCTTGTTCTGGTTGGGCACGGAGAGCGTTGAGTGGATGACTTTGGGGAGCCCTCTCCAGTACGTTGTCATTTGGATTTCCTTGCGTAGAACTCCTGCAAGGAAAAGGAACCCTCCGTGAGGAGCTGTGGCACTGCTGCAGCTGTCACAGGGCTGTGTCACCCTACAGCCATGAAGACCTGCCACACACAGTGTTGTGTCAGGACCTATGGAGGTGAAAGCACCTGTGTAGGAGAACCTTAGTGCCCACATTACCAGAGGAGTGCGGGTTGATCCTGACGGTGCGGATGACGGTCGGCATTCGCACAGCCCGCTGGAAGCGTCGCCGGATGACAAGTCTGGGGACAAAGGCTGGGTATCTGATGGTGACCCGGGCTCTTCTCTGACACTTCTTGGCTGGTTCTTGTCTGTACACGTACTGCTGCATGTTCCCATCTAAAACACACGGTTGTTTTCTTAGTTTCAAAAAAATAAATCAACCCCCCACAAAAAACACCCAACCACCCGCTTGATCAGGTGTGAAAATGTCATTATATTCATATATCACACATAGGAAATCAATAACAACATTCTTGTGGTGGCAGTACAGCATTCATGTAAGATAAGGAGATTACTTTAAAATAGGAAATCAGAAATAGAGATGGAAATTTCCACACATAGTTATGAACCAGCAAGATTAAAGCCTTCCCTTCTCTAATTAATTTGAGACTAAAATAGCTTTATCACCAAATAATACTTACTTCAATGTTTAGCCACTACAGTGCTGGATTCCTGGATTCTCACCCTTACAGACCTGTTTTAAAATGCACTGAAAGGCCTCCAATTACTAATACAAATTTTTTAAAGCTTCAGGCTATTTTTGAGCACCTGGAATACTGATATCATTTGTGTTTCTGTGTTTGAAAGAAAGAAGTCCTGGGTCAAGAGAAATAGTGTTTTATTTCTGACTAAGGCAATGCAAACACCTTTTGATATTCCCTAAACTTCAGAAATGTAAGACATACCTCTTTTGATAAAATAAACAGATTCTGGTCTGTTGTTGTATCTTGCCACAGGGAGGGTTGCTACTATTCTCCCACTTAACCCTGCAAATCCAGTTGCAAGAGGTTTGGGATAGCCTGGATCCATAACACCATTAGTGAAGCGCCAGTACAGGGGACCCTGAGCATTTAAGAGAAAAAAAAAAAAAAAGAGCTTTAGAGGAAGTTAATTCCTGGTTATTGAACTGCAAACCAAATATGAAGAATTATCCATAAGTAAGTGCTAGCACTTTAACAGCTACATTGTAAATATGACTGGAATCACTCCTACATCCATTACAAATGGGATAAAACTACTATAACTTCATTAAGTACCTCCTGCAGCCTTCGAACCTTTGAGAAGAGCTAGAGTATCTTAGAAGCTAATTTTTAAGAGGGGTTACTGAACAAAGGAGTTTCCTTCCTAAGTATCTTAAATTTTCATAGATACAGCAAGCAGCTTGAATTCCAGGACTGAGTGCTTTATTGGGAAATAATACCTTTAATGAGGCATGGGCATTTCATTAGCATTTTATTTCAGGTTGGGAAACATACTAGGAATGAGTTTAGGCGCTTTTTTTTTTTTTCCTCCCCCATTAACCAATCTAAACCTCCCCTGGTGCAACCTGAGGCCCTTTCCTCCCCTCCTGTCCCTGTTCCCTGGGAGCACAGCCCGACTCCCCCTGGCTGTCCCCTCCTGTCATGGAGTTGTGCAGAGCCACAAGGTCCCCCTGAGCCTCCTTTTCTCCAGGCTGAGTCTCCCCAGCTGCTCCTCATCAGCCTCGCCCCATCCTGCCCGCCGGGACCGCTCCCACCTTGATGAAGAAGGTTTTCCCATCGCAGTTGCACCTGGAGAAGACAGAGTCGATGGGCGAGGGGATGCCCCAGCCGTCGCTGATCCGGCGGGGGTTGGTGGTCGGCGGGGTCCGGCCGTTCAGCAGCCAGTAATAGTGACCTGGGGAGGGGACAGGCGTGAGAGGCGCCGGGGACAGCACGTCCTGCCCCGGGAACAGCGGGGAGACATCGCCATGCTGCCTCGGGGACGGCGAGTGGACAGCGCCGTGCTGCCCCGGGGACGGTGAGTGGACAGCGCCGTCCTTCCCCAGGGACGCGGCTGAGCCGGCCCCATGAGGGATCGTGGGGGGCGGACTCTGGGCTCGGGAGAGTTTTGTAAAGGGTGAGAGGCACCAGGGCGAGTGCCGGTGAGCGATGGAAGAGCGATGGCGCAGGTGAAGGAGGAAGGGGAGGTGACGGTGAATGACTGGGCCCGGGAAAGGTGAGGAAGGAGAAGGAGGCTGGGGCAGGTGAGGGAGGAGCTCTGGCGCTGTGGGGAAGAAGGAGAAGGGTTTGGGACACTGCCGGAGCCAGAGCCGGGGCCGGTGGAGGAGGAACGAGGCCATGCCGGGAGAGAGAGAGGGTGTTCGGAGCAGCCTCACCTCGGAAGACGGCCAGGGTGCCATTGGGCAGGGCCACCATGCCGTCCGCTGGCTTGCCGCTGCACAGGTCCTTCTCGTCGTTCCTCCTCTCTGCAAAACACAGCCAGCTGGGTTTGTTTAAGGTTCCACAAGAACGGCCGTAGCTTTTCCCCTCCGCCCCGCCCGTGGGGCAGGGATTAATTCCTCATCGGGGACGTGTTCTCGGGAATCTCGGCTCTGGTGCCGTGGCCCCAGCGGTGCCGAGTGACCAGGTGTGGGAGTCTCTGCCTATCGCCACCTAAGTATCTGTAGTTCAGGAAAACACCTACTAACACCTCAAATGCTACATCCCTCATGGACTTGCTGCATGCGCTAGGATTTTATTGTTCCTTTAAGCTGCTTTAGTGGCTTCTCCTCCCTCTCGTTATTTCTTAAAAAAAATAAAAAATAGCATTTACACTTTCACTTAAATATATATATGCAGTTAAATATAAAGGAAGGATGAATCTCTTTTAGACTGAAATTCAAGTAATTTACATCTAAACCCCTAATTTTTGCCTCCCCAAATATCTTTCAGTATATGACTGAAAAATTGCCCAAGAACCTGTATGCTAAGTCTGATTAAAATAAAGGGAGAGCATGAAAAAGGCTGTGGCAAAATGCACAGAGGCAAGAGACTTCTTTTCTCTTTTATATGACATTTTTAGTAGGTGGCTGCAAAAGACCGGTTTAGGTACCATGAGGGAGGGTGGATATGCAGCCTGACTTTTAGCAATTTTTTAATGGGATTTAGAAATTTGTCATCTTTTTCCCTTGACTTTTTGTTTGTTTGCATCTTCTACAACAGCAAACAGGAGGAGGAGAAAATTCTAGCAAACAATTCTCAGTAGGAGCAATTACTGAAACAAATTAATTTAGACCATGTTCTAAACCACCTGGAGGATTTAATTAACTCCACAGCTGAGAACCGAGTTTCCAGTATTCAGGACGCTGGCAGCTGTGGAGCCATGGCTGTGGCTGCCCACAGGACACTGCCATGTTCCCTTTAGTTACCGATGCTTTCGTTCCTGCTGGAATGCACTTACCTTGTGTCTCTCCAGGGAACATTGGCAGGTCCCCAACTTGTATTAAAGGCTTGTTTATCTCAGGCTCTTCTTTCGCTGGCAGAGTTTCAGGTTCAGTTGGGTGAGGCTCTTCTCCAGCCTCAGTGACCTCCTGGAAATGTATTGTTGGCTTTGATGTACCATTAGACACAAGATACATTTCTTCTATTGTGTCCTTTTTATCTCTTGTTGTGGTTTCTTTGGTAACTGTAGTTACCTCTACTTTGGCAATACCAGGGGCCTTTTCAGTGACATCTTCCATTTCTGTTTTGGGTGTGGTATCTATTTCTTTGATGGTTGTTACCTCTTTTTTATCAGCTGTTGTCATCACAATAACACAAGCAGCACCTGGGCTCTCTTTGTCTGCTGCTGGCCCAGCCTGTTCAGCTGTCTCTTTTTCATTTGGTGTTACAGCCTCACTGGGTTGAGGAGTTGAATCTTTGATGGTTGTTACCAGCACAGTGGGATTGGGCAAGGGAACTGTTGGAGAGTCAGCATGTTCTGCTTTAGGGGTGGTGGGAGAGTCTGCCTTGGTTGTAGGTTCATCTGGGGTTGTTTCTTCAGGTTTGGGGGTGGTGGGAGAGTCTGCCAAAATGGTCGGTTTTTCTGGGGGTGTCTCTTCGGGGTTGGGGGTGGTGGGAGAGTCTGTCTTGGTTGTAGGTTCTTCTGGGGTTGTCTCTTCAGGTTTGGGGGTTGTAGGTTCTTCTGGGGTTGTTGCTTCAGGTTTAGTGGTTGTTGGCTCCTCTGGGGTCGGCTCTTCAGGGTTGGTGGTTG
>VYXD01010890.1:0-12982 GCA_013397195.1 Hylia prasina
GCAATTTGTGGGTAGGTCAGCACTAGGGGAAACCAGAACACGGTGACCACAGTCCTCAGCCAGCCTGAAGAGGCTGGAGCTGAGCCAGCAGTGATTTTTGGTACCACCGTGCTTTTACCTTTCCCATATGAAAAGCAGATGATTTGCAAACCTTGCCTCGTTAGTTTGCTGCTCAGGAAGTCGTGTCCAGTGCTTGTGACAGCAGTGACAACCCTCAGGAGCAGCTCCCCAGGGGGGCCAGGGCAGCAGGGGCCGATCCCTTTCCTCCCTCACCTCCACCATGCTCCAGTCCCCGACGTCCTGGACCTGGGGCGGCAGCTGCAGGGCATCGATGTGGTACACACCCCCCACGGGCACCAGCTGCTGCAAATCAACAACTTGTGGTGCCTCTTCTCCGCCTCCTGGCTGCTCCTGCAGCAGCGCATCCTCTTTTGAAAAACCCACCAGACAGCGGGAGTTAACCTGGCGCTCCAGCTCACCCACCCTTCCCACCCCTGGCTCTTCGCTGTGCGCTGGAAGTGCTTCACTCTGCAGCGTTCCTGCCCCACCTGCTGGTGCTCCTCAGCAATCAGAGACGTGGGGAAAGGCAGAGCTGGGCAGTGAAAGGCACTTCTTGATTTGGGGCCGAGCTTTTGGCTTTGTGGCCAGTCCCAAATGATTTCTATGGGAATAAGGATCTCCTGACAAAATGGATCCATCATTACCCACAGAAGAGTTTCACAAGCACAACAATGCAGTAGATAATGGACAGGTTTAGTAAGGTTGTATTGATATGAAAAGAAATAAGGCAAATAACGTAACAGATCAAAATAAATAAAAATAAGGAACCAAAAGGTCATAGGCTGAAGGTGAAAAACATAATTATGAGGAGCAAGAGGGATTTAAATACAATTAAAGAGGGATGAAATACTATTTTTGGATAACAAAGATAATTATGCATGGAAAAAATAATTGTGTATATATCACATAAAATAATGACTTTAAGGTTTAATTAATTGGAAAATATTAGTAAAAGGCAGAAACTCTGTGGACAAAAAATGGCCATAAATATTTTCTTTTAAAAAGCCAAACCAGCCCACATAAAACATCACAAGGGGTGGTACAGGAGGAGAGAAGTTACTGTTGACAGGAATCAAGAAAAAAGTGTTCAATACTGTAAAATGAGCTACTGTACTTGCTATGGAGTTTGTTTTGAGACAATGAGACCAAATCAAAAAATGATAACTCTAAAATGCTGTAAACTGGAGCTAAATTACGTCAATAGTTTGCAGTTGTTTTATTTAAGTCAGTACTATGAGAAAACTCACTCTTATTAAACCAAAGGATGGCACCACAGCACTGGAGAAATTTACAACTCGTGGGACAAACAAACGGTTTTATTTCCTACAATTAGACCCTCATTTAACAAGGTGTAAGAACAGGTATCTCACTTTAAGAAGCCATTTAGATAATACTCAGTAATGCCCCACACTACATCAATGCCTACCATGAAACTCACTGGAATCATCATTTTCTGAGGAAATAAATCTCCCCAGAGCCTGGCAGATTCAAAAGATTGTGTGTCTCACCCATAAACATACGTAATAATACACATATACGTACAAAAATGAAAAACACGTACATAAGCAAAAATAATAAAAATAAGTGTGGGGAGAAACTCCATTTTCCTATCTGTCCTGTTATCTCTCCACATTTAACAATCATTAATAGAAATGTCAACAAAATTCAAGTGTTATCAGACATCCCTCTATTTATAAACTATGCTCCATTCACCTGGAGCTATTGCAGTGTTTCCATGGATCCTAGGATGGCCTTGGTTGGAAGGGACCCTGAAGTCCAGTTTCACTGTCACAGGCTGGTGGAGCAGCGTGTCCCGGGATGCTCCGCTAGGGGCAGTGGCAGGACTTGTGTCCTCCCTTCCCTCCGGCGCTGCCGCTGCTGCCCCCCGGCAGGATGGAGCACCGCGATCCCGAACCCATCCAGCAGCAGGATGGGAGCACCAGGGAGAGACGAGGAGGAGAGGCAGAAACCGAGAGTGGAAGCAGAGAAGGACATAGGAAGAACAAGGTGCAGGATGGAGATGAAATAAAGACAACTGGGATGGGCAGCACGACAGAGAGGGACTAAAAAATAATAGGGAAAGGGAACAGGACAGAAGGATCCGGTGAGAAACGATGGCACAGGGACGGAGCAACGGGGAGTAAAAAGGAACATGAGTGAGGCATGGAGAATGACAGATTTAAAAAAAAGAGTGGTAAACACACAGGAAGGACAGAGGGATAGAGAGACAAGGAGAACAAGGACAGAGAGAGAAAATGACCACGGCAGGCGGGTGTGGGGAGGAGAAGGGCAAGGCGCAGCACAGGGATGGAGAAAGAGAGGGATGGACAGCAGGACAGAGGGATATAAAGTGCAAATGCAGACAGGTACAGGCAAGAGGACAGTGAGATGGACAAACAAATACCGTCACGGCGCAGGACAAAGGAAAAAAGGAGAGAAGGAAGAAGGAAAGATAAAGATGCAGGCCTCTCCCTGCTCCAGTTGTGAAACACACCCTGGTGATTCCTGTATATGACGGCCATCCTGTGAACTTCAGCCTGATGTCTAAGCCTGGGATAACCCAGCTTCACAGGACAGCATTCCAGGTTTTTTAGAGAGATTCAGAAAGAAAATTAACTCTGCACCATTCAAGTAAATCTATGTGAACTTGAGGCAAAAGCTGGATCTGTTCTCCTGTAGAAAATGACACAAACCCACAACTCTGATAACATGGATACATTCTAAATGTGCCCCTCAAGGAAATGCAGTTTCACCTGCTGTTTGTTTGGTTTTGTTTGTTTGTTTAAGAATAAAAATTAGCTGGAATTAAAGACTGAAATGCAGTAAGATGCAAGAAGATGGAAAAAATTACAGCGAAAAAGAGTTGTTTATTGACTGAGCTGGTACCTATGATTCATATGCTAAACAAATTAAGCATGATAAATGCACATAGTAGAAGTTCACATTTTATAGAAACAAGCTGTTGAAAGCTAGGGCTGAGAAGAACGTTCCAATGACTGAAGTTCCAAAGAGCACTCCTGTTTAATAAAGTAATTATTGATAGAATTGAGCCTGAAACACTGAAGCACTGCATTAGGATTTTAAAAATCGTACTGAGCCTGACTGAATAGAACTAAACCATTTTTGTTACCTGCTTTGAAGCACTAGTAGGAAAAAAACAGACTAGATAAGGCAGAACACACTAGTCTTAATTTTTAATGTAGCTACCACATGAAAGACCTGTTTGGAAATGCACATGCTTTCAGATGGATAGGACTGCTGGAATGAAAGGCTGATTTTTTTTACAAATGCCTGTAACTCATAGACTAAGTATCAAAATTATTTACATTGTATCAGAAAGAGGCATTTAATCATCATCAAAATACATGGGTTTTTGATTTTCCATCCATTTGGGGAATGTGGAAAGAGCCTCCAGGGCCCAAAAGCTGGCAAGGCTGTGAGACTGCAGCACACAAATGCCATGACCACCACCTGGCTTCCTAGGAGAAAGATGACTGGAGCTACAGGTGTGTTCCATGCTGGTTGTAGGGAAGGTGCTCCAGTTCAGGACTGCAAGACTCAGAGAGAGAAGAGAGAAAACTGGCATTCTGAACAGACAGCAAAATGCTTGAATTTGTGCCAAGCACATCCTGGAACTGGTGGGATCTACTGATTTGAGGCTCTCTTTTGAAAGAGACAACACCAGGAGAAGAACTGGACACACTCAGGGACAGCTCTTGCCTGCCCCCCTGCATCTTCCTGCATCCATACATTGAGCCTGGACCAAGTTGCAGAGAAGGAGAAGAAGGAATTTCATACAAGATCCTGCAGAAAGAATCTTCTGTCATTTCATCACCCAGCAGAAACGCAAGGTGCCGGATGTTCCTATGGAAAGTCCAGTGTTTTGCCAAAAAGAACAAGGTGCCTGCTTCTTGAATCTGACAGCTAACTGCAGCAGAACAGAATGTGGATCCCAGGGAGATGGACTGGCTTTGTGCACTGGTCAGGCACTGGAATGGCTCATAATTTCTTCTCCTCTTCCTAACTGCAGACAAACCGAACACCAAGGAGTAAATCCTTTCTTCTCAGTTCCACCAGCCTCCTTCTTACAGTCCACAAACTGCTGCCTCTGAACAGTCAGGCCAAAGCACATGAAAGGTGCAGGCCTGGCTTTAAAAGATGAAGTAATAACAACTGTTTTGTTATTCTCCAGTGAAAGTACTGCCCTACTCTGGAAGAGCAGTACAAAATACAGGCGACAAAAATCCCCAAACCAAAACACAAACAAACATGGGGACATCCATATTACAGAGCTCTTCTGCCTGCTTAAACTTCAAAACTGTCAGGAAACAGTTCTCCCACCTCTCCTCTCTGCTACTTGCTCTATGTACCCCAGCCTGGGTTGCATCACTGTTTCTCTGTCATTTGCAAAGTGCCACATCCCAGGGGCCCCAAACCAAATGCTTCCCTCCCTCAACTGGACTTGATGGTCCATGTGGGTCCCTTCCAGCTGGAAATATTCTGTTCTGTGATTCCAGCGCAGGTTCAGTGGACAAGGAGAGGCTGTGTTGCAACAGGACTTTCTACACTCCTGGGAATGATGAGATAAACCTCCAATAGGAAGGAAACATGGGATAAACCAGATGGTTGGTATTCTACACACTTCCTTTGGGAAGACAGACCTGAGCTGGGAAAGATAGCCACATGCTCTTCATTTAGTTTCCTTGACCATAATAACATCACAGCCTGGAGCCACTCTGGGTAGTGCTGCAAAGGGAATTATATCCATTAATTTACAAACTGAGAGCCTGAAACCACATTGGAGACACAGACATGTACCTATCTGCCTGTCTAAAGAGAATATTTAATTTTCCATGAATAAATTTAGGAAGCCTGTAATGAGAGCTGGCCTGAATTTGCTCAATGGATTTTCCTTTCCAAAGACCAAGGAAGTATTTTGTTCAGTGGGTTAGATCCAAACAGTGAATAATAGCCTGAATTGCTCAGATGAGGGGAAGGGTTTCACTTCTTGTGAGAAACTCCTTTGAAATGACCCTATTTTGTGACAAAAATATACACCCTTTGTGAGCATTAAACAGTTTTATGAAGCAGATTTGGGTAAGGGGACTTAGGGAGAGCCTGGTCCTGAGAGGGACTGGTTTGACTGCTCCCATCTGCTCTCCAAAACTGGCTGAATTTGGAAGGGTCATGGAATCATAGAATGGTTTGGGTTGGAAGAGACTTTAAAGATCCCCTCCTAGGGCACAGAGATGGGGGAGGAGACACTTCACTGCCCTGCAACCTCTCCTTATTTGTTTGGATCGTGTCAACATGATTTACTTTATCTATAAATATCCCTCTGGCACAGGGAATAATGCACAGATATTTCCCAGATGGTCTTGCATTCCTGGGTGAGGTGATCCCCTGGCATCATCAGGAGAGGGAAGAAAATGGGATCTGCAAGCCCACACATCATTGTGCAACTGACCTTAAAATAATTCCATGTCCCTCCCTGCTCTCAGGACAAAGCAGGAAGAGCGAATTCCCTGCATTTTTTTGTGATTCCCAGGTTGAGACACAACACCCCTCAAAATCCACATCCTTCAAAAAAAAACTCTCAGGCACATAGGAGTCAGTGGCTTTTCTTTTCTGCCTTTTTGCCCCTCAGCCTTTCCTTCATTTTTCTTCAGAAAAAAAGCTTTTTCTTTTAAGTGGGGGAGGGATTTGAGGATTAAGAAACCGAAAACTTTGCTTCTGTTCCTTATTATGTTGGGGTTCTGAGTTTGTTCTCTTTTTTTAATTTCTCACACTTGTTCCACCACGAAGAGCTGTGCACGGCAGGCATTTGAAGCCACCACTGCTGTTCCAAACACCCTGTGTTTTTCCAAGGCCTTTGGAAGGGGCAGCCCGACCAGGCAGCCAGTGGACCATGCCATGATGGTCCACTGGCTGCCATTAAGTTGTGCAGGTGAAGTGATCTGCCTCCTGTGGCAGGACAGGCAGGATCACCTTGGCCATGCCGTGGAACTCCTTGGCTGCGTTCCCCAGAAGCCCGGTGACATTCCTGAGGGGTGGGACAGAGGTGACAGCTGGAGCTGCAGAGCTGGGAGCTGTAGGAAGGGCTGAGGGGCAGTGTCCTGTGCAGGACCAAGATGTGTGCAAGACTCCTTTGGGTAGTGTTACCCCAGAGAACCCTGTTGGACCAGTGAGGTGAGCTGGGTTCTGGAGTGGAAAAGAGCAAGCAGAATTAGCCAGGTATATAGTGCAGGTGTGTAGCAGCTTTGTGCTGACCACAGGAACTCAGGGTACACAGGCCAAACTCCAGCCAGATTATCCAAATATGTTGTGCAAATCCAAGCATAATTCTTTTGTACTGTAATAATCCTGTTGATTGGTTGATTTATTGGGGGAAAAACCAGATGAGCCAATAGGGGGAAACAAGTAAATGCCTCAGGACCTCCAGCTGGGACACAAACCTGCATCCAGCACTGAGCCATCAATGCCTGAGAGAAATCCTTAGTGTCCAAAATTTGGAAGCTAACAGCTTGGAACCAAAGATGTCCCCGTGCCTGAAATGTCTCAGGTGTCCTCAAGGCCTCAGGAGGGCAGGAGGGGTCTCCACTGTTATTTTTACAGATTAGTGGAGCATGTTAAAAGCACCTCTGGGCTCAGTGACCATGACAGCTGCGAGCACTGGCTCCTGCTCCTGACATGCTGGCAGCCACTCCAGGGAGAGCACTGGGAAGCCCCTTTGGAGCTGTCATGGTCCAGAGCCTGGCATGCTGAGAGGCTGCCCCAGGTCAGCTCCTGCTTGTTTTAATTCCCTGCTCTTTTGGGAGCTGCTTTCCAGGGGTCTGCAGCTCCCTGCAGGGCAAAGAGAAGGGGCTGGCAGCAGGTAACCTGTGTGTGAAGGCAGCTCCAGACCCTGTGCCCTGCCCTCAGCAAAGCCTCACTTCCCTGCATGTCTCTGTGCCATTTTTTATCCTGGTGCTCTCATGGTACCCATGCAGCAGCAGCACCGTGGTTTTTGGATGATTCTCCCTCCCCAGGGGTTCTGGCAGGGCCATTTCCAGCTGTAGGAGCAGTGGAGTGGCCGTGCCCCGGGTAGGAGCACCAGCCCTGGGCAGCAAAGCAGTGCCTGGCCACAGTGCTGGCCCTGGAGCTGAACAGAGCAGAAGGGCTGTAAAACACAGGAGAGAGCTTTGCCCGGAGCCTGTGGTGTTTCTGGTTGGAGAAGAGCAGCCTTGGAAATGTTTAAGATGAAGGGAGGACAGGGGGAGGATGTGGAGGAGAGACCAGCCTGGCCATGCTGCAGCTGCCTGCTATCCACACCGGGAGTATTCCCAGCTCAGCCACTCTGGAAGGAGCTGGAGCTGCCCTTTTTAGGTGCCTTTGCTCACAGAGTACAAGGGCTGGAAAGAGGGTGGTGCAGGGGCTTTGCCCTAAGCAAGGGATGTCTTCAGGGAGGAGACCTGAGCTATCAGTGCTGATGCCTTGCAGGGAAGTTCCCACTGTCACTGATCCCAGGGCCAGGTGTTGCATCAGAGACAAAATCAGAGCTGCAGCCCCTGCTCATCCTGGCATTTGCCACCTTAGACTCATTTGATGGAAACTGGGGGCGGGGGGAGTTTCTGTGCTTCCCTTGGAAACGGAAACCACAGCTTGGGAAAGATTCTTTAGACTTCACCTGCTCATGGCATTCACACCACCCCCAAAACACCACTACCACTGTGCACGGCTCTACTGTTTTAACTTCACTTAAGTTTAGGTTCATTTTATTCGGGTTAACCTGCTCCAGATTGGCTGTTATTTTCTCTCCGGAGCCAGGGAAAGCAAAACCGTGCAGCGCTGAGGGAAGCTCCCGACTGCCACGGCTCCCGGAGGAGCCGCCTGCGGTGGGCGAGCCCCGAGCAGCTCCAGGGAAAACGTGGTCACTGCAGTGTCACAGGGCAGGGCACGGCCATGGGTCCCCTCAGCAGGAGTCTCCTCCGCCAGCCTGAAGGCTGCACCTGCTCCAGGCTCTTCAGCCGGGAAAACGGAGTGCTTTTCTTCCTTGTTTGTACATCTCGGTCGTGGCACTGTGCTTAATCCCTAATCCTACCCTGTTGCTGCAGGCAAGGGTGTTTTTTCTCCTCCTCTGGGCTTAAGGCAGCCCTGCCTGCTGGCAGGTGAACGCAGGCCTTCAGCACTGCTCAGGACTAAGAGCCCGCAGTGCTGCCGTGTTTACCGACTCCATGGCTACTACAGAAAACCGCTCCGGTTTTCCTGCACCCTCCTCCTTCCTTATCAGTCCAGGGGTGGCCAAGGATGAATGATTAGAGGTAACAGCAAATATTACACCTGCGCGACTAATTCTGCTTCTCAAATGGAAATCAAACAAAATTAAACCTGACACAATGCCCAGGAAGGACTCTGGGGCTGTTGAAAGACCATTAAGCTTTAAGGAGAGGATGAGTTGCAGAAAACGTTCCATAATTAACTCAGCCACCCACAGCCTGCTGGAAACCCGGAAAACCTCAGTAAACATCAGCAGTTCTGAGTGTGAACAAAAGGACTCTATTTCACCGGTTAAATACTCACTCTAAAGTTGGTAAGCGCTGTGTGCTGGCATTGGTTGGCTCCGGGGGAGTGAAAACCTTCCGTGGACCTGTTTTTCCCTGGTGTTTTGGTGGGTTTGTTGATCCTGCTCTCATGCCCCATCCCAGAGCAGAATAAATTTCCCTGGGGATGAGTAGTTTCTGCTTTGCGTAAGTGTTGTGGGATTTTTGGCTCATACAGCGCCTCTAGCACCTGGCAAGGTCAGTGCTTAAGCATCTGCTAATCCTTGAGATTTGGGCTCTGGCCTCTGGCTCAGGAGTCTGGAGCTCTGCCCAGCCAGACCAGCACAGACCTAAGTGGGGACTAAGGAGGGATGCCACCAACAGGAGAACCAGACAGGTCTGCTGGAATTCATGCAAACATGAAACCCCTTGCAACACACAAAGTAGGAAAAAACCCTCTGTTAAACGACATTGTTATGATCTGGCTGACGAGCACACAACGTACCCATGCCTATTGCTCTACTTGAGGATTTTTGCCTCTTTCACAAGCTAGTTTTGGTAGCTCAGAAATCTTAGCCAGCCACATGCTGCTTTCAAACTGGTACAAGTTTCATAGCAAAATGGTCTGCCTCCTTCAAGAGGAAACATTGAAATGAAAATGTCCAACTCCCCAGAGCTCCAGCACTCAGACTAGACCATCTTCTTTCTTGCATTAGCACCTTGGAAGAGCAGTCCTGCATCAATAATGGCCAGGCATGTTTTTTGAAAATGGACTTTCGCATTTACTTTTATAGTCCTAAAGGTATTTTACTTCCAAATAGCCTCCAAGTAAAGAGTAATTCACATCTGAAGAGTCATGAAGTGCTGTAATACAGCAATTATCCTTAAGGACCAAGGGAGGAAAAAAAGGCCTATAATGACCTTTATTTGTGTAGGAACACAGTTGTCAGTTGGGTTTAGGGTGTCCTCACTGCCTTATTTACCTCCACACCCCACGGTGGGTTAAGTGTGAAGCACAGAGCATTTTGTCTCATGCTGCACCAGAGCTGGGAAATGCTGCAGCTGCTTCCTTTCCTTTGGAAAAACTTTACTTCATGGCCATGAATGCTAACAGCAGTCTGACAAGAAACAAATGTTTACAAATAAATGCAAACAGAGGGGTGGGGGCAGTCGAACACCGGGCATTTGTAACTTGATTCCAGTACCTGAATCAGAACCACCTGATTTATGGGAACTGCCAGCTCTTTCTGACCACAACATTACAGGTCTGAGTTCTTATTAGCAGCTACGACATTTGTCCATTGCTGTAATTGGTGGAGTTACTTTGGGATTTTCCAGTGATTCAGGGCTTTCTGGCATTTATTTCAAATTGGGGTTCTGGCAGAAAGAAGTGACTATTAATGAGTATTGAAACTAAAAGGGAAAATGGTGAAGTAAAAAATGCTCAAAAATTTAAAAAAATTTGACATTTTGTATGCAAACATTTTCCCTCCAACTCAAAACAAATACTCCTTTTGAAATAGCATTTGAATTTTGAATATGGTTAAATATATTTAAAAATGATGGAAACTAAAATGATTTGATATCAGCATGACACTTTACAATATGATCAAACTCAATTTGGCAGTGATGATTAATTCAATACTCTAACTTTGGGCTTGGGCCAGGGAAAGCTTTTGCAATCTCAGGCTCCTACAGAAAGGGACAAACAAGTACTTCATTTCCATGTACTCAAATGTTTCCACGTCTCCCTGCTGCCAGCTGTAGTTACAGGGGAGTTGCCCTTAGGGATTCTTGGAATGGGCAGAAAACTGAAGCAGAGACCTGCTAGGCCATTATTGTGCAGAGCAGAGGGCTGCTGGCCTTTTGTCTGTGGTAGAACACCTCAGTTTGGGTTTAAATTATGCAACAGCCATCCTGCTTTCTCTCTAAAGGTACCACACTGTTCTAATTTCCCTCAGTGTTCCAATTTCCCTCACATCACATCTCCGTTATTAATCCACTTGCTGGACGTGACGTTTATTATCACGCTTGACTCAGCTGGCAAAATGTATCAGAGTGCATAAACCAGGGTTGGTGCATGCTGATCAATAAATATTATAATGTCCTAATGCCTCTAAAAGGATTTATCTGTTTCTGCCAACTTCATTTTTTTAAAAAAAACGCTCTTGGTAGAGGCTCAGGAACTTCATTCCAAGGTGTGGGCATCTGCCAGCAAAGACATTCACTGGTTTTCTTCTTCTTCTTTCCTCTCACAGAAACTTGATCAAAAAAAACCTGGGAATGGGAACGTGCTCCAGTGTCAATCCCATTGTCGTTGATTGGGAATACCATGGCACAAAAAAGGCAGGTGTTTTAAGGGTCTGCAATCTGGCTTCTGGCAGGAGAACACCAGACAAGGGATGCTGGTTGCATCACAAGAGGGTTTGATCAGCTTTTCCAAAGGGAGGGAAAACTTCTGTTTGGCTAAAACCAAAGTCAGAAGAGACAGCAAGAAAACAAACAGCTGAGGCTGAAAAGCACGAGGGAGGAGAGCAGATGCGAGTGTCCTTCAGCCCAGCCAGAGTCACCACCAGCAGCACCCCAGGATGAGCCACT
Organism: Hylia prasina; assembly: GCA_013397195.1. NCBI lineage: Eukaryota > Metazoa > Chordata > Aves > Passeriformes > Sylviidae > Hylia > Hylia prasina. Next base: position 11,178 of record VYXD01010890.1, read on the forward strand.
CCCTGACATGACCCCATAAGGAGCTGCTGGATGGAAAGGCAGGAGCAGTGCTGCACCAGATCCCCTGTGCCTGCAGGAGACTGCCCTCAGGCAGGAGCAACAGCCCCAAGGGCAAGATCGTGCCCTTGGTTATACCCATTTGCCATGCTGGGCCTTGCACCTTCATGAACATCTGGGCTGAAGCTGTCCTGCAAGGAAATGGTACGTAAACATCTGGGAGACAGATCCTGCGAGGACATAGTGACCTTCCTTCCTTCCTTCCTTTCTTCCTTCCTTTCTACCTTCCTGTGTGCAGGCTTCTGTTGGCATGTCCCCCCTGCCCTGCCACGTCCCCAGCCCTCTCTCCTGACACAGGGGGGTGCAATCTAATCGCTGGGTGCCAGCCGTGCCCTTCTCCTTTCCCTGAGCCTTTCACTTGTGCCAGGCTGGGAGACCAGTGCCGTGACTGCACTGCTTTCGCAGGAATAAATTCTGTGGGAGTTCTATCCAGCCGCAGGGCTCAGCCCTGGCCAGCAGCTCACTGGGTTATTTGAAGCAGGGATGAGGACGAGCCACCTGTATTGTCACAGCGGCCCCTCCCCAGCGGTTTTCCCCTCCCAGGTCACGCTGGAGTCACCTCAGCGGCTGACTGATGACATAGGGAATTGCTCATCAAACCAAATCCGGACCAAAAGCTTGAAAACTGTTTTATTCTGGTGATTTGCAGCTGTCAAACTAGCTCAGAGGTGATGATCATTTGCTTCCCACACCCCGATTAGGCTCCCTGAGACCCCGCACACCCCAGCGCTGACCTGTGAGTGGGGCTGGCTGGCATCCTTGGAGTACAGCCCCCCCTTCAAGCTTCAGGAACGGATGGTAAAACAGCCCAGAGGCACACGTGTGAACTGAATTCTGCTCGTTGGGTTCATCTCCATGTCCAGAGACTAAGATTTTGCCTTCCCTGCTGTAGCAGCCCCAGGGGACAAAAATGCTGGCTCTGGCACTCTTCTGGAGAGGTCTCCGGGTTCCAGACCCTCCTTCCCCATTTTGTCACCTTCCCACAGCATGTCTGCATGTGGCAGTGCTGCAGGTACTGCGCTTGCTCTACAAGCCCCCGTGATCCAGCTGCTCCCTCCTGAATGCTTCACAGACCCCATCCTGCCTCCTGCTTCATCCAAGGGCTGCTCTCACCCAGGGACCAGACAAGGAATGGCATCCAAGCAGGATGCTCCAAGGAGGATGAGCATTGACACCTTCAGTAGTAGCAACTTTAAATTCTGCTCAGCTGCACAGACAAAAATGTGTTGAAATCTCTTTTAACTTAAAATTTGATTACGACCTGTTATGATAAAAAAATAGATTATTGGTGGGGAGAAGCAATTTCAGATTACCTGATTGCAGGGAAAGCATATTTGTTTGCAGCATTGTCAGTATTTCTGTGACAGAAAGGTTTGTCACATTTGTAACACATTAGTATCGCATAAATGTCGTGGCAATCAAAACACGGCGCTGAAAGGCATCTCTAAGAACTCACGTTCAACTCCTGCTCCAGGTTTAGACAGATTACCTCTGTCTAAACCATTCTTGATTATCACCTAACCTCCTTCGCAAAATTTCTGGTGATTTTCCAATGTCATTTACTCCACCCTACACCAGTCAAGTTTTGTAAATGAAAGCCCAAATTTACTTCTTTGTTCCTGCTCATTAAGAACTTGTTAAGCAATCATTGCCAGGAATCATTTAACAGAAAATTCCTCTTCCTTGAAGGTACGTTTGAAACTCGCTTTGCAACTCGTCTGCAGCTCAGGTATGGGCTGCCTTCTTTT
>VYXD01010890.1:13037-30844 GCA_013397195.1 Hylia prasina
CTTGCTTGGTGGTGTTTGCTTGTTTTTAAACCAAAATTTTCAGTTTCCCATCTTTAGTGACACGCGTCCGCTTTACAAATTATCTCTCTCGGTGTCAACAGGTGTGAGAAGCTTCCGCCTTTCCCTGCGCCTCCTCCTGTCCGTAATTAGCGGCCCCTGAGGTCGGGACGTCTCTGTGCAGGGTGGGTCACCCCCGCCACGCATCGCCACTCGAGCGGGACAACAGAGTTACAACTGCTCTGGGACGGCTCAGGTTACCCCGCCGCGGGGCAGAGCACGAACTCCTGGAAGTGGGAAGGAGAGAGCGAGGTGGGGGGATAAAATCCTTAGGGCAATTTTGAGTGGTCTAGCGGGAATTAAAAACCCCAAAGCGCCCGGCCGAGAGCGGCTGTGCCGGGGGCGGCGCCGTTCCGCCGGGCGCCGCCGGGGCTCGGGGAGGGGACGGGTCCTTCCCGAGGTGCCTCCGCGACCCGACCTGACCTGAGGGGCGGCCCCGGGAGGGGCATCTCGGTCCCGTCCGGCGGTGGGAGCGGCGGGGGCTGCGCTGGCGCCGGGGCTGCGGGACGGAGCCGCGCTCTCGGCCGAGGTGAGCCCGGGGCTGTGGCGGGATGCGGGGCCCGGCAGGAGAGGGGCCGGGCGGCTTGGCCCTCGTGTCCCACTCGGGGAAGGGGCTGTTTTTGCACGGGGGAGGTGCGGATGGAGCGGCCGTGCTGTAGGAGCGGCAGCGGGACCCCGGCAGCGCGGGGCCGGCTCCCGGCGGCCGCCGGGGCTCCGCCGGGCAGCTCCCAGCGCTCCCTCCCGGAGGGGCGGAGGCGTTTCGGCCGCGGGCTGTGGAGGGCAGCCCCTCTCGGGGCCCCCGCACCTCTGTGAGGTTTGTGCGGCGCGGGCAGCGCCGTCGGGGGCAGGGGCGAAGGGCCGAGTGAAGGCGGCAGCTCACACGCCGTGCCCCCCTGTGCCGCAGGCTGCAAGGGCTCTATCCTGCCCCGGGAGCACTGCTGGGACGCTGGAAGGTCCGGGAGGATGGCAGCGGTGGGAGGCTGAAGAGGAAAGGGTCAGCTGGGGGGGAGAAAAGCGGGATTCCGCTCTGCCAGCGGTGACTAAGAGGTCTGGCTTGGCTGAGAAGGTGGAAAGACATCAGAACTGGTGAGCGGGGAGGGTGCAGTTGGCTGCCGTGTTCCCGGGCAGACGTGCTCTGGAAAACGTCGGAGTCTGGACAGGGATAAGGTCAGAGGAAGAAAGATGGAGATTCACAATAGAACTGTAGGAGACGGGAAAGAGACCACCTACTAAAGAGGCATAAAAATATTACAGAACTCTTGTAACTGTAGTAACCTAAAACTATTAATGCTGCTGAAAGAAGACGAGTTTAGAAGCTTTGGCTAAAAATGAACCATCCTGGTTAAGTGAACATGTTGCCTTCTAATGTGTGAGAGGTTTCTCAGAATAGACTGGATGTTTCTTAACTCTGAAGAAACCGGTGGTTTTGCACTATTATCCCTGGAGTTTGTTGCAATGGGAGCCAGAGGAACAAATCTCAAGAAACTCAAATACTCCTGCGTTTGGGTTTTGTAGCAATCCCAGCAGCATCTTGAGTCAGTGGCTCTGTAGGAGGAAGCACTGACTGGTGAGGCACATGTGAACACCCCTCTCTTGTTTGTGTGCCTGGTTTGGCAATACACAGATGAGCATTACCCTTGAAGGCAGAAGTGTATGAAGTTGAGTGAAAAGCATCCCTCATTTTCTCTTTTTCTCTACTTGCCAGGTTTAGCTTTAGGTGTGCAGTTCAGGGAGCAGCTGTCCCTATGCCTCAAGGTTTCCTTCTCATGGGATTTCTACTGACTCTTGAGGTATTTGCTCTCTCCATCCAGTAGTTGACTTTAATTAAGTTTTTCCTGTTCAGGGCATCACTGTCCCAAGTTACCATGCTCTGAAGTTCAGTGATGCCAGAAGGATGCAGCTTCCTGGATGCCTGCTGTAGAATCTTTCTGTGCTAGTATTTGTAGTATTTGCTAGTATTTGCACTGGCACCTGTACTACAAGGAAGAACATTCAAACCTTCAGAAGGTTTTCAAAAGCAGAAGCAGCCTTTGCTGTTTTAGCTTTAGCAAGACTGGTCACAGCAGGTTCAGAGGAGCACCAAGGTAGAGCCTGAAGAGGGAGGGAGTGGGGCCACATTGTTTAGCAGCAGTCAGCCATCACCTTGGTTTTGTCATCAGCAGATACTTTGGCACAAGGTGCTGATGAGTAATTCTTCCATCTTACTTTCATTGTGTTGGTCTCTAGTATAGAGAGAAGCCTCTGTGTCCATCACAGTCACCATAAGAAACTGTGCAGATGTGCATGTTCCCTGTGAAGAGGTGAGACCAGAGGAGCAGAATAGTGCTGGATGTGCCTTGGATCCCAAGTGCCCTGGTGGTTTGGATCATGTTACGGTATGTGATGGCAGGAGAGACTGGGGACATGCCTCTTGTCTTTACTGGCAGCCCCCAGTAAATCAGCATAGCTGTGCTGTTATTCAGCTCCCTAAGGGCTGTGCTTCCCAGGTTTGTCAAAACCTTGGATTGTGTCTTCTGGCTTTGTGGTTCCTTTCTCTGCTCTCATCAGGGGGGTGTGTTTCACTCCTGATCAAATTAGCACTAAAACCCCTCAAGTTGCTGGGTTGTTCAGGTTCCAGAACATCTTCACAGATTTTCTTTTGGGTGGGGCTTTCACTGGGAAATAGATGATACACAACCAACTCCCTTCTTGTAAGTCATTTATTTGCTGATTTTACTGACTTTTACAGTTACCTTAAACCAGGGCTGGGAACTCGGCCCACCGGCTTAAATGAGGTCTGGTGGAACTTCAGGTTAGGGCACCGTGAACCAGCCACTCCCCTGTCAGTGAAGGATTAAGTACAGTTATATTTATTTAGATTTTTCTCTTAGAAAGAAAAATGTTTGCACTCTTTCAATTGCATAGCACCTCCTGTCTATGCAAGGTTAATGTCTCCCAATCTTTTATAAGTTCAGCCTTTCGGTTGCGTTATTATACAGGAAAGTACTTCCTCAATACTCAAAGGAGGAAAATTGTGAGACAGAAAAAGGACCCCTGAGATCCTTGAAGAAATTTATACTTTGACTTGACTATAATTTCAAATCAGAGGTGACACTTCCTGTTTCAGTTCTAAGTGACCTGCTCCTTGGTCTGTAAGAAACCTGTTCCAGAGCAGCACAATAAACAGAGGTCCTCTAAATCCATGTGTATTCTGCTGTTAGATCATCTTTCCTTGTAGTTAGCAGTGATACTGTGAATTAACAGAACTTTCTCACTTCCTAATCAGGTGGAGTTCTGGCTGCTGTGTTTTCATGGTCTCCTTGGATGTGCCACCAAAGGGCAGTTCCTTTTCTAGCCGTGTGCCAGTATTCTCTTGAGCTGTGAGGGTTAAAACAGTGTTTAGTCTTAAATTTTATACCCCAGCACACAAGAGCCTGCATGGCTTCCTACAGAAATGCAGTAACAGGAAACTACTGTTTGGAAGCTGTTGGTGGCATGGAGCTGTATCAGTTTCCCAGCTGGCCCACTGCTAGCGTCTGTCCTTTTGTCTTTGCCCTTTACAGCAGCTTTACACAGCCAAATTCTACCATCCTTTTCATTTTAAGTATTGATGAGGGGTTTATGTACTTGCTTCCTTAAAAGTAAAAGGTACAAATATTACAAAGAAGGTAACAAGGTGTGTGAGGTACAAAGTTAAAGAAGACCCAAAAGATGGTCTACACAAAGAAGTGTTGGGGAACTTTTCTTGACAGGATGCTGAGAGTGATTCTCCTGTGTTCTTTTGGGTGGAAAGTGAGATACCAGAGGTTTCTTGACTGTTATGCAATTCCATCTTCGGTCCTGCCTCGCAGCTCAGGGTTTGTGGGTTATTGTTCAGGGACCTTTTGACTCCTGAAGCCATGCTTCAATAGCTGCTGCTCCCCAGTGTCTCCTGTGCTGGGCTCAAGGGCTGTGGCAGAGCGGGGAGGAAGGTGTTGAGCAGAACAATGTTGGGGAATTATGCAACTGCCATGAGGAAGTGAGAAGGCCACAACCTATCCTGAAGGGGGTGAATGAAGGTTCAAAAAAGAGAAAATGAGGGATGGGCAGGTTACTGCAGGCCTTTTAGAGCTGGGAGGCAGGTTACAGCTGCCACATCACTGGAGTGCTGTGTTTTGCAGCAGGGAGGGCTGGCCAGCTGTACCTGCTGCTGGGGCTTTGCTGCTCTGCTGTCGTGTGTGACAGGTGCAAGTAAATCTTACCTCTCCTTTCATGAAATAGGCACACAAGTCTGAGGAAGACATCAAGCCATAGTGTTTTATTTGTGTTTATGAACCTTCACTTAAGAAACACTCAAGATCATGAGATCCTTGCAGGGACATGCAGAATCTTGCATTTCAACAAGTAGTCTTAACACTGGCAATAGTGTTTTGTAAAGTTAAGAAAAAAATAATCTTCCTGGGGCTTTTTGGGTAATCCCAGGTATCCCTGAATAGTGAGAAGCAGACGTCACCAGAGGGTCCTCCTGCCCCACACCTTCGTGGCCTGGCCCCAGTGGGGGCAGCTCATACCTGCTTGGCTCTCTGGAGGGCTTTGGAAAAGCTGCAGGGCAGAAAAGACACTTCCCTGCCAGGCCTCTATTTCAGTAAAATCACAGAATAAGCTGAGTTGGAAGGGACCCACAAAGATAATTGAGTCCAATCCCTGCCCCTGGGCAGGACACCTCAACAATCCCACCCTGTGCCTGAGAGTGTTGTCCAAATGGTCCTTGAATTCTCTCAGGCTTGTGCTGTGACCAAATCCCTGGAGAGCCTGTTCAGTGCCCCACATCCTCTGGGTGAAGAACCTTTTCCCAAAATCCACCTTAACCGTGCCCTGGTACAGCTACAGCTGTTCTCTCAAGTACTCCAGCCTTGTGTTCATTTGAGGAGGCAGTCACGATTTCAGTGTTAGAAGTCTCTGCTCTTGATCAGGCAGGTGAATTTTCTGTGTGAGAGCCATGTGGAGCATGAGCAGTATGGAATTTTAAAGGGATGCATTCAGGGACGTCACCTGATCCTGATATGCCCTGTTTGAGCTAAGTCCAAGTGGGATATTCTCACGAAGTGAACAGACCCAATTGTATTAACCTGATACCATACATATTGGTATCAGGCTATTGGTATTCTATGCTCCATATGTTTTGGTATTCCTCAATCAAAAGGAAGTTATAATTTAGGTGCAGGCAGCGTAAAAAGTCAAGGCATTTGGAATGTGGTGAGGACAGTACCTGGTGTAGCCTTGGGAAAGGCCCCACAGTTCCCTCTTAGGCTGTGATTGTGGGAATGGCTTCACACAGACTGACCTGCAGCTGCCCCCATGCAGTCTGTAGCACTGGGACGGACTAGGCACCAGGAGCAAAGCAGCACGGATCCAAACATGAGTCCTGAACCCATTTCTGCTGCAGGCTGCCTCATTGCAAGTATTTCTAGAGACCAGTCTTGGTCACAGCTCTTCAGAGCACATGGTAGCAATTCAGAGTATCAGTTCCTATTTCTGCACTTGGTAAACATGCTGGACTGGAAAGAGCAAAGGGGTAAAAGCAGAAGGTGCAGTGTAGGGCAGTTTTGTCTGTGGTCTTTGAAAGGAAAGAACCCACATGCTTTGCTTTGACAATTTATGCAGACTGTAGTTCTAGGAGGGTTTTTTTTCTAATTTGTTCTTGATGAAGCTTTGCAATCTTGAATTTTCAGTTGTGCTCAAAAGGAAGAAAATGCCTGTCTGTAGCTTCTCTGAAATACAGTCAGTGGGAACTGATTTATGTAAAATTTCAGCAGCTTTTTTTTTTTTTTTTTAAATTAAGGATGCTTTAACACCAAACGTATTTGCTGGGGATTACACCCACTGGTTATTTCTAAATTGCTTTAGCTCTGTATCCAAGATTAGTATGTTTAATTTTGGTGTACCAAATGTTATTTAAAAGTCTGCTTTGACAATTGTGCTTTGATTTTAGTTTAAGATTTTAAGATTTTGTGTATTTTCTTGTGATTTAATGTTTCCATTGGCTATTAAAGGAAAAGCTTAAAAACAAAACCAAAAAATCTTGGCCTTCTGGGAAAAATAAAAGCAAGGGCAAAACTTGTTGACAGGGAGGAATAGAATAATGGATTTGACCTTCTTCATGAAGCAGCAGCAAAAGCTCTCTGGATCTTTTCGAAGTATCCCAGACTCAGTATCAAGGACCACATTCAATAAAGCATTTAAACCCAGTGTTTCACCTGATCTGTGTAGAAATGCCCTAAACTTGCCTTATATCACCTGAAGTGGGTTATAGCCCTGTCTGCCTCTGGAGACTCTGGGATGGATATTTTGTGCCTTGCTGAGCCAACAGCACATTGCTGCAGCTGGGGGTAACCAACCATTGGGGCTCTGGCAGCATGTGAGAGCTGCTTTGTGCCTGTTGGGATTGCTGCTGGGATGTGGCACATGGTCCTGCACAACAAGGGCCACACAAAAGGGATTTTAAAAAAACAAACAGGTTTATTCCTTGCTCTGTGTGCCACAGGAAAAGCACTCAACAGGTCAGTCCCTGGCCCCATGGGAAGCGCAGCCTGGGTTGGCGAGGGAGGGGAGGACCTGGGGCTTGTCTCTGGCTGCTGTGATACCTCTTTGCTCCCAAGTCATCTCTGTGTTGTCCCAGAAAAGTCCTAAAGTGCCCTTTTCTGACAGGGCCAGGAAACTTATTAATGTTTGCTTTGCTTTTTAGGCAGTCACAAAGTACTGCTAAGGTAAAAACAGGAGTGAATTTCAAGCAAACACAGCTGCATGTTTGCATTGGTGTGGCAGTCATTCCAGTGCTTGTGGTCTTTCTTCTTGCCTTGTTTCCTCCACTGAAACTGCTGGATGGAACCTCAGGGATGCATCACCATCAGCTGTTGTGTAGCTTCTGATGAGACTTTATCAGACACGACAGGAAGAAATGGAGACTTTGCTCTGGTTTCAGAGGTGTTTGCAGTGCCCCAGAGGACCCTGTGGTTTCCCAACTGCTTTCACCACTGTTGCTGAAACAGCTGCTGGAACCTGCTGCGCCTATTTACTGCCTGAGATAGTTCTATATTTCTCTCCTTTTAAGCTGTTGAGTGTCTTTTAAAAAAAACCAAACCAGATCACTGCTATTTCCTTGCTGTTTGAGAGGGAGAACTGCTGAGGGAGCAGTAGTGCTCTTAACTACTCTCTCTCACAGCTGTGCTTCAGTTGAGCAGTTTTGTGGAAACCAAACCCTCAGGAAAGCTTCATAATTATTTTGTCGGCAAAGTTTTCTGCCTCGGATTACTGAGGTAATCCCCCCTTTGTTGGCAACTTCTCCTTAGGCTGGTTTAGTTGCAACACAAAGCCTTGCTTTTTGGGAAGTCCTCACCATTGTGAACCAGTACTGGGATGTCCCCATTTTCCTGTTTAACTGGTCAAGAGCCCTTTGGTGCAGGGATAAACTCTTGACAGGTTTAAGCAAATTAGAAAATATGGGATGGGAATCCATCGATAAATTGTTGGCAAGTCCTTTGCATTCAAGTCAGTAAATGATGACATGGCACTTAATATAATTTGTCTTCCTTCTTTAAAGAATTCTAAAGAATTGGACAGGTGACTTTTGGAAATCAGTGTTACTACAAAGGGAAGGGAAATAAATGAGTCATCCAGGAAGTCAGTAACCCTCACCGCCTAATTTCTTTTATAACCAGTTTTGTTTGCACTAGGTAGTGAAGAACAGCTCACCAGCTGGTAATCCAGTATTCAAATCCAAGTTTCACCCTTACAGGAAGAAAAAAATCTCAGTATTTAAACATTGTGAAGTACTCTGCATGAGGCAGAACTGGCAGGGTTTAGAAGCCAGGGGCTGCAGGGCTTACCTGTGTGGAAAGGAGCCATGATTCCAGCTGGGTCTAACCAGCTCCAAACTAGACAAACCCAGCCCATGGCACACCAAAAACTGCAGCTGGTCGGAGCAGCACACTCTGCCTCTGCTTGATTGTTTTTAAGAAAGGGTGGAAGCTGCTAGGGACAGGATGGTGGGGTCTTGCTGTTTCTTGCAGCTGTATGGACAGAAAGTGTGTGTTACCCTTTCAGATCCCAAGGAAAGCAGAGGGTCTGGAGGGGAGGGCAGCTAACTGGGAGGGGGCTGCTGGCCAGGTGATGTGTCAGGTAGTGTAGGAACACCCCAAAGTGGCCAGTCTGAGAGGCTGAAGATGTCTTGGAAAAGTCATAGAACAATAAGGCTTTTGTTCAGTAGAGGGGCAAAGAAAATGAGAGAGAAAAAATATTCTCAGCAGAGGGTTTTCGTCTTGTTTTCAACTGAAGAATGATTAGTCTGAAATGGAAAATTCTGTTATCAAGCTGACCCATAGCTCTCTTTAGGAGACATAGTATAGTTCTCTGTTACATTATGCACTCTTCTGTTTTGTCTGACAGAACTTCTGTTTTTACTGTCAGATTGTATTGATTTTATTTCTTTCAAATTATGCAGACTTTTACCAAAAGATAAACAGAGATTAAAGCAGGAGACACTAAAATGTTCTGCATCTTTCAGACAACTTTATATCTTTTTCTTCAAAGAATATATTCTTTGTGAATTATTTCTGGGATTTTAACTTTATTAAGAGCCAGGCACTTCTGGGAAAAGCATTGCCACACTGATGACAGTGCCCTTCAGTTAAACTGTGAATGATACAGCTTATTTAATGCCATGTTTCCTGTCCTTGGGCTCATGAAGCTTAGCTGGTACAAGGATGTTGTACCTCAAGGGGGAAGGCAGGATTGGGGCTGGAGATGCAGAACTGGGCAGTACAGCAGAAGAGGAGTATGGAAGGATCAGGAAGGTAATCCTGGATCCAGTCCCCTGGGAAGTGACTGAAAGATGATTATTTTCTCTGCTGCCTGAGAGTTCTCCTGTGCCAGGGGCTCTCGTGTTGGGGGCATCCAGGACACACAGTAAGGAGTAATGCTCTGTAGGGCTCTTTCCCCTCTTATTATTCTCCTCCTTGTTTTATATCCCTCCTCCCAAAACATGTAGTGTGGGAAGGCCATAGTGCAAAGTAGATTCTTTGGGAAAGAAAGTAGATTGTGGGAAAGTGCAGTTACCTGCCTTAATCTGATATATGGTGGGGACTGAGCTCTGCCTAGGGCTGGTGTGTCCTCAGCAGGAGAGAAGAGGGGAAGAAAAGCTCTCCTCGTGCTCTGTTTGGATATGCCATTTATGAACATCATCCTGTTAGTCTTTGATAGGTACTTCAGATTTATCTCTCTCAAGTGACTGTCACCACTCCCTTGTCCACTTGACTTCTGGTTTCTGGTTTGTACTTTATAATCATTACTGGAAATCAGATGAACAGGCAGAGTCCAGAAGAGAGAACTGCAGGAGGAAGTCACTCAGCTGCACCCTGCCATTACAACCCTAGCTGAGATCTTGACATTTAAATTTCTGTATAATGAAGAAGCCAAACAGCATCCTGTAATATGCTGGAAGAAGGATGAACAGTATAAAGGACTCTTCAAAATAGCATCTATAACCAGGGGGGAAATGAAGTAGGCACATGGTAAAGATACCAATATTATTAATCCTTTTTTTTTTTTTCCAGTTACAAAAGGAACATGATGCCTGGCAGAGAGGCAGAAGGTCTGTAGGGAATGAGATTGGAAGGCAGTTCAGAGATCACTTTGAAACAACTCAATTAATTTCTGCATCTGGCTGCAGGTAAGAGGAACTTGGGGATGCTGGGCCCTGCTGTTTGTGAACAGAGAAGGGCTGGTGGGAGATGTGATGGTTGGTGTCTGTCTTGGGCATAGTGGTCTTCAAATGAAGAGTTTTCAATTCTTGAAGAAGTACGGAATGGAGTCACAAAACTTCTACCTTGGACTCCCAGACTTAAGCCTGTTCAGGACACTGGTTGAGGCAGTCCCTTGGGGCAAGGGGTGCAGGAAGGCTGGACATTGTCCAAGAACAACATCTGAAAGGCACAGGAACACATCAGCCCATTGTGCCATAAGACAAGCCAGCACGGAAGAAAACTGACTTGGATGAACAGGGAGCTTTTGATTGAACTCAAGGGAAAAAAAAATATTTACCAGTTTTGGAAGAAGGGGCAAGTGGCTCAGGAGGATTACAAGAGTGTCATTAGGTTATGCAGGGAGAAAGTCAGAAAGGCCAAAAGGCCCAGCTAGAATTTAATCTGGCAACTGCCACAAGAGATAACTTTTTTTTTTCCCCAAAAAACATTAATAACAGAGTGCCAAGGAGACTCTCCACCTTTAATGCACGTGAGGGGAAACATTGCCACCAAGGACGAGGAAAAGGCTGAGGTACTTGATGCCTCCTTTGCTTCAGTCTTTAACTGAAAGACCAGTTATTATCAGGTTGTCAAGACCCTGCCTGAACTGGAAGATAGGGACGGGATAACCCCCCTGTGATCCAGGAGGAAACAGTAACTTTCTGCTCCACTTACAATTGCACCATCTGTGGGTCCGGGTGGGATCCACTCAAGGGGACTGAAGGAGCTGGTGGACAAGCTCACGGAGCTGCTCTCCATCATTTACTGGCAGCCCTGGTGAACTGGGGAAGTCCCAGAAGACTGAGGGTTAGCCAGTGTGACACCCATCTACAAGAAGGCTGAAAGGAGGATCTGGAGAGCCACAAGGCCACAAGCCTGACCTTGAAACTAAGGAAGGCTGTGAAACAGATCATACTGAGTGTGACCAAACAGGGGGCCAGCACCACATCCATGAGAGGCAGGTCCTGCTTAACAAACCTGATCCTACAAATTTTTGATTAAGTGTAACAGCATTACTGGCCATTTTCCCTTCATCCTGGGCTACTGCTTATTGCATTCAGGGAGGCTGATTGAAATGTAATGATGTTGCCATGTCTGGCTATCTGATTTTCTGTTTGGGGCCATTACTTAGGTACATCATTGATATTCTCTATTGCAAATAACAGAGCCTGTAAATTTATTTTTTTCTGGACAGCTTCAGTGAGATGCCATCATATCTGTGGCTGCTTTGTGTACAGTGACCTGGGAATCGGTAGCTATCAAAACCACCACATCATTTCTTCCCACAATCTGGTTTTTTGTAGAAACTTGCCAATCTAATTCTCTGACTTTTTGCTGTGGCTTGCTTTTAATGCATCTTATCCCACAAAGTGTCCACCATTTCATTACAACTATACAAGAGAGTGTTTATACTTCTTTTATTTCAGGAGAAAACTTAGTCCTAAATGCAGTGTAAGTGAATTGGATATTGCAGGGTTCATTCTGGAAAGGTGAAGTTGTGATAAATACAGAGGATGCAGTTAAGAAACAGTGCCTTAAATGTCCTCTGCCTTCAGCTGCAGTATTTTATTGGTCTAATATACTACATTTACAATATTTGCTCACTTCTTACCTCAAACATTCATACAAGCTTGGTCTGCCGTCCTCTCTGAGTTCAGGAGGAGAAGCTCTAAAACAGTTGGTGAAATCCTAAAAACTAATTCCCCTAAATACTTGGGGAATTTGCTGATGGATGCATCCCTGTTGGGCACCACTCTGTGTTTCTATGCTTAGCAGACTGATTAGTCATGTACTGAACGCTGTTATTGTCAAATCTCACCTCTTCTACTCTCATTAGTAATGTAAATCTGGAGAAAATGGAGATCTTCAGCTGTTTTCTGGTGGGTCCCCAAAATATTTCTATCAGGCTGCTTGTGATTGGTGATATTTATTGTTCCAGACCCTTAGCAGCTACCTTGGTATGCAGCCGTGCTTTGCTGGATGTTTTCCCCTCCTCTTTGGTTTTTGTTACAAAATTTGTAGCAAATTTAGAAACACCCCCTCAGGTGTTTTGCAGTTCCTATGTCCACACATTTGCTTGAAAGGACATCACTAATCTCAAGGGTATTTGGTTCATTCCTCTGATGACTACAGGGGCTAGTGCAAACACTTTTTCCAGGGCTAATGGGAGATGTGTTGCTGTGTTTGCACTGGATGTACATTCAAACATAGCTTTTACAAACATATGCTTTATAGCATAAAGTTTATGGCATAGTTTATTGCCATAAAGTAGTGGAAGTCTTGATAAAAATAGACAACAACAAGAAGAAGCAGTAATAAAACAAAGAAGTGAGGCTATATTTTCATTTAGCCCACAAAGACTGAATGTTCATGACAAATGCTGGCAAATCTCTACCAGATCCTCCAGCCAGCCCCAGGCTCGACTCCTCCAGTGCTGGGTCCCTTGCTGCAAGAGCTGCTACTCTGCATTGCTACCCCAGCAGTACTTTTCTTAAACCCAGAAGGATATTTTTAGTGCCCAGAACTGCAGGGATGACAGCTGACCTGACCATGAGAGGGCACAGCTGTTGCTTGAAAGTGTTGGGATCAACCAAAGCATCTTGCCCAGCTTAAGATGCAAAACCATCTCTAACCACTTTCTCTGCATGTTCTGAGGTGCAACAAAGAATTACATTGCAAATCCATTTTAGTTAATAGTATATTATGTATCTATAGATACATGTATATTTGCTAATAGCTAGATCATCCCTTTGAACCTTCTTTCCTGTAATTTTCTGCTAATGTGCAGGCCTATCCAGCTTCATAGGCTAAATCTCCTAATTACCCAGATATGAGCTGTATCAATTGAATCCTAGAAGGGAAACAATAGTGAAGTCCTTATTGACATCCCTCATTTGTATTCTGGTTTTGAAACAACATTTGGACTTCTGCAATATGGACAATGACAGTTTTCCTGTAATCATCGGATCATCTCTGGCTAAAACACTTGTTTTTACTTGGTATAGTAAGATTTAGGCCTGGAGGTTTTGAGACCTTCTGCAGAACATATGCTCTGAGGATTACACAGTTCCAATATAATTATGTAAAAACAATCCTAATTGCTTTCAATGCAAAGTGACAATGTAACATTTCATTCTCTGACATCACTAAATTCATGCCCTTAAAGAATTTTTACAGTTAATTTCTTTAATTTGTTATCACTATTTGAACTGTCATGTAGATCATATGATGTTTTATAAGAATATCATTCAATAGTGAAGTTTTTTTTCTTATTAGGAATGATTTGCAAGGTTTCAGGGACTTCTGAATATCTGCTGTTACAATTTGAAAAGTTAAGGATTGCAGGATGGAATCCTTAACTTTTCAAATTTTTTGACTTCATGTAAGTTGGCTTCATGCACAATTCATGTAGTACCATCAGTCAATAATTCAATTATCATAATTTGGGTTGTTTCCCTTTTTTGCTGTCTGTGGTTTTGCTACCAAGGAAATATCAGTGAAGCACTGTTAGTCATGTAGGGCAGGAAAACACTTTGTTCAGGGAAGGGTGCACTAAAAGTAGGTGTGAGCATGTGCTGATCCAGCAGCAGCAGACTGGTGGCAGTCCTTGCATGGCAGAGTTCCAAGATCATCAACCTGTGTCTGTTTCCCTTGTTTTATCTCTTTTGTGCTAGGAATGAGGGATGCTTGATGATGCTTCTGTATCCTGATTTCTATTGTGCAGCAAGGTGTCTCTGTGCAATTTACAATTTTTGTTAGGACACATTTTTTGTTTGCATATTTCAAGCCCTGCATTGGTTAACTTGGCTTTTAAATTTAATAAGCAAGGCCATGAAAATCATAGGCAGCATTTTCATGGAAAGGACCAGGACAGAAAAGAGCCTGGTGGCCCCCTGGACCACAGGCTGACCAGGAGTCAGCAGATGTGCCACAGCCTGGGGACCATGGCTGGCAAGGTCATAGGGAGTGATCTTTGCCCACCACTCAGCACTGGTGAGACACATCTGGAGGGCTGGTTTGGGAATCCCAGGATGAGGGAGGCGTGTCCACACTGGAGCAAGTCTGGCAAAGGGCCACTAAGGTGAGAAGGGAGGACACACGGTGCATGAGGAGAGGCTGGGAGAGCTCAGCTGACTTTCCTTGGACTAGAGCAGGCTGGGCTGTCTGGTCAGGGTGTGCAAACACCTGACTGAAGGTGGGTGGGTAAAGGACACAGGCGAGACTCTCCTCTGTTCAGTGCAGAGATGGCAGGAGACACAATGGGCACAAACTGAACTGTGGCAAGCTGGAATGAAATTAATGATGGTGAGACACTGGCTCAGGTAGCCCTGAGCGGTTGTGGAGTCCCACAAGGACTCCAGGACAGAAAGGTTGAGGAAGAGGACAAGAGTTGTCATGAGTCCATCCATGTTGGTGCTGTTTGTGGAAGGATTTGGGGTGAGGGCAGGCATCTGGGATGCTACAGAGCAATATTTGTTTCAGGCAGCTGAGGAGCAAGGGCAGTAAACCCTAAATTTAGTGTCTGCACTGATAAAGGAGGGATTTATGAATGTGCCACCGTGTCTTGTGCAAGGCAAGGACAGCCACCCCTGATCACGGGGGCAGGGGGCNCACACCAGTCCAAACAACAAAGTGTAACAACAGTGGGATTTCAATTTCCTCCTTTTTTTCTTTTTAAAATTACTTTTTAACTAACTGATTTATTCACAGTGCATGTGTGACCTTTGTGTCAGATGATATTACTCATTACAGATGAGTGATGTCACATCCTCCCCTTTTTTCCCCCCATGTGCTCACCGATCCTTTTCAGAAGAAGGAAGTGCCAGACCATATAGTAGGCATCCTCACAGACTTTAATTTCTTAAATATCTTTTCAGCTGAGCAGGGAATTCTGTGTTGTCTTGAAAGCAGAGACAGGTGAGTCTCATGCCTTCTCTACAGCACTGTAGAGCACTTGGTGGGCTCTGTCCCACCAAGCCTGTCCTCCTTTGCCTTCTACAGCGTAAAAAATGATTTACAGGATTAACCCAGCTGTGGTGTGGAGGGTGGGGAACGTAAAGGGGTCTGTAAAAGGTAGGGTGGGCTGGGTTTTGCTGCATGTAGCACTGGCAGCACATGCTGGCATATCTGAGCGGGATGAGAAAACCTTCTGAGGATGCAGAGCTGATCATCTGTGTATTGGCTGCCTCTCCTCTGTCCCCCAATCCCAGTGCCTTGCATTTCAATACCTCCTAGTGTCTCTAACAAGCCATTTTCTGGGCACATGAGAAGGTCCATATGTGACCCAGGCACAGTGATTAAGGGAGACATGACAAACGGGGGTGTTCCAGCTGGGATCTCTATCTTGTTCCCTACTTGTTTGGTTTACTCCTCCCAGAGACTTTTGCATATGTGTTTCATATTCAGGATGAATGGAAGCTCTAGAGGGTGACAGATGAGGTTTCTAGGGGTGTTCCCAGAGTTTGTTGTGCAATGCTATGAAGGTGGGACACACCTGTGAAGGAAGGCTCATACTCTGCTGCCTCATCTGTCAGGTTTTTTTGTCTTCTTTCCTTCCCTTCAGATCATGATGGCTGTCTCAGGAGAGCAGGCTCTGGCTGGAGAGAGAATGTTCAGGATGCCCAGCTGCCTCCTAAAGCTGACAAGGGTGGTGCTGAGCCACAAGCCCTGGGCCCTGTTTATCTTCATCTTTGTGTTCGTATCCTGCACCTACATCAAGTTGTATTCGAGTGCCTGGGAGGACTCAAAGAGCAGAGGCCCCCCCTACAGCTTGTCTGCTGAAATCAGCTGCGCTCACTATGTGCCTTCTTCCCTCAACATTGCTCGTGGGCCCTCTCCTTCCACACCAAATGTGTTTTTTGTGGAGACCTCAGAGCAAACTACCCCCAGCTACCTGTTCTCATGCTCTGTGGAGTCAGCGGCCAGGGCACACCCGGCGTCAAGAGTTGTGGTGCTCATGAAAGGCTTGGCCAAAGGGAACGGCTCCTTACCCAAGCACTGGGCTTTCTCCTTGCTGAGCTGCTTCCCCAATGTGGAAATCTGGCCCCTGGACTTGACAGAGCTCTTTTCTGGAACGCCTCTGGCACAGTGGTACTTATGGCCTCTGCGGCACTGGGAGCCTTATTTTTTACCCGTCCTGTCTGATGCCTGCAGGATTGTTCTCATGTGGAAATTTGGGGGCATCTACCTGGATACAGACTTCATTGTGCTTAAGAACTTACAGAACCTCACCAATGCCCTCGGGATTCAGGATAAAAAGGAACTTAATGGGGCCTTTTTGTCCTTTAAGCCCAAGCACAAGTTCATGGAGCTTTGCATGCAGGACTTTGTGCAGAACTACAATGGCTGGGTCTGGGGCCACCAGGGCCCAGAGCTCCTAACTCGTGTCTTCAAGAAATGGTGCTCCCTCAGGACTATCAAGAGCACAAGCTGCAAAGGTGTGACAGCTCTTGCCCCTGAAGCTGTGTATCCTATTCCCTGGCAGGACTGGAAGAAGTTGTTTGAGGCAGTCACTGCCTTGGAGCTTCACAAACTCCTGAAGAACACCTATGCAGTGCACATATGGAACAAACTGAGCCATGGGACCAAGTTAGAGATCTCCTCCCAGGCTCTGCTGGCTCAGCTCTATTCCCAGTTCTGCCCTGCCACCTACGCAAGGATGAAACAGGACTCTGAGGAGTTGTCAAGGCCTGAAGTGTGACCTGTGGGCCCTTGGCTGCAGGGACGTTCCCCAGACTGAAGGAAACCGAGTGCCTTTGACCTTCCCCAGAGCTGGTTTCTAGTCCTCAGCCCAGGTGTTCTGTGTGACAGCTCTGTGGTTTTGTACCTGATATTCCTGATCTCTGCCTCAGATCCTTTGAGTTTCCAATGTACAGCAGAACCTGAGGTCAGCCTCTCTTGCTGTCCTTCTGGAGACTTCTTGCTGCAGGGAAGGTTGAACTTGTTCATCAGTGTCTCTCAGCTGGTAACCTCTTGGTGTTCTCCAACAGCTCCTCTTGTCAATCCCGACCTGACCAGCCCATTGTGGAGTTTCAACAGCTGTAGGGATCCTTGCCTTGCTGTCTGTGGCATTTCTGAGTTTGTAAATCACTGCCAGACAGTACGAAAGGGCTCAGTTTGCTGGAGCTCAGAGCAGAACTTCCTGGCTGGCAAAGATCCTTTACACCTGGGGAAATACGTGATGAGTATATGAAAATCACTCAAAGGAGCAGAAAACATTTTAGATCCCTGCATGGCTCAGTATGAAGTTCTTCTAAACTGAGAAAAGTTCAAATGATGCTTCCTACAGTTTCTGATTTCATAGCAGTGGGATGACTTTTCTGGGACTCCTCAGGAAAACAAATAGATGAAAGCAGTTCTTTTAGGAATGGAATTTATAAAGATCCTTGCTCTGCTGCAGTAACTCTTCTAGGATACCAACATCTAAGCAGCCACTGTCACACTCTGAAGAGTCTCAGCATTGCCTGTTTCTGCAGTGCTGTGAGGAGGATTACCTCCTTTTCACTGTAATGTTGAACCCATTGTGGAAGTCTAGAGGATGGCATGTCCACATCAACAGAAGGACCAGGTCCAGGACCCATAGCAGTGTCTCCAGGGACAAAAATAAAAACTCAGAAGCACATGAAGTTTGGAAAAGACCTCCAAGATCATTGAGTCCAACCTTCAATTCAGTATCACCATACCCACTAGCCTTTATCCCGAAGTGCCATGTGTATTCATTTGTTGGAGCACTTTCAGGGATGGTGACTCCAGCACTTCCCTGAGGAACTGGTGGCACACAGTGCTTAAGTACTCAGAAATTATTCCTCTTATCCAAGCTGAATCTACCGTAGTGCAAGGAGTGCTGCATCCAGCTCTGGGATCCCAGCACAGGAAGGACAGGGAGCTGCTGGAGCCAGGCCAGAGCAGAGACACCAAGGGCATCAGAGGGATGGAGCAGCTCTGCTGGGAGGAAAGGCTGAGGGAATTGGGATTGTTCAGCCTGGAGAGGAG
>VYXD01010891.1:38611-55014 GCA_013397195.1 Hylia prasina
TGAAGGGGCTTTGGAAGCCTTTGGAAAGAACCTCCTTAGGGGGCTTTGGAAGCCTTGGGAAGCCTTTGGAAAGCACCTCCTGAAGGGGCTTTGGAAAGCCTTTGGAAAGCACCTCCTGCAGGTGTAGGACTCGGCCTGAGCTGAGTTCTGTGACTCAGGAGCTCTGGAGCTCTCCAAACCAGCCTTTCATGTCCCACAGGAGCCTCCCGATCCTTCCCCTGCAGAGCTGCCCAAAGCCCTGCCACGCCCGGGCTGCAAAACCTCCCACAACGTTCTTCTTTTCTTCCTGACCACAGACACGGGGTTTGGAACCTGCCCTGGAGTGCCCATCCCTGGACGTGTCCAGGGAGCCCCAGGACACTTGGTGGCACTCAGGGCTGGGGACAGGGCACAGCTGGGACTCCGTGGGCTGGGAGGGCTTTGCCAGCCTCAGGGATCCTGGGATTCTCCTTCCAGGTGAGGCAAAATCGCAAACCTGTCTTGGCAGGGTGACGCGGCCTGGATCCCTCTCTGAGGAGTGGCCTGGCCATTTCTGAGCCCCCCAATCTGTAAAATCTCCTGCCACAGCTGGAGAAACTCCCTGTAACCTGTCCAGGGGATTGGGTGAGCTCTGTCCCCTGAGGTCCCCTTGGACAATGAGCCACGGGGACAGAGCCACCCCTAAACTCCTTCCACTGCCTCTGTGTTTCTTTAAAAAACTCCACTTGGGGGGATCAATAATTACAGGAAGGCTGCTCTGCCTGTTCCTGGGAAATGGGGCCTCACAAAGGGCGCCGAATCCAAAACGCCCTGCTGGGATAAATAAAAACATCACTCTGGGCTTCTGTATGGAATCTAAAATATGACACACATACAAATTTCAACAAATTATTCGTGAAAAAAAGAAAATAAAAGGGAGGAAGTTTGGGAGGCTGGAGAAAACCAGTCTAAGATTTCATCCAAATCTCAGCTCTCCTGGAAAACCCTGCCTCTGCCAGGCGTTTCACCTCTGCAGCATCTGACCTTTCTTTGGAGTATGTAGATTTTAAAATTAACTCATATTCATCCTCCACGTGGTTTTGTGGGGCTTTCCTCTCACAAGTAGGATATTTACTGTCACAACAACGTTGCAGGGCATTAATTAATGTGGTACTTTTAGAACTGGTGCTCGGGGACTGGAACAGAAAGTACCAGCAGAGTGTGAAATCCTGCCCTGGGCACTCCTTGGTCGGGAACAACTTGCAGGATGTATATTCATTAACTTGCAGCTTCCTCAGGAGTCACCAAGAGCCACAGAAAGACTCAACTGGAGCTATTACTCCCAGAAATACGGCTTTAAGCAAGGATTTGCTTGATTTTCACCCACGTTGCTGAATGCCAAGCAGTACATGAATATGATGTTCTTGCATAAAAAATAGTTGTATCAGGAGAAATCACAGTGGTTTCCAGGAGTTGTTGGGGGCCATTAAAAAAAAAATGGAGAACATGGATTAAATTATCTCCTCTAGATTAAAATAAATAAATAAATAAATAAAATCCCATTAAAAAAACCAAAACAAAACCAAAAAAAACCAAACCAAAACAAAACAAAAAAACCCACACCAGCACCACCTTGGATTCCTGATGTAGAACTGGAAAAAAGAGGGAAAACATCAAGCGTGTTCCTGCGGTGCCTGTCAGAAATCCCTGTTTGCTCAGGAATTTTCCACCTTTGCAACCGCATCACTCACTGCCCCTAAATCCACCCTGGTGGCACCTTTAACACCTCTCTGAGGGAAGGGAAAAGCTCACAGCCAAAGAGGTTTGTAGTCCTTAAAATCCACAGATCATTCTTCAGACAGAACCTGAATCTAAAAGCATTTAAAGCACGGAGTGGCTTAAAAAAGGTAAATTGGTATTAATGTAGCATTTCCACCCAAATTCAGTTTGAGATGATGGAAATATGATCAGCTCCAGTAACACCAACAGAGTGTAATTCATTTACTCATGAAGCTCAATGCACTCCGTGTTTTGATAATATCAGGGATGTTTTAGATTTCCTCACATTTAATGGTTCTTCAAATCAGAAATGATTATTTTACGTTTATTTGAAATCCAGGGATGTGTGTACCTGGACAGGTCGGGCAGCCAGGTCAGGTGAAGTAACCCAGGTGTGACCAAAGTTGTGTTTCACAGGGGTTCAGGAATTAAAATGGGAAATTGTGGGAATGACTCCCAGCCTGGAGACGCCATCCCCTTATTTAATGTCTGTTTTTAAAAGTGGCCGAGATTTTTCTCTGTGAAAAAAATAATGAACTTTACAAAATGTCACTTTTACTAACAGAAATTACGGCTCGAATACCCGAATGTGAATATTAAATATCAGAAAAAGAAGAGAGAAAAGAAAATCTCATTTAAATAGTGCTGAGGTTGTGACACAAGCTGACAAAAGCAGGGGAATGCAGAGTCACAGCTGACACTGCCCTTAATTCACACAACTTTGGGCAAGGTCAGGAGGGCAAAAGTGTAACTCCAGGCTGGGCATCAAGTTTGGAGGCTTTGATTTCTTTAATTTTGAATTTAGGCCTTAATACATTTTAACGATCATTTTAATCCCCTTATTTAAGGTGAAATGGTGAGGGCTGGAGAGGGACTGGGGACAAGGTGAGGAGGGACAGGACACAGGGAATGGCTCCCACTGGGAAAGGGGAGATTTGGGTGGGATTTTGGGCAGGAATTCCTGGCTGGGCTGGAATCCCAGAGCAGCTGTGGATCCCTGGGAGTGCCCAAGGCAAGGTTGGACAGGGCTTGGAGCAGCCTGGGATGGTGGGAGGAAGGCTGGAATTAGATCCCAAACCCTTCTGGAATTCCAGGACGTGCCCATTCCAGCGGTGCAGACTTTGAATGGCCCAATTCCATACAAATCACAGCTGATTTCTCCCATCATTTTCACCTTTTTAGCTGCTGAAAAAGATCCTGTTCTGTCCTGGCTCCCAGGAGAGCAGCCCGGGGTGGGTCTCACAGAGATGAGAAGCTGGAATTCCTCAGGGCTGGGGGGG
This sequence comes from Hylia prasina, assembly GCA_013397195.1. Lineage (NCBI taxonomy): Eukaryota > Metazoa > Chordata > Aves > Passeriformes > Sylviidae > Hylia > Hylia prasina. The sequence goes on from VYXD01010891.1 coordinate 41,629, forward strand.
TTTGGGATCCATCCCGGAGCAGCTGGAGGTGCCCAGTGCCAGGCTGGGGCTTGGAGCAGCCTGGGCAGTGCCAGGTCTGGGTGGAAACCCCTCAGGTGCTCCTCAGACAGGCACGGGCACTGCTCAGTGACAGATCAGTGCACTGGTGATCACCTCTGCAGGTCACCTCCTAACGACACCATCAATCACATTTCCTCCCGTTCTTTCAAAATTAAGCAGAAAGGAAAAGAGATTTTAGTTTTCTTTCCTTAGCTTATTTTTAACAGAGGCACCACAGAATTATGATGGTGTCCTTTTGGTAAACCAAAATGTCAGACACATATTATTCTTTTAAACATCTCCTGGCCTTTCTCTGAAAGGTTAAGGTGGTTTAAATAAATTTAGTCAAAGTAAATGACAGCTGAGGAAGAGTATTAGAAAACTATACTTATCAACAACCTCTTTTCCTTAAATTTAAACAAGTCATTTACCAAACTGCAGTTTAAGGAGATCATGACAATATATGCTGTTCCACGGGAAGATGAAAACAACTTGAAATGGTAAAGAAATGTTGGGTGGGGGAAATTACACACAAGTTAGTGAACGTTAATGCATGGTCTGAAGGTTGCAAACCGTGGTTTTCAAAATGATGGAGCAGCAGCCTGGGCTTTCACCTGAGACCTTGGGTGGGAGTCGTCCTTTCCCTGCTTCTCCATCACCTTGATGGCAGGAACGGAGATGGAACGGGCAGGAAAAGGGGATCCAGTCCTCACTGCAGTCCCACAAACTGCCTCAGCGTCGGACAGAGGTTGTTGTTTGCCACGGGAGCACAGCTGATAAAGCAGTGGGGTTTGTGTGTGTTTGTATATTGTGAAAGGCAGCTCCAATTCCAACACCCCTGAACATTTCAGATGCACGTGTGCAAAAATAGTCCAAGTGGGAAAGAAACCAACCCAAGCCTGGCAGCCAAATCAGTGGCTCTTCAAGATAACTCAGCAAGAGATCATTTACTAATTAACATAGATAATTGGGATCTTGAACTCATCACCCAAATAAAAGGATGATTAAAATACAGCAGAAATACTCTCAGAATCCCAGGGTGGTTTGGGTCGGGAGGGGCCTCAGAGCCCCTTCCACACCCCCCCTGCCGTGGGCAGGGACACCTCCCACCACCCCAGGGTGCTCCAAGCCCCGAGCAGCCTGGCCTGGGACACTCCCAGGGCCGGGAATAACCCCCTGAGATGGTTTTCCACACGTCAATAATGCATTTTCCCCGCTCCCATCTGCTGAGGAAGCAGCAGCAGTGAGCAGCACCTCTGAGATGCGGAGGCAAGGCCGGTCCCGTCACTGCTGCTGCTCTCTGCTGCACCTTGGCCACCCCACCCCAGCCATTCCCACTTTCCCGCAGCAAATCCCAATCCCAGGGCGTGCCCTGAAGCCCTGCCCACACAGCCAGAGGGGAAATGGGGTCATTCACTGGGCCCTGTCCAAGCACATCCTCGGAGCTGCTGTGCCAGGACCCCGGGCAGAGCCTGGGAGGGAGAGGAGCTGCCTCACAGAACCATTTCTGGGCTCTTTACTCCACACATAGCACAGGCAGCATCCAGAGGAAAAACCCTTGTGGAGACAAAAACACACGTGTTAATATTTGTGTTCACTGGTCTATACCCAAGCAAAGACCTCCCGTCCAGAGACTTATTATTATTTTTATTTACTTTACTACTATTCTAATTACCACATAATTCCAACCCCCTGCTTAAGCGTTTCCCCCCCAAACTCATCAGAAAAGCAACAAAACCCAACTCTCTGCAGCCACACCAAAGCACAGCTCCAGCGAAGCCGTCGCTCTCAGCCCTCGGCAGAAATTTCATTTTTACCCGTCGGTGGGAAGGGCGGAATTACTCGTCGGCTGGCCCAGCACGGAGGCCTCACAGATTTGTGCTGAGTTTCCATAGAAATGCATTGATTAGAGCCTAATTCCTGTTAATGTTGTGTCCTTGCAGCACGCTCTGCTTGCTTACACCACCGAGCACCTTCCCTCGCAGCCGCCCTCCGCTTTTGTTCGGCTCAGTAGGTTTCCTAACTGCTGGATTTTATTGAGTTAAATCAAGCTGTCACTTCATCTGCCTGAAGGATGACTCAAATACAACACATAATAATAAAAGAAAAGTAGGATAAAATAATCTTGTCAAGCCAGAAAAACTGATTGCTTGAAGTTGTAGCCTTCAATCAATACACTAATTCCACAATTTATACCTCTTTCAATTGGAGAGGAAAGAAACCCTGATATGGTATTTCTTGGCTCACTGACCAACTTTGACCTTCTATCTATGTGAATGTGGGATTAGCAAGTGCTGCTGCTTAGTGAAATCACCTATGAAAACAGGGAAGCAAATCGGTGCCATTTGAGGCTCAAACCAACTTTATTAATTCCAGCAGGGCCAGGGGTGTTTATTGCTCAGGCGCTCTGGGCTGCTGGCCTGGGGCTGGGTGCTTGCAGAGGAGGGGGAGCAAAGCTCTGGCACCTGCAGGGGGTCCCCAAAGCCACCCACGCTGTCACCTGTGCCGGGGAAATCCCAGGAAAACCAGGCTGTGGCTGCTTGTGCTGCTCGCCGTTCCCCGGCTGGAGCCAGGTGGACAAGGACAGTTTATCCAGGCAGCTTTAGAAACCAGTTTCTCCAGGAATAATGACCCACTTTGTAATTTGCTATTTTTCTTTTCAGTGGCCAAATCACCACAGACCCCTCTCTTACTTGTAAATTGTGGTTAATCTGCATAGCTTTATAAAAGAACAGTCAAACTGTTCGTTTAAAAATTCGGGATGCTCTTTGGCTGTCAGCTTCCTGCTTTGCTTTCAAAATTCCTCCCCTGCAGGCACAGTCCAGGAAATAAAAATTCTTTGTTTGGTGAAGCTTTTATACCTCACGCTGCCACCTGCTTAGCTCAGGTCGTGGCAGGCTATCAAACAGGGCTGGAACCGGGAGCCTCCCTGCCCTGTGCCTCCAAAAGGACAAGGCAAACCCGGGCAGGCTGTCAGATCAGCTGTGCTGGGGAAACGCCAGGCCACACTGCTTGGAATAATAAAGGTAATTAAGGCAGTGCAAGAGGGTGCAGCTTTCCTTCGCTTGGGAAAAGGTGGTGCTTAATAAACAGCAGATTTTCCCGCTTTCCAGGGATATCCCTCCTTTCCAGGGATGGTCCTTGTGCCTGTTTTCAGCGATTTCAGCAATACCTGCTGGCCTGAGAAATAAAAGCTGAAATAAAGGCCTGGGATGACCCCTGAACACAGCCTGGAACGAGCCAGACCTCAAATCTGCATCACCAGTGGCAGCTCGGGGCAGTGACTCCCAGAGCTCCCACATTCCAGGAGCTGCTCCCTTCCCCTTTTGTCCTTCCTTTGTCCCAGGGGTGGGGCAGAAACGGGCAGTGCCATCCCAGAGACACTCAAGGAGGATGTTCACATACAGGGAAGGTGGGCAGGCCCTGGCACAGGTGCCCAGAGCAGCTCTGCCTGGATCCCTGGCAGTGCCCAGGGCCGGGCTGGACAGGGCTTGGAGCAGCCTGGGATGGTGGGAGGTGTCCCTGGATGGGCTCTGAGGTCCCTTCCCACACAAACCATTCCAGGATTTCCCGGCTCCATGTCCCAGTGAGCAGCTGGGAACTGAACCCACTGGGTAAAACCACCCAGCAAGGAGCCCCTGCAGCCTCCCTGGCTGTTCCTGGATCTCTGCAGCCCCTGGGCAGGGAGCACAATTAATCTTTCCAGTTCCTTTTAGCGAGACACAACTTTGATTAACCTTTCCTTTACTCACAGTTTACTTTGCCCAGAGTACAACACGCTGCTGGGGACGTTTCCTTTAATTTTTTTTTACCAGGGAATGGATGGCGTTTCCCCAGGCACCAGCCCAAGCAGCAGAAACACCTCCGTGGAATATCAAGCAAGGCCCAGAACACAGTCCTGGAGCAGCTGCACCTCCCTGCAGCCTCACCCTGTCCTGGCCCCTGCTCTGCTCCAGGCTGGCTCTGAGCTGTTCCCCAGCTCCCTCAGCGCCCCTGGCACGCCGCAGCTTCTCCCTTTAACGGGAACAGAGTTAGTGATGCGGCGTTAATGGAGAGAAATCACACAGTGTCAGGTGGTCACCTCACCCTCCCCACCTCCTGGCTCGGGAGGGCTGGGTTATTCAAACCTGCCTCTGCTACAGCGCTGGGCGTTTGCAGGCAGCACAAAAACACCAAGGGGACATGCGGAAAAACACAAAAAGAGGAAAAGTTTACCTGGTATCAAAATTCTCCCTGATGGATTATGAGCAATAAATAGAAAAGCGAGCATTAAGGAATGCTCCAGGTGAGATCTTAGCTTTTCACTCCCTAATTTGGATTTACTCTATCAGAGGTATAAATACCTGCAGGAAATAAGGGTCTGCACCAGAATACTCCCTGCTTTCCCCTCTGCTTCCTCTTCAAGGGAAGAGGAATAAAGGCAGACATTTGCAGGAGAGGAGGCCCAGCCCCTGAGCCCGCTGATCACATTGTCCCTGGATTTCTGCTGCGATGAGGGATGGAGATGCAGCTCATGCTGATCCTTTGAAGCTCATGGAGATGAAGGTTAAGAGGCATTTGAAGTTGTTAGTTTGTTTGTGGCCAGGGAGGGAGGCGCTGGGTGCCCTCAGTCCTGCAGGCTGAGGGATGTCACCAGGACTCACCTCCTGACATTCAGTCCCATGGCAGGAACAAAGATTAGAGCCAGGGTCAGCCCGTGCCAGGCCAGTGTCACTCCAAGTTTTATTGCCGACACCATTGTTCATCTGATTGTTCCCAAACACTTTCTTTAACGGAAATGCCGAGGTTTAGCCTTATTTTCAGCCATCGATTACAGCGCTGTCAGCTGAGCAAATACAGGGCTGGAAATTGCAGTGTGCTTGAGAAAGTAGGGGGAAAATCTATCAGAAATGAACAAAAATTGCTCGTGGAATAAGCAAATAAGGGAGATGGGCTCTGGGGCTGAATAAACAGCCCGTGTGGTGTGTGCACAAAACAGAGGTGCCTGCCCAGCCCAGCTGCTGTGGGATCTGGGATGGTCCAGCAAGGAAAAACAAGCAGCTGAACACTCCAGGATTCCCAGGAATCTTTTTAGCTGGATCCTCAGCTTCTGCTGATCACAACTGAAAAGGAAATGCTGTTATTTTAATGTGTACTAATGATCTAAACCCTGGGAGTTTGGCTGTTTCCAAAGACTGCCCGGCTGTGGCTCAGCTGTGGCACCTCCATCGTCCCCATCACCCTCGAAACACGGAGGTGTCAGCTCCAAACCAGCCTCTGGCTCCCCACCACAGCTCAGGAGCACCTCAAACAGCCTCACAGCTCTCAGGAAACTAAAACACAGCGGGCAGCAGCAGCCACACAAAAATAGGAGTGATGAGTAAAGGACAAAAGCCTTAAATGAGCACAAAAGAATTCTGTCCCAGGCCTGAACTGCCATAATTTCACAATGGAGCCTCAAACACCATCCCAGCCCAGGCCTCTGAAGCCTGGTGACAGCACTCCTGCCTGCTGTGTTCTCCTTTCAGCAGTGACAGGGCTGTGCCTGCAGGCTGCACAAACTCTGCAGCAGAGAGCAGGGACCCCCACACACAGGGGCCAGGGACCCCCAAGCCCAGGGGGCAGGGACCCCCAAACCCAGGGGCCAGGGACCCCCCAAATCCAGGGGGAAGGGGGAGCACAGGGGCTGCCTCTCCTGTGGGAATTCCTGCAGGAATGGGGCAGGGGGGCTGTGGGGGCTGTGAGGCACAGAGCACAGCCTCTCCCTGGGGTTTGCAGCAGTGCCAGGGGCAGCACAGGAGCGGGGCGGTGCCAGGGGCTGCAGGTGAGGGGGACACGGGACCCTCCTCACCACGGGACACACCTGGGTGAGCCCCAACGAGGGCAGGGAACCTCAGTCACTGCCAGTGACAATCACACCTGGCTTGGACCCCAACCCTTGGCCAAGCCCAGCGAGGCCAGCACAGCCCCAGGGGCACTGGATTGTGGCAGGCAGGAGGGAGCCAGGGCTCTGTGCCCACCCTGCCCTTGGCAGTGCCACTGGCACTCCCCTGTCCTTGGAAGGGCAGCCACAGCACATGGAGTGACACAGTAAAACCTTCAGGAGGCTCTCTGTTATGGTGGCATGCTGCCTTTTGTACAGGTCTGACAAACCTGGTGGCCAACTTTAATTGGTTAATGGTTTTGTTGTTATTCTGTTGGTTAGGAAAAGGTATTTTGTTTGTTTATCAAATATATCTATTTGTGGATTGCTTACATATTTTCTTTACTGAGTCTCATGGGACGAATCCTTTGCTATCACAGGTGCATTTGTTTCTTACTCCTAGAACAGATTGTTGTGTTAAAGGAACTTCCCATTCTCAAAACAGCTTTGTGTGGGAACTTGCAGATTGCTCGTTGGCTGCGCTAGAAGGAAATGCCAGGCCAGCTTTTTGCCCCTTTCCTACACTCAGCAGCCCCTCCTCACCCCCCAGCCTGGCTCACCTGAGCTCCAGCCAGTGCTCTCCTTCTCTCAGTTCAATGCTGCTCTCCCTTTTGGAGCTGGGAATTTAAAGAGAGAGCGCGGGAGCGACGGGGGCCGCGCACGGCGGGGCAAATATTTGTTGTACAAGATAAACACACAATTATCTAAAATGTAATCTTAATATGACTTATTAAAATAGATTACATTTTAATGTGCGCTGCAATTTGCACATTATCCAGCGCTCTCTGGGCGTGCAGCTTCCCCTGTGCCTCTGCCCTGACAAGCTGCACTGCTGCAGATACAGGGGAGGCGAGAGCCCCGCCGCTATCTCCCTCTAAATGGCTCCATTCGGTGTTGATAGTCAGATACAGCCCTCACCTTTATCCCAGCTCGTTTCTGACCCACTGGGTTCGTGTTAATCACCCCTGTGGGCACCAATAATTTCCCCATATGTGGAATTTGATAAGTTGGAGCACCCACTTCATGTCAAGAAGATTCCAGCTGGCTATCCAGTTATCGCTGTGGACAGCTTCAAGCACCTCCATGCTGCTCCTTGTATTCTGAGCTTTATCAAGTGCTTTGCACTTTTTGTCTTTTATCTCTTAATTGAGGCCTGACTGCAAGAAATGCCTATCTCTTAAAGTGTGGTGCATTAAGTATTAACTTGAACTGCTTTGGCTACTTGAGGTACAGAAAAACCTTAAGAAGCTGGGAAAAGAGTGAAAAAAATCTCCCCAAATCTCTATTTAGAAAAACTGTGTAAATGCTACGGTGTAATAAAAAAAAAATCTTTTTCTTCCTCTGCCTCTTCCCACAAGTAAAAAAGAAAAATAGAAAAGGAAAGTGTGTACTGCAGACAGAAATCAACTCCATCTACTTGTTTGCTTAACTGGAAATGCATTAAAATGCAAAGGGCCTGGAAAAGGAAGGCGTTAGGAAATGAATGTGTATGAATAAGAAATTATTTCACAATTAAAGGTGGTAAAGAATTCTTTTCTCACCGAATGATCTCTTCAGCCCATTCAGCTGTCAACAGCAGCAGCTGAACCTCCTCAGGAGGAGCGGGCGGGTGTGGGATTGCACAGACACCCTCTGATGGGGAGTGCCTGTGGTTTTTGAAGCAGCCCTCCCAGAACGACTCTGAGCGAAGAGTGTGGAGTCTGGCAGAGCCAAGACAGCGTGGAAGGTGTGGGTTCTCTCTTGCTGCTCCCCTCTGCACCCCTCTGCACCTATCCATGAGCCACAGACGTGCTTTGCATTCAGCAGCAGCCCCGAGAGCAGAAGAGTTCCGCTCCCTGTCTGAAACCCAAACCCTGATCTGGGCTCGTGGTTTTCATCGTTTTCCTGGGAAACAATCCCCCTGAAGGGCTGCGCTCAGGCTGCCTGAAGAACCTCTCCTCATCACCCTGGCACGAGGGGGCAGCCAGGGGAGGGTCAGTGTCTCATCCCAAGGAACAAGGGCAGGACCAGAGGAAACGGCCTCAGGCTGCGCTGAGGGAGGCCCAGGTTGGGGATCAGGGGAGATTCCATCCCTGAAGGAGATGCACCGAAGATCCCTGAAGGTTCAGCACTGGCACAGGCTGTGCTGGGGTCACCAGCCCTGGAAGTGTTGGGAAAATGAGTGCAGATGTTGTTTCCCAATGAGCTCTGGTGGGCACGGGGGGTTCAGCTGAAGGTTGGGCTTGATGACCCCGGAGGTCTCTTGCAGCCTCAGTGATGCTGTGATTCTCCAAACTGAGCATCTGAGCTCAGAATACGTTTGAAGACATTGGCACAAACCTCCTGGTGCAGCAATTTTATCCTCTGTCAAACGGGGTAGAAACATCCCCATGTCAGCTTCACACCTTTGGACCAGCACTGCTCCCAGACTGTGGTGCCCTGGCAAAAAAAACCTGGGATCCACACACTCCTCATGAATGATCACTTTTAAAGCAAAACTAAACAAGGCATTAACTGCTTCTTCCGGCCCAATCCCAGTTTTTTTCAGGAGGACCAGGCAATACCTTTGTGCCAATGGATTTGCAGCATGGAAAAGGAGAGGAAAAGCAGGAGTTGCCCTTCCCAGGGGCCCTGTGGCTCTGCCCTGCCCTCCCCACTGCAGGTGTCACTGCAGGAGGTGGGACAGAACACAACCTCCTCCTGCACTGGGTGTGGAGCAGCGTCATCCCTCTGAACATTCACGAGAAATAATAACAAACCAACTTTTCAGAGGCTCTTTGCCCACCCAAAGAGCTCAGGTGGGTCCAGGCCTCACCATAACCCAAACGTATCCCACTCCTGCAGCTGCAGGTGTATTCTGCCTCTGATTTATACAGATACCCGTTTTCTGCCCCAAAAGAGGCACAAGCAAGGCAGACAAGACCAGGACTGTGTGGGGCAGGTTAGGAGAAGGAAATATTGATAAGCCAAAAGGCATTTTTCCTTTCAAAGACAAAGGCAGCAGCAATAATCCTGCAGTGAGGGAGAGAATTCTCACCTTCCTGTCTGAGCAACGTTACTGAAATCAGAAAAGTAAAGGAGAGGCCCTGAAAATGAAGGCAAAATTACACATAACAGCACTTCCAAAGGGTTAGATGAAGGTACCTGTGGCTCAGGAGGGGCAGAAGGGCCCCTCAGAGTGGGAAATAAAGACAGGAGGATATTTTGGCTGGTCAGGAGTAAAAGCAGAACAGAACCAAAGCACCAAAGAGGTACAGGGCAGAAAAGGAATATAAAGGGAATTTTTTTACATGGCTGAATAACTGAAGTCAAATTCCCTAGGCAACAGAAACAGAAGGAAATAGAAGCGCTGTCAGAAAAGATAGAATTCACCTGCAAGAAGTCAAACCCTTTGCCATGGCATCACATATTTAACAGCATCCCCAGACATCAGAAGGCTTTTACTAATTACAAATTCCCAAACTTGCACACTTATATCAGAGGTCTAAACCACAGGAAGAAACATGAAGAACCTGTGATCTGTTATTCTTTTCTTGCCTGTTCACAACATTTCTGGGTTAGTTTTGGGGAGACTGTAAAGTAGGTACATGAAGTGAGTTGTACAAATCCCATCAGTGAGTGAATCCCTGGCACACACTTGTACAAATCCCTGTAGGAATCACTTCCACACATTTGTACAAATCCCATCAGTGAGTGAATCCCTGGCACACACTTGTACAAATTCCTGCAGGAATCCCTGGCACACACTTGCACAAATCCCTGCAGGAATCCCTGACACACACTTGTTCAAATCCCTGCAGGAATCCCTGGCACACACTTGTACAAATCCCTGCAGGGATCACTTCCACATACTTGTACAAATCCCTGCAGGAATCCCTGACACACACTTGTACAAATCCCTGCAGGGATCACTTCCACATACTTGTACAAATCCCTGCAGGGATCCCTGGCACACACTTGTACAAATCCCATCAGGAATCCCTGGCACACATTTGTACAAATCCCATCAGTGAGTGAATCCCTGGCACACACTTGTACAAATCCCTGCAGGAATCACTTCCACACATTTGTACAAATCCCATCAGTGAGTGAATCCCTGGCACACACTTGTACAAATTCCTGCAGGAATCCCTGGCACACACTTGCACAAATCCCTGCAGGAATCCCTGACACACACTTGTTCAAATCCCTGCAGGAATCCCTGGCACACACTTGTACAAATCCCTGCAGGGATCCCTTCCAGACACTTGTACAAATCCCATCAGTGAGTGAATCCCTGGCACACACTTGTACAAATCCCTGCAGGGATCCCTGGCACACACTTGTACAAATCCCTGCAGGGATCCCTGGCACACACTTGTACAAATCCCTGCAGGAATCCCTGGCACACACTTGCACAAATCCCTGCAGTGATCCCTGCATGGCAGCAGTGACCAAAGCCCATATTTCAGCAGCCCAGCTGATAGCTAGGACTACAGCAGATGTAAATCCTGCTATCAGATAAATCCCCCCCGGCACACAGAAGGACAGGAGCACCCCCAATTCCTGGATTTCACCCCCTGCCCGTGGCTCAGCTGCCCCAGCAGGCTGGGCTCAGCCCTCCACCCACCGGGAAATGTCTCTGCATTTGGCACATTTCCCAGCCCCCAGGCGCTGTATTCCCCAAACCCCCCGGGCCGTTTGGCTGCGGAGACGCCTGTGTTATTGTCAGATTCAAGAGTTAAATATTCCAGGAGGAATTTGTTCCTGCGCGGTGATACATAATGCCTGAAAACCCCCTGCACCAATATTGCTCTCAAATTGGCAGCAAGTGAACAAGGGACATGAAGGATGCTTCAGCACAGTAACCTATCCTTCCTTCTCTCCTGGGAGCCACTTGGCCAGCTTTCATCCTCATAATTATAATAAATTTGACATTTCATAGATAATATTGATTTCTGTATTTTAGCATTTCACCATAGGTGACAGTCTAGCGTCAAGAATGAAATTTCTATTGATCTCCAGCGCATTAATCTCTCATGTGTATGTGATCATTTTTATAAGACCTTTTACTGCACATAAATCAATATTTCATATTTCCAGCTATGCCAGAGGAGATGTCATATTTGTAAACTGTGAGTTGACACCTGCAATTCCTTCCTGTTCAGCTTCAACTGTTCAGTAACAGTCGATTCAGGGTTGGGAAAGGATCAAGCTCCAGAAACAAGCCAGATGAAAAAGAAGGATGTAGAATAGAGTAATTAGCTTAATGAACAAAGCAGTGGAGTAAGTGAAATAAAGCTGTGTTTCTTCTGCTTACACTTGCCTCATGAATACAAACATCTTTAGGGAGGTTTGCTAAGCGACTGATAACGCATTTTAATATCTTTAGTGCACATTATAGTATAAATGTATTAAGGAAATAGAAGCAGTTAGGAAATTAGGCAAACTCCTAAATTAACTGCCTTGCTTGATACACCCTTATATCCATCTGAAATTATCCCTTTCACACACAGCATTACTGGCTATTCTAACTTGGAGATGGTACAAGAACTATTTAGTCACCATTTGAACTCTATAATTTAGCAAACAATAATTAGAGTAATAAAACTCTCCTCTCTGAGCTGAAATATGAACTCCCCACAAGCAGCAAGTGGTACCAGGAGTAAAAGAAGAGTAAATCACAATGAGACCTGAATCTCCTCTTTGTAGAGGTTTAAGTGAATCAGTTCAAAATCACGTGCATAAAACATCTCTAAATAATATAGAACCCCTATCTAAACAAATAAAACAGTCCAGCTGCTTTGGGATTTGCTAAATTAGTTAAATGAGCAATTGCAGTGTGATGTCCAGTGGCCCCAAACCCCCTTACAGCATTCAGCACTTTGAATTATTTACCGTATTAACAGTGGTTTTATTTATTACAAATTTATGAGATGCGAGCTTTTTTTAGTAAGTTGAGAAAGTGAGTTAAAATGGTGTCTATTTAAGGTTATTTAAGTTCTAATTATTTAATAAACAGTTGATATCTATAGTATTGATGTTTTTAATCTAATTATCATCACTTGAAACTCGCACTGTGGACTGTTTCTACTTAATTACAAAAAACTACTTAGATTTGTGAAGAAGAATGAAGAAGAAGGTGCAAAAAGATAAGTGATTTACACTGAAACTTCTCTATCTTGACTTATATCTATTACTGCCCACTAAAACTTTAAATTCTAAATATGTAGGACTCTAACAGGGCAGGATCAAAAAGGTGTCTGGGCAGAGCAGTGCCAAGGAGAGAGAGGTGCAGGCTGAAGGTGTCCCCACACACAGCTGGATATTAAATGTTTGTTGGATATTAAATATTTCTAAATAACAGGACGGGACTGCCAGGAGACGTTTCCATGAGCTTTATTGCAGCATCAGCCTCAGAACAGGGTGAGACAATTCAGAGATGGCAACAGCTCATGTGTTGCCAGCAGCAGCCGAAATTCTCCGTGTTACAAGCTCTTTTAAAAGTTTTCTAGCCAATAGCAAATTGCTAAAAGCTTACAGGCCTCTGCATAAACCAATCACTAAAAGTACATGTATACCTTATATCTAACAATAGGTGCTTGTTTCTTATTTCTTATTACTCAGGAACTTTTTATACTCTTCTATAAACAAAGCACAGAGCCTCATTATTAAACTTTTCCATTATCCTGCTCAACATATTTTCCTACTTGCTAAGGCCTAACTCTGCACAGCACAAAGACACAGCGTCATTGTTCTGCGCCCTCAATCTGGTATATTTTTGACTGCAGGCCTCACATGCACACTGCTGTGCAAGCTTTCTGCTTTTATGTATTTCCCACAGCTGGCTCTGCCCGCGTGTGCCAGAGCAGCCGGGCTGTGGGAGCCCTGCAGGCTGGAAACTTCAGTTTTTCTGAGCTCAGGGGTGCTGACCCCCAGGCAAGCACCACTTTTGACTTGAGGCTCCTGAGATTGAGGGGTGGCACTGGGGTTGTGGGTAGTTTCTGTAGTTTGGACAATACTGTGTGATCTCACAGGGTGAAAAACTTGGATTTGGGGTTTTGGTATGTAGTAATGTGTGTGGACCGAGATGGAGGATTCAGGGCATTGTCTGGGTTCTTCTTCACCTTCTTTTTCCTTCTTCACATTCTTCTTCCTTCTTCTTCCTTCTTCCTTCTTCACATTCTTCTTCCTTCTTCCTTCTTCACATTCTCCTTCCTTCTTCCTTCTTCTTCCTTCTTCTTCCTTCTTCTTCCTTCTTCTTCCTTCTTCTTCACTTTCTTCTTCCTTCTTCCTTCTTCTTCCTTCTTTACTTTCTTCTTCCTTCTTCACTTTCTTCTTCCTTCTTCTTCTTCCTTCTTCCTTCTTCCTTCTTCTTCCTTCTTCTTTCTTCTTCTTCACCTTCTTCTTTCTTCTTCACTTTCTTCTTCCTTCTTCACCTTCTTCTTCCTTCTTTTTCCTGGGTTTGGGTGGTTTTCTGTAATTGG
>VYXD01010892.1:9256-68188 GCA_013397195.1 Hylia prasina
GCCGCCCGGCCGGGAGGAGGGGACGTGGCGGCTGCGGCGGCCGTCAGGCTCCATGAGCGGCAGGGAGCAGCCTCCCTGCTGCCATAAGCGTTGTCGGTGCTTGTCCCCCGGTGTCCCGGCCCGCGGGAGGCCGCGGCCGTGGTGGCTGCAAGAAGCGCCGCCGTCAGCCGGCCCCGGGTTTTGGGCTGCGGTGCTGGGGACTTCGCAAATGCTTCCAGGGGCATCCTGTAATCAGTTACAGGGCGATCGGCCCTCGATGTGCTTGTAGCAGCTATTCTGTGCTGTCCCATTACTTTTTCATAAAGGTTAAAAAAGCTTGCCCTCCTGAACCTCCTATACAGCTGCCTGCTCATAGGAATTGGCTGAAGGAGTTGATTACAAAACAAGACTCGTTATAAACGCCTGTGGGTGTCTAATTTATGTTATGTGGTTTGAGAGCCCCATATGAAGAGTTGAAAGTTTTGTAGTTAGAGGCAGCCTGAGGTGAGACTGACCTGAGAACAGGTGTGATGACGGACTGAGGTGACAGAGCCTCTTGTTCCAGTCAGTGCCCACTGTGCCTCAGCCCTGCTGTTCCTGTTTTGGTTAACTGTAAATGGTGACAGTAAATGTGTGTTCTTCTGTGTGTGACTGAATGCTTATTTTCCCTCATGGATAGACATAAACTTGTAAAACTAAGGCGTTCTTCTTATTTTCTTTTCCTTTCTAGAGAAGCCAGTTTGATCGGATTCATCATGGTCTTCAGGGAGTTTGTGCAGTGCCACAAAGGTCCTATGCTGATCAGGGTAATTTCTTATGAGAAACCTTTTTTGGACAAAAAAACCCACCAACCCAAACCCCCACAAAAAACAAAACAATACTTCAAACTTAGAAATCAGTCTTCCAGATGAAACAATGTCAGGGTGGAGATTTAGATGAAAATTGTGGTTTATTTGCTTAATTTGATTTCAACCTAAAGCTGTAAATAAAAGTTGAACTTCACCATCACTGTTCTTCTGTTAATTAATATTCTAAAAGAGATTGTGGTTACAAGATACGAAGTAGGTACAAAGTTCATAGCTTCCACTGCTTTATAGTCAACAGAGGTTGCACAGATACCTGTTGCAGCCTTGTTTTCCCCTTTAAAAATTTGTGGCGTTCAGTAAGCATTAATGTTTTGTGCTAAACATCAATAGAAGTTATGTTGGAAAAAATATTACAGTTAACTATCAAGACATCTTGGGTTAAGTTCTTAAAAGCTTTAGAACAAGAGGGGTGGGAAATTCAGTTTCTTGATGTTATTTTACATTATTTTCCTTGTGAAATTTAAGGCTGGTTATTTTTCTTGTGGAATGAATACCTTTACATAAGCTTTCCCTGTGTCCAGAATGTTACTTTCAGATATAAGGTGTAGATTCCTTATCTAATTCTATTTCATTAACTTGCATAATTCTTAATATGCAATTATTTTTTCTGAAAAAAACAATAATGCAACTGTTCTCTGTTTCAGTTGATGCTGATGTCACAGTTATTGGCTCTGGGCCTGGAGGATATGTTGCTGCTATCAAAGCAGCTCAGCTTGGATTTAAGGTGAGACCTCACTCAGATAGCAGAATACTCCTCCAGGTGAACTTGAAAGGTGTCTGTGTGATACTGTAATTCTTCTGACGCATCTTGGGCCACCAAATGCTGTTGACATCTTTTGGTAATCTTTCCTTACCTTGCTTACCCAGATTATGCAGAATTTGAAATGGAGGTCTGACTGTATTACTTTCTGTAGCCCTGCTACTGACAGAGCTGCTTAGGACAGCTGACTTTTGGTTGGAACTCATAATTGAGGTGGGCTTATGCTTTTGTGAAAGAGAAGGTAAGAAACCAGGTCTAGGAAGGAAATCTTCTCTCAACAAAGGGAAAAATAAAGAGATAATGACTGACAGAAAGACCACTGGAAAACTATTCTGAAGAACAGACTGAGGGAACTCCAGAGGGGGAAAAGCCACATTCAACTCACATGATTTTTGAGTGTGATTAGCTGAATTCTACTGCCCTGTGAGAATGTTAGAGGCAAAAATATGTGCCTAGAAATACTGTAGTATCTGAGTTACATTTATGTTCATCTCTGTTGCCTGTTGTCTTTGAACACCTTTTGGAAGAGGCAGTTTGTGTTTGATGTGTACTGGTGTTATTTAATTAAGTATGTGAGAGTTGTGTGTATATAATAAATCTCAGATGTTTTTAAACTTACAAAATATAGAATGTGACTTCAGGATATTTTTTGCCTTCACTTCTTAATATGAGACCAACTGACACTCTCAGCACTGCATTGTTGTTCTCAGTTATCTGGAACTCTGAGAAGGTGGTGCCAGCAGTCGTGATTATGTTTCTGCTGTTTGATATGTCACAATGTTTCCGAATTACCAAAAATAGACTTCATGACCAAAATGAGCTGGTTTTACCACCTGGTAAGGATAAGAACTCCTGGTGATGAGTTCCAGTGAAGTGCAGGAATGGGGGCCCACGTAGTCTTTTCAGTATTTTCAGGACTTGGCTGTACAAGGCCCTGAGACACCTGATTCATCATAGAATCAGAATGGATTGGTTGGAGGGGATGTTAAAGCTGGCCATGGGCAGGGACCTTCCACTAGACCATGTCACTCAGATCCCCATCCAGCCTGGCCTTGAACATTCAGGGGTGGGGCATCCACAGCTCTGGGCAACCTATTCCTGTGCCTCTCCACCCTCACAGTAAAGAATTCCTTCCTAAGAGCTGATCTAAATCTATGCCCTTCAGCTTAAGGCTGTTTCTGTCACTCCATGTCCTTGTGAAAAGTCCCTCTCCAGCCTTCTGGCAAGCTCCCTTTAGATGCTGGAAGGCTGCTGGAAGGTCTCCCCAGAGCCTTCTCAGCCTGTCGTCGTAGGAGAGCTGCTCCAGCACTGTGATCAGCTTGGTGGCCTCCTCTGGGCTCACACCAGCAGGTCCACATCTGTCTTGTGTTGGTGCCCCAGAGCTGGACACAGTACTCAGGTGGGGTCTCATGAGAGCAGAGAGGGAAAATCACCTCCCTCGATGTCTTTGTTGTTGTCTGTGTTTGGAGGTTTGACTAGATGGCCTCCAGAAGAGGTCCCTTCAAAACTGAATTTATCTGTAATTCTGAGTGTTCCTCATTGGTCAGTACTCCCACAACTGGGTGTCAGTAATATCTTTTGGGGTATCTTTTAGCCTTCTAATATATAACTGTACCAAAATGTAAATGTTTGAGATTTCATGAAGTTGTACATCTGCCTGTGACCTAGTGCAAAATAATTGAGTTGTCTTTACACATCTTTGTCGTAATAAGTACTCCTGCTCCTGGATGTATGTGGTCACTTACTTAGCTAGTAACCTAAGGAAAAAAGGTGCTCAGTGCTGGAGGTTTTAATTAAGACTGTGGCATTCTGCCATGTGAGCTCATGTTTGATTATTCTAAAGCTATTCTTGTGGCTGGCTATAAAGCAGCTTTTCTTGGAATAGTACTGTCCTTGAGTTCTTCATATGTGTGATTAACAATAGGAGACCATACACAAGGGGGTTAAAAAGTGCCCTGGATTCTGTTTTTCATCATAGTAAAAAATAGTTCTATTATACTGTTTCACAGCTAGTTAGAGAGGGGAAAATGCTTGGCCATACTTATGCATGAAACCATTATCATTGAATAAACATGTAGAATGTTTTTGGCGTCCTTAAAGAATGTAAGGAGATGTTTTTAGCAGACTGGCAAAAAGATTGTATAGTTACACCATCCATGGAAGAACCTGATTCTGCTCTACTGAATTACTTTAATTTCAATTTTAGTGTTATTGCTACTAGCAAAAGCATTGAGTCCTTGTATCATCACCACAGCATCCCATGTTATTGCCAATAGTGTTCTCTGGGTATTGGCTTTCCAAAAGCTTTGCTTGGCCTTGTCACTGAAGTTTATGTAAAATGGATGAGGTAGAACATCCTTATTGGGTAAAGGTAGGAGCAGTCTGGTGCTGTTTGATCCGTGGTGCAGCTTTTAAAGCCCTTGTGTTGTGTTTCATGTTTTCATATGCTTAAAACAAGAGGAAGGGGAGGGAGGGGATAAGCATGTTTCAGAATGTTCCTGTGATTAGATTTGGTGAATTCTATTCTTCATGTTGCCATCACCCCTACCTTAGCACAAAAGCAGTAATTTAAAGAAATTGTGAACGGCTTTCATCTGGGTAGTTGCCTCTCACTGGACTGAAACTCTCAAGAGTGTAAACCAAGGAACAATTATTTTGAATATGTGCATGCCTTCCAAAGAAGGAGACACCAATTCCTTTGCTTCTACAAAAATGGTTTAAGATACTCTCTCTCCCAGTAATCTGTTTTTATATGAAGTTTTGGCAGTTGTTTTTCTCCTTTGCACGCTTTGATGTTGTCAGCTTAATGAGAAGGAGATGAAACATTTTTCATCCCTGTTGGTATTGACCTTATTTTTGTTTGGTTTTGCTTTACTTGATTTTTTGTTTTTCTTTCTTTATAGGTGTTGGTACAACTTTATAACAGTGGGAGGAAATGTTTGTGGCTTGGGGGTTCTGTTCTGTTTTGTTTTCTTTGAAGAAAAGATTGCTTCATGGGATTTCAATCTATGCCAGTTCACTTATCAGTTGTTTTCTTGTTTTTATAAATCTTCACGATTTACATTTTGCTTTTTGCAGTTTTTTTCTGTAATTGTTAGGGGGACATCTTTCACTGGACTGAGTGTTGTATTTATTAATTACTTTGTAGTTTTTTGTAGAGTAGGACAACACTTGTGTGAAAGTAGGAGTGGCGCGGTGACTTGTTTGCTAGAGAATTTGGTTGCAAAGAGCTATTTTGTGGGTTTCAATTTAACAAAAAAATGAAGGAAGGTAAATATGAGCTGTAAAATAAATCTAGGAATGAAATTAATGGGACATTTGTAGAGGTAGAAATACTAGACAAGTAGACAAATACCTATGTCATCAGTTCTAAATTGTGAGATAGCCTATAAGGAAATGGTGGCATAGTATTACTGAAAAATTCTTTTTTTCCTCTGTTCTTTTTCCTCAGACTGTCTGTGTAGAAAAAAATGCAACATTAGGGGGCACCTGTTTGAATGTTGGATGTATTCCATCCAAGGTAAGTGTGTATAGTTTGTCATAGCTTTATTAAAAACAGCTGACATGATGTGCTTCACTTGGAAGGAGATTGGGAAGGAGTTTCTCAAGAGGCGTGTACATGCACAGAATGGCCTGGAGGGTGAGGCTGGTAGTGCTTGTGTGGGGTAATGTGGATGTGGAGAGAAAGAGCTGAGTCCAACACAGGCACTCTGAAAGGAGAAGCAAGAAGAAATTAAGAACTTCATATTTGATGTTGCCAATCTGGTTTAAAGTAATTTCACACCTTGGCCTTTGTAAGACCAGTGCTGTTGCTGGGGGATCTGCCTCAATAGCACCCAGCAGGTGAAGGAAGACACTGCTAATGCCAGGTTTGTGATGGCTGTAGTAAGAGTCTTAACGTTCTTAACAAAGTATTCTCCTAGCTGTTTTGCTGTTGTTATTCCTTTTGCTTAAGAGGTTCTATTAGCATGGGAGAAGAAAATACAGTATAAATACTACAATTAAAAAAAAAATATTAATTTTCCTAAACATATAGTAATCGTTTTAATGAAGTTCAGAGTATCTTAATATATTGAAGCACCACTCAAAAATGGTAACCCACACAGTGTTACCTTGAAAGTTTGAAACTCTGCTAGGATTTATTTAACTAACTTCTCAAGTCTCTTTTTATTTTTTTATCCTTTAGAGTTTCTATGAAAAGACTGTTGATCCCATGGCTAAACTTGAACGCAATCTAGAATTTGTTTGAATGGCAGTAAACTTAAGAAGTGGATGTGTAGGCTGTGTACACAAGGAAATAACAAATGATTCAAATATTCCTTTCCAGAAAACCACCCCAAATAATACATTGGGCATGGATTTCTTCTTTCCTTTCTAGTTGCTGAAGTCTTAAGCCGTGATTGCATCTTTTAAGTAATGTGGATGTTACAGATTCAGGTCTGTGACAGTTACGTGAAGTAGAGAAATTACTTCTAAAGACAGTTGATAAAAATTACAAAAATGGAATTATCTTATTTTGATAGTAATAGTTTTACTCAAACATATGTAGATAAGGCAAGTATTTCAAAATGCCCTTTGAATCTTTTACTGTGCCTGCTTTAGATGTAAGTCTGTGCAAACTCACACTGTTGTTCTTGCAAAGATACAGATAATTTCATATTTGGGGTGGCTATAACAAAAGAATCAATTTTCTTGGTAAGATTCTGCCTTAACTGTATTGTTGTTTCTAATCAAACTACAATTATCGAGGTTCTGAATTTGAAGCTACTAATTTAGACCCATCCATATAAAAACTGTTGTAATTATATCTATGAATTTGGAAGATCCATGTACCTGAGCTAGCTCCAAGCTGTCCAGTTTCAGCTTGGCTGGCTATGCAATTATAGAAACTTTAGCACAAAACCTCAAAATGTAACTCATATATGTCTACACAGGCTGAAATCTTAACAGGCATTTTAGTATAGATTTTCCTCATCCAGTTTTTCTGTATCTTCTCTTTGACCATCAGTTAGAATTGCCTTTCTTTTCCTTTACTTGGTCTGTTCCTTCTTTTTTTTTAATCTCTATGGAGTAATTTTCAATTTCTGTGGTGAATGAGCAAAAAGGATAGGCATGGATTTAACTGTTTTCTATTTCTATGTGAAATATGTGACTCTGTTGAATTTTTCATAGGAGCTACTGTGTACAATTTCTGTGATTGAAATACACCTTTTCAAATACATATATGTCAAACTTAATAGAGAGAACATTTTGCAAATAGTATAATTCTTTTTCTGTATAATAAATAACTTGTTATTGTGAATGTATGTCCAAATTGACATTTTTGTGTGTGTCTGTTTTAGGCCTTGTTGAACAACTCCCATCTGTATCACTTGGCCCATGGAAAAGATTTTGCTAATAGAGGAATTGAAAGTGAGTGAAGAGCTGTCAGTGCCTGTTAGATAAGTGGTTTCCACCAAGAAGTAAATTTAATCTTTCAGATCTGATTAGTATGGTTTTCTGGTCAGAAAATTTTTATAGTTTGGAGGCTTATGTGTGCTTTTATAGTTTGGAGGATGTGTGTGCTCTTTGAACTCTGAATAATGGATAGATAAGTTATAGTTGAAAAGTGCAGTACTGATTTTCAGCATAGCAGTTGTTGAATGTAACCTTTAGCATTTCATTCAACACATCTTTCTGTGCCAGCTGTTAACTGTGTTGATGTTAGCTCCTTTAACAATAACACACTGATGTGAGTTGTTTTGTTTTAACCTTAGTTACAGGAATCCGTTTGAATCTAGAGAAGATGATGGAACAGAAGAGTAGTGCGGTGAAGGCCCTAACAGGTGGCATTGCTCATTTATTTAAACAAAACAAGGTTAGTTTGGATTATATACTGAGCTATATCCATTTTTCTGATATGACCTTCTTACTTTGTACGTTTTCATATTGCCCCATACATTAGAGTGACTGATACGACAAGGGCAGAATTTGAATGTTCTCTTCCAGAGAACTTTTAAATGCCCAGTATCTTCATTCTTAATCTACTTAAAGGAAGAGTATACAGTGTACTTTGTGGTTTGTACCAGGTAGTGATGCAGAGAGATGTTTTAGCAGCATTTCTAAGCATTAGTGAGATTCAGGTGAAATGTAGCCCAACTTACATACTTGAACCTGACTTCAACTGTGTTCTGATTACTAAAGGTTGTACATGTATCTGGGTTTGGAAAAATAACTGGCAAAAACCAAGTCACTGCAACTAAAGAAGATGGCAGCACACAAGTTATCAATACCAAGAACATACTTATAGCCACAGGCTCAGAAGTTGCTCCCTTCCCTGGCATTACTGTACGTATTTGAACTTAATTGTACTTCCTTTTCAGTGTCTCATAGCCACACAATTTAATGTGTAATAATGGTTTGCACCTGACTGCACTCATGTTTTGTGTGTTTTGTATATAATATGTAAAAGAGATTGTAAACCTCCCTTTGTGCATTTATTTGTCATTAGATTGATGAAGATAACATTGTGTCATCCACTGGTGCGCTGTCACTGAAAAAAGTTCCTGAAAAGATGGTTGTCATTGGTGCAGGAGTCATTGGTGTGGAACTGGTGAGAGGATATTTAAACCACTTGACCTTTGATTTGTAAAGGAAAGATGTGGTATTTTTCACTACAACTCACAGTTCAGTGAGTTGTAGTGAATCTGGTCAGACTTCATAGCTCCATTTTTTACCAGAAAAGCTGGGGTAAGTGTTTGTTGAGTTGGTACTTCTGCAGCTGGTTAGATAAGCAGAGAAATGAGAGAGGAACGTACAGGACCTTGCATATTTTTCTCTTTTGGAGGAGTAGGCATGTGAGGGAATACCAGCATAGTCAGGATAAATTCTTGTTATCAGTTAATGTTAAGAGATGTTTAATGTGATCTGATAGAATATTTACTATCAACCAAAAGCATGGAGACTTTATATTTCATTATGGTCTGAGTCCTTTTGCCTCGCACCTACACATTTCAAAAAGAATTTATATTTCCTGGTCTTGCAGCTGCTTGAAGTTATGCCCATCTGCTAAGTGGTTGCTTAGTCTGCTGACCATTAGGTGGGGAAAGAGTAAGCAAAGTGAAATTCTCTGTTGGGTGGATGTGGGTAACTGCAGGTAAATAGGGTGTACATGGGTTTTGTTGGAGAAACTGATGATCATGGTTAAGGTTATGAATACGGACAGGACCAGCAGTGGCTCCTTTTTGTTGCATAGAATTTCCTTAATGAGGTATTGTTTTGATTAATTAGTAGTGGTATTAGAGCACCACAAGCAATTCCCTTTGGGTTTTCCTTTCAGATTCTTTGATTTTGAATTTCTTCTATACCTATAGTATAGAACATACATGAGTTATATTTAGTTATTTTATTAGCTCTTTCTTTAAAAATCAATTCCCTGAATTTGGTCCTGGAAGTTTTGAGTCTGCAAATAAACAATGATAGATCTTTTCTTGGAAAGGCTGGGGAAAATTGAACTCATTTTATTTTATGCTGCCATGTTTGTAGAAAGTGATCAGTTTGCTGTTAGGTGTTATCCTGCTTTAGACGAGTTTATGGTCTGTTGTAAATATTAGATTAAAAGTATCTGAAGTTTGCTTTCCAAAAACTCTTTTCACCCACGTTGTTGTGACTGCAGGGTTCAGTTTGGCAGCGCCTCGGTGCAGATGTGACAGCTGTTGAGTTCATGGGCCATGTTGGTGGAATGGGAATTGACATGGAGATCTCCAAAAACTTCCAACGTATTCTTCAGAAGCAGGGATTCAAGTTTAAACTGAACACCAAAGTTACTGGTGCTACCAAGAGACCAGATGGAAAAATAGATGTAGCGTAAGTGTTTAACATAAAACTAAAGGAATGCAAAATATATTCTTCCTCTGAATCCATCAAACCTATTTAAAAATACAGTCTGATATTTTTTAAACAGGAATGAAAATTAATTCTTCATTTAAATGTTTATCCTCCTTTGTAACTTAGAGAGCTCATAATTTTGGGTTAAGTCCTGCTTATACAGAAGAGGTTCCATTGACCTGAGTTGAGGGCTTGCAGGCATAAAACCACTGTTATAATGAGATCAGTAATAAAAACTGAACTCTAAATCATTCTTTTCATGGAAGATATTTGCTTCTGGTAAAATTAGCATAAATACCATGATTGTTCATCCAGTCATTTCCAAGCCATTAATTAATTCTTGGCTACGTACTGGAAGGTCATTTTGTCTTAGGGTAAGCATGGCAGAGATGTTATTGTTCTTGAACAGAAATAAATAAAACTACCTGAAGAGTCTATTTGAAAGGTCATACTCAAGACCTTTGAAGTTTTATACATGAAGAGTTACTATAGAAACACATAAAGCAAATTCGCTTTGTAAAAGTCCGTAAGTATGCACTAGTTCTGTTTGTGTTAATGGATTCTCTATGCAGAAACTGCAGTTTAAAAAATGCTTGATGTTACTTCACAAAAATAAGCTTAAATGTGTTTTCACTAGAGACTTAATATGGTGACTTCTATTTGCTATATCACTGTAGCTTGGGATAGTCTGTCATCCATCACTGTAAAGATCCAGGATTTGGGCTTCTTTACATGCCATGCTGATGCTGGTTGGATCTCTCATGTAGTCTGTTTCTACTTTTAGAGTATCATTTTGGTTCAAAGTATGCTTTTGGAACACACTTCCAATTAGCCTCACTTCCCCTACTTTGGCTTTTGTGCTCCCAGAGTACATGAACCGAACCTGTTCTGGGTGCAGTGAAACACCAGGTGCACTTGCAGGATGCTTGGGATGCACAGCAGCTGCTGACAGGTGTTTGCTTCCTGGGCCAGAAGACAGCTTGCTCAGAATACAAGGCCCTACCCCACCCCAAACTATATATACTTTGGGTGGTGGGTACTCAGCAGCAATTACTTTGCTGTAGAGTTTTGATCCTATCAGGTCATGCTGTTTGCCATTGAAAATATATCCTGCAGTTCTCTCTAACAATTGTTAAGAAATATAGTGGGAGGTGTTGCCTCCTCCTCCCTCTTCCACTGCTGAACTCTTGCAAGGAGGAAGCATGGGGCAAGCTGAATGAAGCTTTGGGTGCCAGACCCAGCTAGGATATCACCATATTGGGTTATATTAGTGATTATCCAGAGAGAGATATGGCTGCAAATTTACAGGGTAGCATTTTTGCTTCTTATTTTCCTCTAGTGTTGAAGCTGCTGCTGGTGGCAAGGCAGAAGTAATAACTTGTGATGTGCTCCTAGTTTGCATTGGTAGGCGTCCTTTTACAAAAAATCTAGGACTTGAGGAAATGGGAATTGAACTTGATAAGAAGGGAAGAATTCCAGTCAACAACAGATTCCAAACCAAGATTCCAAAGTAAGTAAAACTAATTTTTTTAGTCCTTTTTTTATGAAGAACACTTATTTTTGAAGTTGACTAAAGTACTTCTGGTTTTTAATAACAGAACATATTTTCCTTTTCTGAAAAGAAAACTCAAGATATCTGTATCATATCAGTAGCTAAAAATTTTTAGTCAGCCTTTGAAATTTTGTAATTTAAGTCACTGTCTATTTCATGTCCCTAATACTTCTTGAAGTGTGGTCATTCTGTGGAAACTGCTAAAATGAAGTATTTTAATCGGTTTTGATGAGAGTTTTCAGTAACTTGTTTCAAACAGACTGTTATGTAAGGTAGCCCAGGTGTGCTAGGATGTTTTTAAACAGTGTCTTATTCTGTTTCATTGGTCTGATAGCATCTATGCTATTGGTGATGTAGTTGCTGGACCTATGCTGGCCCACAAAGCTGAGGATGAAGGCATTCTTTGTGTAGAAGGCATGGCTGGGGGAGCAGTTCACATTGACTACAACTGCGTTCCCTCTGTGATCTACACTCACCCTGAAGTGGCCTGGGTTGGCAAGTCAGAAGAACAGCTGAAAGAAGAGGTACTGTTTGCTTTCTTTTCCAACAAAAACTGTTTTTCCACCTTGGGCCTGGTTTCACTCTCTAGTTGTTTATCTAGCTACCTTACCCAAATTTCTGCATTTGAATTTATTGCTTAGGGGGTGTGAGTGAATGATGCTCTTGTGCATGCCATTCTCCCAAGAACCACAGGTCTCTTTCATGACCTGCATTCTGTGACACTGTTTGTTTGCAAATAATCTTTTTTTAGTACACTCTTACACCACTTTTGGTGATTGTTCAAGTACATTCCTTTGTGTCTCCTGTTTTAGTTCTGTATTGCTTCTCCTCATGTATGTAACAGTCGGTTACATTGTTCTTGTTGTCATTAACTCAGTAACACATCTGCTTTGCAGGGTGTTGAATACAAAGTTGGGAAATTTCCATTTGCCGCCAACAGTAGAGCAAAGACAAATGCGGACACAGATGGCATGGTGAAGATACTTAGTCAAAAGTCAACAGACAGGATGTTGGGTGCTCACATTTTAGGCTCAGTAAGTATCATCAATTGTGCTTTCTTAGCCTTGTAATGTTCTTCTATTTAGTGTTGCATAGTTGTTGAGTTAGAAGTGGTGTTTGTAAACAGGAAGGTTGGAGTTCACCATATTTTTTTTTACCTTTTTTTTTTTCTGTTCTGCACCCCTGCCCTTCTTCCCACTTTTTAGTTACTTCGGTGTAACTAAAAAAAAAAGCCCAGCTGTTTTTATTCCTCCTGAATTGCTATGGTTATTTGGTTTCTTTGACTAGTTTTGTGTGGCGAGGTTTTGTGGTGGTGGTGTTTGTTGTGGGGTTTTTTCATTTTGTTTTATGAGCACTGCCAAATACTTGAGAGGACAGCAGTAATTGTTGATTCAACTTTTGAAAGTTGAAGGAGCTGAAAAGACTGTGGCTTTTTCATTGGTGTTTTCTTTTTTCCCTTCTCTTCAACTAAAGACTTCAGCAAAGGTGGTAATCTTATGCTGCAGTCACCAAATCTGGGGTCAGTAATTTATGGAACTTAAAAGTAAAAAAGACCTTTGGGATTTCTGCTGTTCAGGGGGTTTGGGGTTTTTTTTTGGTCAAAGTTAGACTCTAATTTTCTCTGGTTTGTTTCTTAGCTGTAAATATTTTTCTTTTTCAAAACATGCTTGCAGAAACACTTCCATACATTTTTGTGTATAGCTTTCTTTAAGAGAAACACGAAACTGTTCTCAGTAAGATTCTATGCTAGTTACTTTCTCTTGCAATTGCAGTAATTTAGAAACCAGCATGTCTTAAAGGAGGCACAACTTTGTCTCATCCCAACAAATCTAATTTTCTTCAGTGGGAAGGGTGCAGGGGGAAATCTTGTGGCTGTGGATCTGAATGCTAAAAATGTGAGAGGAGATTTAACTATTTTTGACTCCTCAAAGATATATTCTCTTAGTAAATATGAATAAGTACAGCAAATAAAAATGAGGGTGTAGGTGTAGTAACATTTTTTTTTTATTATTATGGTTACCTATCTAACTTTTCAGGGAAGCATTGAAGTTTTGGGTAGGTTTCCTTTCATGGAAAAATGCCCAGCTTTTGCACAACTCTCAGGAATGAGCGAGCAAATACTCATTAATGTTTAGATTTATGCTAGGTTTGAGCACAGTCACCAAATAGATTAAGTACTTATGACTTACAGTAGAACACAGATGAAGTGCTGGTTAAAACATAACTTTTCTTTTTGAGCAGTAAATGCTTATTTATAAGCTGTTTCTGACTCAGTAAAACCTGGACAACTGCATAAGGATTTGTGCTAATTGCAAGTACCATTAAATTACAGGGTGCTGGTGAAATGGTGAATGAAGCTGCCCTTGCTATGGAATATGGAGCATCATGTGAAGATGTAGCCAGAGTTTGCCATGCCCATCCAGTAAGTGTTTTCTAAAGGGACTGTTGAACACCATTACAGACATGCTGTTACTCCATGTAGCTATTAATGACTTGTAACTTTTTGTGTTTGCTCTCTACAGACAGTGTCAGAAGCCTTCAGGGAAGCAAACCTAGCAGCATCCTTTGGCAAAGCTATCAACTTCTAAAATGAAAGAGCAGATCTTTGTACATATATAGTACATCTCTGAAAATGGACTGTGGGCCCTTATGGAAGGCTGAGTCTGAGGATTTTAGGACTGACTTAGTCAATATCTTAATTTTAAACATCAGATATTTAAACAAGTAGAGTTTGGAACAAGTGGAATTATCCAGTCTCTGTAAATTAAATACTTAAAATTACATGCTTATTTACAGAATGAATGTTGCAGAAAAGCAGCCTGACAGAACTCTTTTCTTTTTCGAAACCAAACATTTTGCTGCTGCATGGGATTATCAGGTGTGCTGGTCAGAACTCTGGATAATTGTCCAGCATACCTTGTGTTTTCTTATTTGAAGTAGTGATACAATAAACCAGTTGAATGCTGGCACTTAAAAGGCCACTGGCACTTAAAATGCCACTGTCACTTCCGCACAAAAATGTGTTTCTTTCTGAAGGGATTAACCTTGGTATTTAACCTACTTCTTCCATATGAGTACCAAAACTTGTTTTGACCTAGTAGTGCTGGGATGTTGGGAGAAGAGGGGCTCATGTAGATCAATTAAAATTATATTCACTTTTTAAAGAGAAAATTACTCTCTGTGTGATTCTCCACGTCATGTTTTCATATTGAAAACTCGTAAGGGGAAAAACTGAGTGCTGATTGAGAAATGAAAGATTGAAGACAAATTCTGCTACCTAATCTTTTTTGGTTTTAAAGCTTCCATTGTCCAGCTCTCTTAAACTTAAAATACTAAAACTGGGTAGTGAGGCAGCGTTTGCTGTTAAGTGCTATGACATGAGGGTCATTCTGCACCTTCCACACGTAAGGGCTGTAGTGTCAGCTCTCCACACAATTAAGACATACTTTATTCTCTTCTGTTGTCTATTTTGTTCTCTCTTTCTGTCTCTTCTGTAGCAAGAGAACTTAATAAATATTTGACATGGTCTTCTTGGTTTTTGTTTGCTGATTGGATCCTTGTAGTGTCTAGGTTGTTGGTTATGTGAGGAAAGTAAAAAACAGATGGCATCTTTGGAAGATCTTTAACATGTATATAGAGCATGCCCAAATCCAGTTCTTTGCCAAGGTGCCATTTCTTCCTTTTGTTGCCAAGCTCTTCTGCCTTGAAGAAAACCTTAATACCTGCTGGTATTGTGCATGTTCTTTTTCATTATGCCAATGGAATGAGAAGTGCACATTGAGAAAGTGGTACTACAGCTACTTGGTTTTGTGTATATACAAGATGGTTATATCTTTGTAGCTTGCTTTATAGCTTCTTATTCAAGTACTGATCCATATCCATCGTGAGTGATGGAGATGGATGCCAGCACTACCATACCAGTTAATCAGCAAAATACCAGTAATCCTCATAAAGTTTATCACCATCTGATTGATGGGTATGCTGGGTTAGTGAATTAATGTGGATCTGCTTTCAGGTGTTAGTAGGAAGCTGCTGAATGGAAAGCAAAGGTGAGAAAACAGGGCAGAAAAGATTGATTCTTCCAATAGATCGTGGCATTTCAGAATCACTTCTAGCTTAACACAGGTAAATGTTAAGTGTTAATCATGTGATTTCCAAGTTCTTCCCAGAAGCCTTGGTCTTTCAGAAACAGTTTTGTGTCTACTCCTGAATACTTGTAGCATTCTTACTGCAATTCATTCTTGAGGTTCATCAGTTACAAAAGTTTGTATATCATTTTTGTTAAATGAAGTTTGAAAAGCCCAGGAAACTTATAACCAGTAACACTAAGTCTGTACTGGAGACTAGTTTTCCAGACACTCAA
The DNA here is from genome assembly GCA_013397195.1 of Hylia prasina. Classification (NCBI taxonomy): domain Eukaryota; kingdom Metazoa; phylum Chordata; class Aves; order Passeriformes; family Sylviidae; genus Hylia; species Hylia prasina. The sequence goes on from VYXD01010892.1 coordinate 24,643, forward strand.
AAATAAAAATCATGGCCTTAAAATTATTTTTGTTCTCTCGCTGTCATTCCCATTCCAGTTAAGTGTACAAAAAAATGTTTGTAAAAGTAAAATGAGCTGCTGAGCCACTGTCAATGATCTCATGGCAGTTAGGCCTGAGTACTGCTGAATTGGCACTAACAGCTACTAAATGTACTGGCAGTAAACAGTGCATGATGCTGTGATGATCAGTTCCTTTAGAGGATTTTTTTTTGTTGTGTTTGTAACCTCTGGAGCTTAGGGGTAATTATTTATTTAACCATAATGCCCTTCAGTTGGCTTACCTGGTGCTGTATCCTGCCATAGTTGTCCTGATTTTGATGATGTCAGTCAAGGTTAGGTAAGGTGTCCATCACAGAACATACACAAATAGAATCCTGGGGTCAGTTAGCAGTCAGGATGTGCAAACACATGGCAGTTTTGGGTGCTGACTTGGGTAGCTGATGAATGTTTGTAGCTGTAAATCAGTTTGTGCCACACTGTACAGCTCTCTGAAGATGCACTGTAATACAGATAACTTTGAGCTGAAGTTATGGGGAACTGGATGCCACTCTTGCACATCATTTGTTTAAAGTACAGGCTGTGCTTGCAGCTGTCTGTGTGGCTCCTTAGGTGGCAGCCAGGAGTGCCCTGGGGGGCATCAGGCACAGCATCACCAGCTGGGCAAGGGGAGGGGATTGTCCTGTTCTGCTCTGCACTGAGACAGCCTCATCTCAAGTGCTGGGGGCAGTTTTGGGCCCCACAATATAAAAAATATATTTAACTATTAGGGAGTGTCTAAGGAGGGTGGTGAAGGTGGTGAAGGGCCTTGAGGCGAAGCCCTATGAGGAGTGGCTGAGGTCACTTGGTCAGTTCAGCCTGGAGGAGACTGAGGGGAGACCTCACTGCAGTTACAACATCTGCATGAGGGGAAGAGACGAGGCAGAGACTGATCTCTCTGGTGACCAGTGCTGAGGGAGTGGCCTGAAGTTGTGTAAGGGGAGGTTGATGTTGGATATTAGAAAGAGGGTGGTTGGGCACTGGACCAGGCTCACCAGGGAAGTGGTCACAGCACCAGCCTGATGGAGTTCAAGGAGTCTCTGGACAATACTCTCAGGCACATGGTGTGACTTTTGGGTTGTCCTGTGTCGCGCCAGGAGTTGGACTCAATGACCCTTGTGGGTCCCTTCCAACTCTGCGTATTTTGTGATTCCAAGCTTGGTTTATCAGATAAATTTGGTGCATTCATACTTTCAGTACTGACCTCTATTTTCACTCAACATATCAAGTGTTTCATAATCAGTGACAGGAAAGTAGTCTTAAGCCTAAATGGAGGGGGTACACAACCCTTTTTGAGTACTGTGGCATAACTAACTACACGTGGATGGCATTTTCTCATTCACTGGTAATTTGGTCTGAGTCACCATACTATATTTCATAGTAATAGGCACCTTTCTTTAGAATTACATAGTTCAAGCCAAGATTTTATTAGATGTCTAACCACTTTAAGAACAAGACTTGCTAAAGGATTAATTGATGCACCATTGCACCTACTGAAAATAGGAAGGAACCTAATGACTCATACTAGGTACATACAGTGATACAAAAGTACTGTTTATTTTCAACATCAAAGTTACTTTTCTTTGGTTCTGTGGCTTTAAAGTCAATATAAAACCTGTTCACCTCATCAGGTCTTAGTGTAATGTCAAAAAGAACTAGTATAATACTTGTAAAACCCATCCTGAACACAAGCACTTCTTGCTGCTGTTTATAAGCAAGTGCTGTAAACAGCAACCTTCTGGCTGATTGTCTGTAAGAGGGAGCGAACTGTCTCTTCCAGTTCCACCAACTGCTTGGCTTTGTCTTCCAGAACTTTTTGATTGTTTTCATATGTATCTTCTAAATCTGTAGGCAAAGGAAGGGAAAAAAAAAAATCCAACTTAATTGGTGGTGTTTTAATGCATGTAAATCATTATGGATAAACTACTATTCAAATTTATTTCTCTTGTGGAAGATACTCTGGGGAAAAAAAACATAAACAAACAAACCCCAAAAAATCAACAAAGGCTGGAATGGCACCTTTTTGTTTCCTTAACATACGGATGTAAAGGAACAAGGAAGTTATTTTCCACAGGTGAAAATCCAAAAGTATATTTTGAGGGTTAAAATAATTGTCCTTCTTTGCTCTATGGTGGCTTTTACAGAACAGTATAATGTTTTAGCTTGTCATGAATGAGACAGTAACTGTGCAGGTGTAGCAAAGAGGGGAAGAACGAGTTCCTGGCCTGGCAAAACCAGAAGGAAAATTTAATTCTGTCTCTGGTAGCAAAGGTCAGACCACCTCGTCATGGGTCAATCAACTTTGTCAACAGTAAAGGTTAAATTAATCTGTAAACTGGAACTCCTGTGTCCTGATTAGCTTTTGTTTCAAGAGCTTTCCAGGGTGGGGTGAGGGGAGTACTGTTAGGAGATGGGGGTCTTGCTGGAACAGGTGAGTCTTCTACTGAGCAGAGTAGTTTTGTTCCTTCCCTGTGGTGGTTCTGGGGGCGGTGAGAGGTGCCCTTCCAGAAATTTGTGTCTCACTTTTAAGTTTCAGCTTATTCTATAGAAATCTTTGCATCAAAAGTCTGCATTATGTCTATAAGAATAAGGAAAGCAGATCAAGCCTCAGTAACAATAAGTACCTTTTCCCCTTCTGCTGCTGAATAGCTGGTTTAACAGTGTGAAATTGCTTAATGTTCTAAGGTGTCAAATCACCTCCTCAGAACAGCCTTACCTTTGAGCAGCTGGAGTTTGCTGTTTGCTTGAGCCAACAAGGCTTTAGCTTCATCTTGCAACACGCCTGCTTTCCTCCTGGCCTCGGCCGACTCCTCTGTCTTCCTGGCAATGAGCTCTTCCACAGTTCTGTACTTGCCGCTCAGCTCGTTGTTGAGGACCTGTTCCAAATGCAAGCACAAGATGGAGCTCATGCGAAGCCAATGCAGCGGGAGTTGGCATTTCCTCCCTCTGTCCTTCCCTAAGCCGGGTGCCAGGAGGGACTAGGCCGGGAGCTCAGTTAACAAAAGCAGAAACAGTGTTGGGGTATTTCCTCCTTCCTGTCCAAAACGAAGAGCTATGGTGAAGACTCATCAGGTTGCTCTTTTGCAGATCTGTGGCTGTTTTACAGCCTCAGTACTGGCACTTGCTAGAGATTTATGGGATTCAGTTACAGGGTTCTGTAAGTAATAGAAGCCATGGCCCCTAGAACCACTGGAAAGCTACACCTGGCACTGCTCTTGGCTGAGTGGTTGCATCTGGGGAGGAATATCGTTGCTACCCTTTCAGCAACAAGAACTGAGCTAGCTGCCCAGTTGGTTTGGTGAAGGTGTTGGCAAAATTGTGAGGTTGGTTTCTCAGTTGTACTTTTTGTTGTGGAGTTAAGATTAACAAATCCTGTGGCCCAACTAGATTCAACCATTGAGCAAGATAACAAACCATAGCAGCACTGGAATTCTCTTGTGTTTACTTGACAGCACCTGAAATACTACTTAGTATTTGGACATTGTTGAGTTGATGGATAATGCAGCTCTGTCAGAAAATGGCTCTCTTGAGATTGGTATGCTGACTACAGACAAGAGATGGGAGCAATGAAACTTCCTTTGGCAGATTGGTCAATTGTTTTGTTAATGAACATTCTTTTGCTATTACAAAAGTGTGTAGCAAACATTGGGAGTAATGCCATATATTCACAGAGAAAATCTTGCATCTCTGATATTCAGCAATTAGTTCAGTTTTATGTCAAGATAATTATTTTTCCTGTTGCTTGATTCTGTATATGCCAAATTCAGGTTGGTTTGTCCTGAACCTATCATTGTCATAGAACCATAAATACTCTAGACAAGTGGAAAAAAAATTCCAGTTCTCCTGTGACAGATAGTAAAGCTGAGGAACAGAAACCTATCTGTGAAAGGCTGACAGGTTTTCTGCAGCTATTTCAGAACCTGAAAACTTCCCAATGTATCTCTCAGGATCTGATACTAAGAAGTAGCTATCTTTGGTAAGAGCATAAATGTTGGAGTATTTTCTACCCCCAGAATAAGAACAATAAATGTGACAGATCACATGTATTCATTGACCTCCCTTTAGCCAAACCTGGGGGAGTTTTGCTAGCTTCTCTTTAGGATTGTTCCTGAGCTTCTCACCTTTTTAACTTCTTCAGCATTTTGTTTTGCGCTAATAATTTTGTCTTCTATATTTCCCACATTCCCTGAATTTGTAGCAGCCTTTTGCCTAAGGTCTTCAACACTCTTCTCTAGCTCAAACAGACGTAAGGTTGCATTGTTCAGTGTTTCTGCAGATGCTGCATTTTCAGATTCAATCTAAGAGAAGGAAGAATGAGTTAGACTTTCAAAAGACAGTGGATGTAACACTGAACTTCCTCCATTAACTCTGCCCAACTAACTAGTTTGTGTCCACAGATCCGAGTTAAAAACAGTGTTTTAGTTTTGCTAAAAATGGCCCATTGCAGTCAGGGTGAAAAAACTCAGTACTTGACAATGATACAAATAGGGCTACAAAAGCATTAAGGAACATGGTTAAAAAGTATTTTGGTTGCATTATACACACAAGAGTTGACTAATCTGCTGACAAAACCTCAGACATTTGACTCCATCATGTGATAATGGACTTGTGAAGCTTCTAAACTGGCCAAGCTTCATATGTATAGATAGCACTGTGGCCTCATGAGGCCTTTGAGATGAAATCTGCAAATACTTTATCTGACAAGATTGCAGCACTTGGCACTTCAATCCAGCATTTGTTTATTTTAGTCTGGTGCTGCAGTGGTGGAGACACTGAGCACACCAATATACAACCAGTGTGGCTGACAGGTGTGTCACGCCAGGGGTCTTGTCAGACCTGCTGTTAGAGGGCTACAATCCTGCTCATTTAACTTGGCTGGTGCAGGATATGGGGTGAGAAAAGCCTTTTGGTGGTGTTTTTGTCTAGTTGGGTTTGTTCATGAGCAAATAGTCTCCCACTCACTCAAAAGTTGATGTGAAGGCAGGAATGGTTTAGATGCATTTTAACTGCAGCCTTTGCTTTGCAGTACCCAAGGGCATTCCCTGGACAGGCTTACATCAGTATCTAAGCATCAGACTTAGTGCTGTTTCTATTATCTTAAGAAATACTCATAAAGGACTCACTGAAGTCAGCAGGTCTTGAGTTCCTTTAATATCTTCATCAGCTTGTTTGATGGCTTTTTCAGCTGCATTTTGAGCTTTTTCAGCTTCTTCTAGTGCGGCTTTCACCATGTCTGCAGTGACTTTAACATCTGTTGCGCCTTTGCTGTGGAGCAAGACTGTTAATGCTAAAAATGTTCTTACTTTGGAACTGGGAAAAGAACATATGCTGCAACGGGCTGGTTTTGCCCCTTAATGAAGGAATAAGAATTTACATCAGGGAAAAGTTAACTGCATTTTCTGATACAATGAGATGAAACAGGGCTGCATACCTTGCTCTTTTAGCTTCCTCCAGTAGCATTTCTGCTCTGGCAATGTCTCCAGCACTCTGCTGCAGAATGACCTCAACATCAGAAAGGCTTTCTACACGCTCACGGATATCTTCTGTCAGGGCCTGCAGCTGCTGGGGAGTGCTTGGCATCTCCATGTTCAGCACTTCATTAGCTACTGCCTCAATGCTATCCAGGTCAGCACTGTCTTCTAGCAGATGGACACAAATGACAAAGATATGAGTAAAAGCTTCCCTCTGTCACATTCAGCACTCAAATGCTTGTTTAGCTGTTTCCATAAGAAGGAAAATCATGGGAAAACCTCCTTCCCCAGATTTATGGAAAATCAAGGTGCTAAAACTACTTCCCAAGGCGAAACTTCCCTCTCAGGAGAGGCCCAGCAGGTGTATAGGCCCTGCTGGCACAGCTCTCTTGGAAACCATTTGAAGATCTTGGTGCTCAGCTGCACCACTCTGGGAGGGACCCGAGCCCACAGGAAACAAAACCAACAGCTGCACATAGATGTATTTGTGCTCCCAGCATAGTCAGCCCTGAGTAAACAGGCAAGGAATGGGCTGCTGGCAAACAAGGCTCTCATTTAGCCTTTACCTGCTTTCTTACAGAGAGAAAAATACAGTTTCTGACTTTCTTCCCCTTTAATAATACTTTGTCTTTCTAGCCAGAACTTACAGACATACTTGGCAAAGTAGAGCAGTACAACAGCCTCAGCTGAAACACACACAAGAACATGTCACAGTTTGCTCTCACTTCCTTATTATCTTGGTTTTCTCTTAGTTTTTCTCATGTTTCCAGATTTCATCATACACACTGTCTGTCTAAGTAAGGGAGGTGGGGGGAATGCTTACAACTGTTGCACTAACCCTGGGAAAATAATACAGATGTAAAGCTAGTTTTCACAAACCCAGAATTAAAATATAATTAAAATCTAATGTTCTTACGCATTAGGAAGTCTCTAATCTGTTTAATAAGATTTCTCAGGTCTTCATTGCTTCTGTCCACTTGTTCTTTTGTAGCATTGGTTTTGAGCAAAACTGCTTGTGCATTTTGTTTTGCTTCATCTGCTCTTTGTTTTGCCTCAGAAACCTAAAGAGAGGAAAATGGAAGGCTTGCTTGCTTATCTTCTTATGCTTTAGGGCCTGCTTTAAAACAACTCATCTGGAGTCAGAAGTAATAGTAACAAGGAATGCTTTTTCTCATAAAACTCACAGAACACTTGGAAGCTGGCCCTGATCCATACCACCAGTGCTAGTTTAAACAACTCAGGCTGATGTTTAGTTATCCATGAAGCTTCACTTTAGCAAGCTCCCTTTCTGAAGATATTTACAAGCATGATGAAGTTACACAACTCAAAAGAAGTATCTGCTGCAGAAAACCAGCACATACTTTGTCAATTAGTGTCTGTGCTACAAGAGACAGATTTTTTTTTTCTTCTTCTTCTTTTTTACTATCTTAACAATTGATTTGGCATATTACCATTCTGGAGAGTTGCTCAACTTCTGCTAATGCACTGAGGATGTCTCTGTCAAAGTCCATAGCCTTCTGCCAGGCATTGTGAGCTACGGTCACCAGCCCGTCGCAGCCGGGGCCTCCGCACTTCTTCTTCCCTTCATCTGTCCGACAGTTCAAACCCCCGCACTCGGACTCGGCACAGGAGGCCCCCGGAGCAGTGCCACACGTCTGCAGGGACACAGGAGAAACAGTCACAGCCTGATTTCCATTGCTAGGCTGCGTGGGGGCTGGAGTAGGACACTATTCTACCACAAAATTTCAGAATAAACTTTTCTTTAAAGAAGTTAAACTATTTCTATCAGCAACATTGCGCTAAGAATTATCCACTACTTGGTCAATTGTTTGGTAATGAAATAACACAGGAGTTGGTTTAACTAAAAGAAAAATTAGAAAATTCCCTGTTCTTTTACCTTTTCATGTCCTGCCACCCCCCATCTCTTTTTGCCAAATGATAGTCACTAACTCGGGTTTTTGCAGCCAAAAAACCTCCCTGGGAAAACCTCGGGGCTGAGCCAAGTTAGCTGCAGCTGTCTCCTGTGAAGTGTAAATGAGTCCCTCTTACCTGTTTGGCATGTAACCCAGCAGTAGCTAGACAGCAGAAAGAAATGTGTGTGTGTCATGATTACACCTCCAAGCATCTCAGTATTTGCTGCCTTGATAAACATCTACCCAAGATTTCAGTTCTTAAGAGTCAGGGCAGGAATGTAGGGGAAGGAAAACTAAACAAAAAGATGTCTCTTTTCTTCCCTCCAGAGAAAAAAGGAGGGCTGAGGGAGTGGGAGGGATGACTAGTTGTAAAGGACAAGGTACAATCACTATGTGAAGAACTCTCCACCACAGGCCTGGCCTGCCCAGGGGAGTTAATGAGCGATGCCCTGCAGCCTGCCTTCACCCGGGGTTGTTCAGGGATTGTTCACTGAATGCAGCTGGCCAACTTCAAAGAGAAACTGAGGGAACACCCAGACTCTCCCAAGAAAAAGCCATCCTTAATCACATTTACAGATGAGCAGGCACCTTCAACAGAGAAAATGCCCTTTTGACTCCAGCTCCTTGTAAATTCTGCTTTGTCTTGAGCAGGAGGTTGAGCCTGGGGTGATACTGAGGCCCGTGGGTGTGAGCAGAAGCACAGCCTGGCCGGGTGATGTACAGGCACAGAGTGTACCCAATAGAGCTGCAGAAGGGAACAGGGGAGCCTAGAGAAAGCAAGCACTGAGCTTGGGACAGGCTTAAGAGGATGGCTCTCAGCCCAGCAGATTTGCCACGCTTTTTCTGCACATGGGAACTCTGTCCCTAGCAAAGAACACTGGATTAGAACAGGGGTGATGCAAAAACAGGTGGGGCTGGGAAGAGTAGGAGGAAGACCAACATGAAAGGCTGGTCTTTGAAAGCCAGTAGTGTCAGAGCTCACCAGTTAAACAATCCAGTTCTAGCCCACAAAACGGAGGGCTTGCTCAACCAAGCAAGGTGCATTTTTCATGAACCAACCACACATCTCACCCTGTCAAGCCCTACAGTTCCTCCGTGCCCGCTGCTTCATCATAAACCCGCCTGTATTTTTGCTGTGGGTTTTATCCCAGACATTCTCAGCTGTGTACCTTCTCAGCCACCTCAGAGAGATCCAGGCTCTGCAGCTTTCCGGCGAGTTCATCCAGAAGGCGCGACTGCTCCTCTTGTTTGGCCTTGAACTGGGCCTCCTTCTCATTGATTAAGTCTTCCACTTCCTGCCGTGTTTGCGCTGACAGCTCCACGGCGCTATCAGGATGAACAGTGGAGGCATTGACCCTCTCCTCTGCCTCCAGGGACATCTGGAAATACTTGGTGATACTATCCAAGGCTCCTGCAGAAATCAGATGAGATTTCTGATGAAAACTCTGTTAAGTAACCCAAAGTAATGTGTATTATAGATGTTAGCAGATGACGCATCAGGGTTAGTGATATATCACATCACATTAAATGAAACGTTGGCCTTGGCAGCTGTGTGTTCAGTGCCATTGCAAGGATGACAGAATTTGGCCTCTTGTAGAAAAAAAAGGTTGCTTTTTTGCTTGGTGGACAGTGTGTCAAGCTGGACTTTGAAGTTAAGCCTTTCTTTGACCCTAGTGACTGAGTTGTGCTTGCCCTAAGGGCAAAAAGGAGATACAACCTTTTTAAGGTTTTTAGGGGAACAGTCTGTTTTCTAAGGATTCCCTTATCTCATTAATTTTATTGCTTGCCCTGGGATGTCTGGCTTATGGAGTCACTGCTTGGAAACTAGTCAGAGCTTTCCTAAGAAACAACTGCTTGATGAAAGATGCTGATTTATGGAACTGTTGATTTTGGACAACTCCTGGAGAGGCCTTGTGTGGGTGTGAGGGACCCTATGGGGGTGGCTATACTCTGCACCTCGGGGCAGCTTTCCTTTGCAGAATGCCAAAAGTCAGGGACTCCCCTGTTCTCCATGCTACTCGCCTCATTCTGAAATCTCCCATGTTCACTGGAAACAATCTCAGACATTCTGCAAACCAGGAAATTTATAAGAAATATTTAAAATACTTTCTTTGAAGTCAGTTTTCCAAATTTCCAAATAATCTGGTAACATTCCTCTTTTTCCAGCAAATTTTGATTCTTGGCCCATTTCAGTATACCAGTGGACATGCAAGGCTTGGGTGGCTCAGAAGAACTGGGCCCTTTACCACAAGCTCTTTTTTTCACCCAGAAACAGCAATTTAATAGACTGAGGGGAGCAGGAGGGATGTCCAGGCATATCTTGAAACCTGTGGTGCACTTTCTTCTGTTGTGTCTCATCTACAATGTGTCCAGCATGACACCTTAAGACGATTCTGTGCCTCAAGAATTTGAGCCAGCTTTGCAATTTGCAGAGGAAGAGAGACAGGGTGAGGGGGCAAAAATTCCTGCTGCATCAGCAACTCTGCTAATGCACAGCAAGAACCTGTCCCTGAGGAACTGTTTTATTACAAGTTAGAAGATTAATCTGGTACTTAAACCCATGCACTAATTAAATCTTTGGCCACTCTGCTGCTTTCTCCCCCTCCCCATGAAACTTACCCCGAACATCAGAGATCTTGATGAACTCTAGCTGCTCTGCAAGTTCTTTCACAACGTGGTCGAGACTTTTGGCATCTGTCTCCAGCGCGCTCAGGTCCGTGTCTGTGCTATTGCTCTTTGCTGCTAAGGCTGATAGGTTTTCCTCTATGTCAGCTATCTTAACTGTAACGTCTGCTGTCAGCTTTCTGTAAAACAGGCACAGGACTCAACATGGGGAGGAAAAAGGGTCAAATGCCTCATACTTCACTGGAGCGTGGTGGCTAGAGATGTATCCAGCTTCTCCCATGGCAAGACCTGTCCTCCCTCAGTGGAGCTTCAAGTGATTTTTAAGAACATGCCTACCTAGAATACTGTTTTGTTTCCTTTATTGTACAAAACTACTTTTTAATCTACAGCACATTTATAAGCCCAAAGCACCAAATTGGTCAGAAAACAGCTGCTTTGTGTAAGATTAACTGGAGGCAGATTCCAGAGGACTGGTGTAATGCTCTTGTATCATGGCAACTGCATAGGTCAGAGTTGACTACTATGATCCATACATAATTTGCTTCCCATCCCACACAGCTCAAATGTAGTTTTGATTACTACAAGCTCATCGGACAGATTTGAACTTCAGGAAGCAGGGAGGGGGAGCCTCAGTCTTAACACAATGGATTCTTTAAACTCTTCTGTAAAGATCCCTCCTCACCAGGGTTTTGAAGGAAAACCTCCTGTTCTAAGCATTCACTCAGTGAGCCATGGAGCAGGCTTTAGCTAGTGGGATAACCCTAAAAGGAAAAGCAAGTATTACATGTCAAGGCTGCTGTGGAACAGAAGTGGGCATAGGAATCTATTCCCATCCATGGTGATCCCATCAAGCCCAGCATTTCCTCATTCTGAAAGAACCAAGGCAGTATGTAAGATCTAAGATCAATTTACAGTTCTCTCAATAGCTCAACAGCCTGCTGTTTTCCAGGACTCCTCCAAAGCCCAGTACTTTTCTATACAGCCAGAGAGGAGCAAAACCAGACGCATATAATGTATGTTAGGGAAAAGCAGCTCCTCAGCTGCTCTGACCGCCCTCAATACACAGAGTCCAGAAGCAGCAGCAACCCCCAGCTCTCCAGCAGGAGGGAGGGGAGCTGTAAGACAAACTATTCCTAATTGAGACATTTGTGCTTTAATCCTCGCCCCTTTGCTTTGTGCATTTCCCTTTACAATGCACAGGCAAGTTGGAGCAGTTGCAGACAGGGCTAGAAAGCCTCTGTAATCCTACTTAATGTTAGACTGCCCCATCTCCAGACCACCTTTTGTATGCTTAGCCCTAAAAGAAAATACAAGACTTCTACCCCAAGAAAAACAGAAACAATCCTTGTTGTAAACCTGGTGCTTCCCCCCACACGTGCTCATAGTGTGGAAAAGAGCCCAAGTTTCCAACTCATCAGCTACACCCGGAAATCCAGGAATTTAATCTCTCCCTCTCTTCATTCTCTCACATAATAGCAGCGTTTGTCCTTTGCCCTGGGGCAGCACAAGGCAAGCATGAGTGGCTCTGTGGTAATTAGCTGCCTGGAGAGCAGTGGGAGCAGGACAAGCTCAGTGCAGCACGTGGCAGCTGCACTGCTCCTGCCTGCCCTGGCCAGGTTTCTGCTCCCAGGATGGGCACTCACTGCCAGTGCTGAGCATAGTGAGGTGCTCCAGCAGCCCAGGAGCCACAGCACCCTTGCCCAGCCAGAGGAGCTGGAGTGCCCTCAGCCCAGCATGGGGACATCAGTCACTCAAGTAAATCCCAGCTCACTGGAATTCCAACTCCTTCCCATGACAGACTTGTTCATGTACTCACTCTGCTTCCTCAAAGAGATTGCCAATGTTCTTCAGGGGCTCAGCTGCTGGATTTTGAGCAATGATGGTTTTAATTTCAGTGAGCTTCTCCTCCAGTGTGTTGAGCGTCTTCTGGTATGGGCCAGTGACTCCAGTGATTTTGAGGGTATTAGCCCTGTCCAAGAACTGCTGGGTCCTATTAGCCAGCTCGCTGATGATCACATCCCAGAGGGCAAAGCACTGGTGGCACGGCACGCAGTCAGGGAAGAAGCCTGAGTAGCCCCTGGAGCACTTGTCACAGTGCAGCCCTTCCACCCCTTCATTGCAGATGCACTGCCCAGTGGCACGGTCACACTGCGGGGTCTGAATGCCACGAGGGTTGCAATCACATGCTGGGAGGAGAAAAAGGCAAATGTGAAGGCTATGGAGAGGGAAATGACTGTGATGTTGGCAGGGTGGAAAAAAAATCAGTTATAATAAAGTGGTAAAATGAATACAGGCATGGGCAGTGTCTGAATTATAAAAAGCTAATTATGGATGTATCACTTGTGTATGGAGGAAGCAAGTGTGAGTGAGAAAGGGGAGAGAGGTGGGGAAATAACTCTAGGGGAGACCAGGATTTGCACACATTGGAAATAGAACAATAATGGAGCAAGGATGGACACCACTTGTTGCAATGTTCAGATGTCAGCTGGATAGCAAATGAAAACTCACAGTTTCTCTCCTGCAATTAAGAATGAGTAGGACAAGGCTCTCAAGACAGGAAAAGAAATGGCAGGCAGGCACATAACAGAGCGTTTAAGAGCAAACCATGAGTGAAAAAGGAAAATTGAACTAGGAACAACCATTTACTCTCTCCTCTAGCAGAGGAGTAACAGTCAAGTGAGGAATCCTGCAGATTGAAACCCAACCACCTTCCCCTGCACCTCCCACAAAAAGCACACTAAAAGGAGATAACTGATTACACAGCACTTGGTTAAGTGGAGGAGCTCTCTTCTCTAAGGCGCTGTGGGTGCTAAAAGCTGAGTTGGCTTCCAAGAACAGGACAAATCCATAGAGCAAAAGCCCTTGTGAGATCTAGGCAGAGGTACAGGGACTGGCTCAGAACATGCATCTGCCATGGATAGTGGGAAAACATTCACAACACACACTGAGGAGGCTGGCACTGGGCTGACATTTTTGGCATACAGAAAATCAGAAAAAATCTGGCAGTGAAAACTAAAACAAAGAATGTGGTCATGGGCAGCCCTGTAGTGTTTGAGGTGTTAAAGACCAAGAGCCTACACGCTGTTCATGACCCTTAATGTGATCCTCAGTGGAAATGAGAACACTTAATAGATTTATAATATTTTTTAAATTATTTCACACTTTGAGCACCAGCTTCGGAGTTAGTATTCACACCTTCGTGAAATGCACTTCTTTGGCACTAACCCACCGCAGAGAGAAGTTACTCAATTAACTTAATGATGCAGTGTCACTGCTGAAAGCACAGACATGCTTTGTACACAATAACGCCATCAGGAGAAGCGTTTCCATGCAGCGAGGCTGCCACTTGACCTCCTTAATTATACAGGAGGTGGCAGCAGCAGAGGACACCACCAACATGCAAAGCTTTTAATAAAGAGATGGCAGCAAGCAACAAAAAGAGAGGCTTTGAAAATATGAACATCATCTACCTATCATTATGGCACAGTGCACCCAGAACAGGTCAAGCACATGTTCCTTAAACAGGAAAAGGACTGACATACCTGATAAAACCCCTCACTTACACATCCATTTACCAGGCATTCTCAAAGGAGGTTAAATGGCTCAAAAGGGCCCATAAATCAATTCACACACCCAAAGCAAATGCCCCCTTAAAAATGGGGCAAAACACAAAGCTGTTTTCAAGACTGTGCATTGTTTGCTTCAATGCCAGAACACAGTGGTGGTCTTCAGTTCAAAAATTACACAAAGAGCCTCAGCAGAACAAATCGCTCCTCAACAAAACTACTTTCTTCTACAATGTGAATATGATAGGCAAGAGACAAAAATAACTTCTGCTGCCTGCACAATTGAGCAAAACGGTCCTTTGTTCTTTGAATTATACCCTGACACAAGAGATTGTTTTTCCTTTACATCGAAAGTGCTTAAGTAGTCAACTCACCATGGAATATGTTCCCTGCAGGCAAACTGTTGAGGTCCTGTTTGAAGGTCAGTTAACCCTTCTGTCAACTAATAAGGCCCTTGGTATAATGATGAATTGTCCAAATTCCTTTGTACAGAAAGAGGCTAAATGGCATGTGGTTTTTCTCAAAGATCCTGAGGTCTGATCAAGTTACATGAATACTTGCTGCTGGCAAATCAGATCACTATATTTACTGGCGGATTTAAAAGGCTTAATGTAAAAAAAAAAAAAGCAAAAAGAACAACACCCTAACCCCATGTTGGTAATTCTACTCCTGAATACCTGCATGTTCAGGAAAAGTAGATGACATGGCTTTAGTAGCATTTACATGGTAAAGTGGATTCCAAAATCTCTGGAACCAGAAAATACTAGGGAAGAGAAAATAATTTACGTACTAACATACTGTTTGTAAAGTGAAAACCCAAACTCCACAGCTGGCTTTTGGGGGATGATAAGAGCAATGAAATAATTTATTCTAAATGCAGCACAACAGTTGGAAGAATCCAGTCCTATAAAACTCCCAAACTGAGCTTTGCAGGACCATGAGAAAATTGTACAAGGCAGCTAGAAACATTACTGTGTGTTACTTCGCCATTTTAAGATTTTTCATAAAGCCCAGAAGCAGGCAACCCTGGCTCTGAATTGCCTGTCCCCTGAATGAAATGTATATAAAATGGCTTTCAAAAGTGCTGGTTTCATATTGCTCTTCCTATTCTTCATTGTTTTTCCAAGACATTAACCATATACAGGACCACGCCAGCATTCACCCCTAACCATCTCTAACACCTCTAGTGGATGTGTCCTGTACCTTGTGCCCTGGCCACCACCACCAGGCGTTTTACACCCCAGCAAGGAGCCCATTCAAGGCCACTGAAGAAGAGCACCTTCCCTTTATGCCATGGAAGGGATCAAACCCTCTACTCGCTTCAGTTGTGGCCAGTTCTCAAGAGAAGGAAAGCAAGCCCAAGCCAAGATCATGGAAAGCCTTCTAGGTAGTGAGGAGCACTTTGAACACTGCAGTCCACCAGGAAAATGGCTCAGTGTCAGCTTTCACCTCTGCCTCAGGCAATGCCTGCCTGCCAAGAACCCAGTGGCTTTGACTGAATGGCATGACTTCATCTTAAAGGAACAAAAGCATAGTGACAGTGGCAGGATGTATGTGAAAGGAAAGGAGGATCTTCAAGCTGTCACAAACTGGAAAAGAATGGCACAGGATTGGCAAATAGCTCATGGAAGTAACAACTGAGTTATGCATCCATCATTCATGATGGTGGGTGCACATGCACCAAAAAAATTCCTATGATATTCAATTATCACTGCCAATGAACTGGGATGTGAATACCAGAGATACCTTGATTCCTATCACCTGCTAGAAACAGAGCAAGCACCATGTCAGAATGATCCAGCACATCATGCCCAGTATCGTGTTTGACCAAAGTACCCCACCATCACTTCTAGCCACGGCAGAGTTCTTGTTCCTCCAACACCTCCTTTGTTATGTCCAACTATTCCTATGGCCATTGTGTGACTCAGAAGCAGTCCAGTACTGAGACTGCTCTTAGAACAGTTTTGCTTCTGCTGTACCCAAACAGGCTAACTCAAACACAACCTTCAAAGTATTTGCTTTGCTTAGGAGATTTTGGCTGGAACCAGCATACTCCTAAGTCTGATGAAAGACCTGAGTAATACAACACATCTAATATTAGCATATGTCTGGTTAAACTGAACTTTTTCAAGAACAAGAAACACACAGGCACATCTAGGGATGCAGAAATGTTTCAGATGTGGCTCAGTAGCTACCAACAGCTTTATGCTCTTATCATAGTATATGTGGCATAGGGAAAGACAAAGTCCTGTAAACTCCTTTTATGTGGCTTCCCTGTGCCTACATGACAAGAAACTGGGAAAGTAGTTCATTTTGCACGGCAAAATCAAACAGATGTTGAGTTTACTTCAACATACTTGGATGCCTCGACCACTTTGAGTTGGAAACACCTTCAAGACAAATGGTTGATTAGTCTCCTTTCATGCAGAGAGATGGCCCAAAGCCAAGGTGAAGGGCTGAAAGTTAATGCAGACTCGGCTGCTTGCATTGAAGATCAGTGTTAGACAGGCTTCCAATCTGCAAGCAGACCAGGACATTGCAGTACCTCCCATGGAAAACACAGTGGAGGAAAAGAAGTCTTTTGAAATCATTGGCCCAAGATTTAAGGGTTTTCAAAGGAGCATTTACTAAATTAAACAATAGGTTTCTGTTTGGAAATGTCATTTTGCAACTGGGCGTATTGTTTTCTTTAATGGAGTGTGTAACTCAATCAGCGATTTTTCTGTGGCATACTTCAACTTCAGGGCAATCATATTTTTGACAGGAAAGGTTTCAGCCAAATTCTTTAGTCAGGATCTGCTGATTAGCAGATTATGAGTATAAAGGATTGTAGCTCTATTTGTTTACAAATGCATGTGCACATAAGTGCATGCACACACTGAATATCCATGGGTAATTTTTGTATCACCTTTATCAGAGCATTTCTCTTCCTTCTTTTTCCTGATCCTAAAGATAGAACACTCAAATATGTATACCAAATGCAGTCATGTAAGACCTAAGAGGAGAAATCCAAAAGAAGCAAATAACTAGCTTGAGATGTTTTCTTTAAGCTCAAAAGGATCTATGAATTAATTTATCTTTCACCTACTCTGACAGCTCGGCTATCTTTTCCTCTCATTTTAAATATTTAGAACTCACTTCCATTTAACTACCATAATTCAATATGCAGTATATTTGCACATCACTTAATTTAAACTCAGGTGTGTCAGAGCACTTGATACTACAGCAGAGGTGATAGAATGGATACTGAATGGGCTGTATGAAGATCAGTATCAGTGCTCAATTCCTTACTGGGGGATGCCGGAAAAAAACAAGTGTTATACATCATCCTACACCAAATAGAAGTAATTTTTCCAGAAATATTTTTTTGCTGCTTGAGACTGAGGGCGGCAAGCATCAAATGTTTAACTCCTCCACAGAAAAAACACAAAAGTTTTGTTCAAACATGATTTCCTGGCATCATTTCCCAGCAGTAGTGAGGCACTGTGATAAGAAAACCATTCAACAATTTGTAAGGTTGAAAGTTTTGCAGAGCTAGCAAATTTCTTCTGAATAATCAGCTATTGATTCAAGCTACCCTGCAAGCATAGTGCTAACTCCTCAGCATTACGATTTTCGGTAGGAATGTTAAGATAAGGTCCCAGTCTAAAATTACTGGAGTTTTGCTACATCTTACCATGCTAGCAGACCATGCCAAAAGGATAGTTTTCTGGAAACAATCAATACACGTTACAGTATTTTATGACCCTAGGTCAATTAAAATTATGAAACTCAAAGTGAAAATTATATTTTCTTTAGTACAGAATTTGACTTCCTTTAGACACTTCTCACAGAAGGAAACAAGACATCTGGTAGCCTTCTCTCAACACCGAAAACATCTACAAAAGCAGCCTATGTGACTAGTTTAAGACCCAGGTGTTAAATTGTAAGACTGGAAAACTTATTCTTAAATGGCAATAGGGTAATTTTCAGTGAACAGCTGTTTGTGCACCAGCTGCATAACAAGGACTAAAATCTGAGAAAAACAACATTCTTGTCAATGTATGCAGTGTGCATTTGACAGAAAACATGACTTTTTTTCACTATAGTTCAATTAAATTCTATGATTTTACAACAGGATTTGATACTCATGCTTCTTGTGAAGGGGCTACAGCAACACCATCTAACTTCCAAACTCACACAGTACTTCCTACTAACTGCACTCTGGTCTGCTTGTTCAATTTATTACAACAGTAATGACAGCAAAATTGTCATCTCCCTCATATTAGATGAAACATAAACTTTTAAGTATCTACTGTGCAAAGGCATTGTTTGAGCTGCATCTGCAGCCACTCCACATCTTAGGCTTCCCTGGAGCCTTCTGCTGGAGACGTGCTTTGTGGGTTGAAGCTGGTGCAGAACTCAGCATGCCGAGTCCTGCACTTTAGTCCTGCCAGGCTTTGGAAAAGCTCCAGAATGCCTGGGAGACCTGAATTTGATGAACTCTGTAGTGCTATTATTTACTACCTTAGGAAGGATTTTTATGCACACACACACGTTGACGCACAGGCTCATGCCGAACTGCAAACAGCTCGAGGCTGGAGCAATGGCAGAAGAGTCCTGCCAAGGGGCTGGCATTGTCCCCAGAGCAGGCAATGCTCACAGCACAGCTCCTGCCCACTCTAATCCTCCCAGGGACCTGCATGAGGCCAAGAGAGAAATGATGGGCTCTTCCCCATCCTCTATGCCTCTGCTGTGCTTGTTTCAGGCATTATGTTAAATTCAGTGAGAGAATGTTGTGCTTTTTCAATGCACAGGGAGTAAGCAGTCTCTGAAGGCCCCAGTCTCCCTGTGGTGTGCAATCCCCAGTGGAAATTTGTGGGTGCTGAAGTGCACCCAGTGCTGTGGGTTCAATATGTTGTCCAAATACAGGCAGCCACCTCAGCTTGTCCCACAGGTGTGGTGCCAGTGTGATCTCTGTGCACACGCAGAGAGGAGACATCAGATGACACTTCCCCTCCACAGCAAGGAGCACAGACTGTAAATCAAAGCACCCACACCAGGTACAAAAACCTGCCTTCCCTGGCATCTGCTTCACCTGTCTGATCCCACCAAAGTTTCTAGAAAAGACATCACAGGCAGCAGCTGGCAAAATGGGGATGGCAGGGAAGAATGCCCTAGGGCCTGGTTTCCAGGAGCGTACTGTGACCCGGGGCCACATCTACAACTCACTGCTGCTGCAAGTGCCTGAGAACCCATGGAGAGCTGCAGCCCCCAGCCTGTCCTAGATGGGCCATTTTGCACACCTTCACACAGCTCTGTCCAGAGCTTATTTGCAGGCACTTGGGATTTTTTAGTATTGTAAAAGATGTCAAAGCAACATGAGCAGTATGGTCTCCATTTCTCATCAAGAGCTTGTGTTTCTTGATGCCAAAAACCTGAAGACCTCTCATGAAGAGATCACACATCACCATCCTTGGAGTAATTGATTCACCCTGTGGTTTCCAACCTTGAGCAGAAGCCACTTGCCCTAGAGAGTGGAGGATCCCATGCTGGAGTCCTTCGGAGCAACATCCACACCTCTGCATCACCTCGGTGAAGACTCTGTCCACACTCACATGGTTGAGAGTTTTTACTCTCCCCCATCCAGATTGGTTTCTATTTTGCTCCTGAATGCAGCACGAAATGTGGCCATACTGGCTGCTTGGGCCAGCAAGAACACGCCAGGTGGCAAATGCCATGGCAGGAGTCCACATGTTCCCTGCAACTGGAGCAGATGTCTTTGTGACAAAGCCTTTTTTCAGTTCCAGCTTCTATCTGGATGCAGGCCAGATCTCAGCTATTTTCCAGGGACACTGCTCCTTAAATAGCAGAGTTTTCCAGTTCGTTTGCAACCCTCATACCCCTGAGAACTGTGACCTGCCCACGCAGCAGCTGCAGGTCTGCCAGCCTGAACATCACCACTCACTCCCTGGGGCTAAATGAGGGCTGAGAAGCCAATTGCCTTCCTGCCAAGGAAAGATAGGAGACAGGCAGGAGGCACTGACCCCACCACACCAGGGAGAGCCTGCAGCAGCACCCAGCTGGATGTGTTCCACGAGCGAGCACATGCTTGGAGCCTGTCCAGAGCATCACGCCGCAGGCTGCCACAGCTCAGCCCTGGGCAGCAGCTCTCCCCACCTGCCACACAGACCTCCTGCTGGATGCAATCATGAAGGAAAATCTGCCTTTCCACCCAAGGGAGTCTCCTTTATCACTGGGGCACAGAAGGGATGGCAGGCTGGAAGGGGAATGTAGATCTTGCACGGTAAGAACAGGGTCTGATGACTATATTCTCTCTTTACTTCAGAAACATTAAAACAGGTTTTCACATGTTCAAAAGACAGCAGAAACTCCACAAGAGATCAGAAATGATGGTATGCTGCAAAATCCTGCAGATAAGGTAGGTATGCAGATGGACTCCATCAATAAACCCCGATTGAGACAACTGATACCAAGAGACAGTCCCTGCCCTGGAGCCAGCAGGGTCAGCACACCCCTTACCATGTCAGAACACACACAGCCTCTCCAAAGGCAGGCTTTCCCCCAAGAAACCCAATATGTACTCAGGAACTGGGACAATTCCCCAGTCCTTTCATCTGCTGCAGTAACCAAGTAGCTGTGACCTGCCTATCTACCAAGATAATGGGCTCTAAGGTATCTCTATTGTAAGGGATTTATTAAAGACCACAGCAAGCACATTCCTCCCTGCAGGAAAAAATACCTTAATCTATTGCAAACCCTCCTGGCAAAGGCTCCTATTTGAACAGATCAGAGATACAAGTTTGTTCTGGTCTGGACAATGTTTGAAGTTTCTTTTCCAGCTAATGAACAGACTTGTTTATAATAAAAGGACAGAGGCCATCCAGTTTTCTAAACAACCTACTTCACGGTGCTCTGTTTTGCAGCGTGTAGCTATGGCTAACCCACTGCATAGTCTCTGCTTTCTCCTTTATTTTCATCTGAAATATATGGAAAGTTGCCTACTAAATAAAAAAACTGAAGACACAAGAGACAATGGTATTCAGCTAAATACAATTGAAAGGCAAAGGAAACTAGTTTCCAGACCAATTCTCAAACTCAAATGCTTGTGATATGTTTTCTTACCATGCTGGCTTACCTTACCCTTAAGAAAGAGTTGCTTCTAAACAGAGAGGTTTGTTTCTATGTAAAGGTCAGACAAGAAAAACACAGACAAGCACAGGGCTGGGCTCCTGCCACATGTCCCATCCCAAAACGCACCAAAACCTCAGGGCAGACCCCACCACGCCTTTTTCCCTCTTTCCAAGGCTCTAGTGGGCTGCTCCTGGCAGGGCTGTCCCAGTGAACTGGGGTGTGATGGTGTGCCCAGCCACACAGACATTTCCAAAAGGAGCAGGTGGAGCAGGCACCAGGGTTGGACTCACCTAAGCACTCCACGCCTGGGTCGCCCCAGAAGAGCTCCTGGCACTCCCGGCAGGTCCGGCCTCCAAAACCTGGCATGCAGTGGCACTGCCCCGTGAACTGCCAAGGCCAAAAAACAAACCCATTAGGAGACGTGAGGCCCTCAGCAGCTCAACCCCGCACCAGAGCAGAGGCCAAGCCTCGGGCACGTGCCTGTGCTCCCTCACCTCGTTGCAGGCAGGCCCGAGGGCACGCGCAGGGTCGCAGTCGCAGCGCTCGCAGCCCGTGCCGCTGGCCAGCCGCCATGTGTGGGGGGCACAGCGGTCACAGGTCAGCCCCACCACGTTCGGGAGGCACCGGCACTGCCCCGTGGCCGCCTCGCAGCGGCAGCTCTCCGAGCCCTCGCAGTCCTCCCGGACGGTGCCTAGGTAGTTGCAGACGCACTCTGCGAGGGAAAGAGCATGGCACCTCCGAGTTAACCTGCCCCCCGCGACCAGACTGCCCCGACTTCACATCTAGTTTAGTCTCTGAGCCCGCAGAGGTGTGGGCAGATGCTGGCATGTCCCAGTGCCAGTGGCCAGGCCTGGCTGACCCAACACTGAATGACACCCAGCACTGCTCAAGAGTCCTCCTCATGTGCCATGGCTGGCCACCTCTACAGCTTCTGCCCCAGCACACAGGCCACAGGGGTCCCTCAGTCAAGCAGCCCACCCCTCCATGCTCCTCTCCATTCCTCCCTCTGTACAACCAAAGCCCAGCTCTGCCCAGCTCTGGTCAGTCAGCTGTGGGGACAGATCTGCTTGAAGTGGCCAACTGGCTAACAGTGAGCTCACCTGCTCAGTGACCCACCTGTCCCGATGGGCTATGCCTGATGCCACAGGAGAGGTGGGTTTGCCTCCCCACCACCCATTTCAGCTTCCTGTCATGGCACTCATTTCCACTGCCCAACCATACCTGCAGGAATCTGGTGCAAACAAAAGCCAAACCCTCCCCCCACCACCTTCTCTGGAGAAGAGATTAACAGAGACCAGTATCAAGAGGGTAAGCAGCCCCCCTCCTGCAAAATCCTCCTCCTTTCAGCAAACGTAAATGCTGTCCTCCCTCTCAAATGTAAAGAGCCTCCCTCCTGGTGAGGAGCCCCACCCAGCTGCAGGGCAGCTGCAGGCAATTCCAGCTGGAAGTAACTAGGTTTTTCCTCCACCCTAAATGCTCCCAGGTAGAAAGTGTTTAGGTGTCCACTGCTGTCCCCAACAAGGCTGGGGCTGCCAGCTGTGTCTCCCACTCACTTCTGCAGTCCTGCTGCAGGGCACTCCCGTAGTAGCCCTCTCTGCAGAGGTGGCAGTTTTCACCCTCGGTGTGATACAGGCACTTCACGCATGCTCCGGTCCTCTTGTCGCAGGCCTCTGGGTCAGTGGTGTCGATGTTGTTGTTGCACTGGCACGGCTGGCAGGCGCCGCCAACCTCGTCGGGGCTCCCAAAGAAGCCAGACGCACATTCATCACATCGACTGCCTGTTTGAACAAACAGGCACAGTGGGAATTGCCATCACGGCTCCCTAGGGCACAGCCCCGTGATCGGCAAGGAAATAAAGACCATTAATGGAGGGGCATTAACTGGATCATGTTTAAAGAAACAGAGACGGAACTTGGTGAGACCATGGCAACTTGGTGCAGAGCATGGATGGCACCACCCAGGGCACCAAGGTACGGTGCTCATCCCCTCAGTTCCAGTGCTGTCCTGTCCACCCTTTGCTGAGCACCACTCATCCCCCACCACACTGCTGGAGATGAGGTTCATGGTCATGCTGGCATCACCCACACAAGCCAATCTGCCCTGGCCCCTTCCAACTGAGGCAACCCCCAGCAACACCCCACTGATGCTGGTGCTCTGGTCACATCTAACCCATACAAACATACCCTCTCCCTGAGAGGTTCAACCCAACCAGCACCCCTCCATACACCCACCAAGTACCTATGTATCCCACACTACAGACACAGACGACTTGCAGGGTGACTGGATCCTGGTAACAGCCACTGGCAAACTGGCGTCCACTCTCGGGGCCGTCAGGGCAAGGGCAGGGGCGGCAGTGATCACCTGATCCCAGGATGGGGTCTCCGTAGTAGCCAGCCTGGCACCTGCACAACAGGGTACACAGCATGCAGGGACTGCAGGCAAACACACTGCAGCCTTGCTGTAACTAAGCTCAGGTTTTCTACCACTGTGAAGAAGCAAAGGGCAGCAACATCCTTATGGCTCTCCCTTACCACTCACGCTCCTAGCAGCAGTGTCCACAGACACGAATTTGCCTGGTTTACACTAGCGCAGGAGCAGGAGGCCCAAGGTTGGATGTCAGCCCTGCCACTGCAAGGCCTCTCAGAAAGCTTGCAATGGCTTGCTAAAGGCCTGGGGTCCTGCAATGTGCTCTTGGTCACTTATGCAGGCACTGCTGGGAGGTGCAAGGCTGCCGGTAGGGAAGAGGGGATCCCCACTCCCATCGATCTCCAGGACCGCAAGTGCTTCTCTGACTCCCTGGGCCCAGGTGGCTGAACACCTGCCTGAGCTCCAGCACCAGAGGGAACAGCTGCTGCGCCCACCCTGCTGTGGGGAAGGAGAGGGGCCAGGGAAAGGGCACACATGCCATACCTCTCACAGTTATGTCCTGCTGTGTGGTCCCGGCAGCTCAGGCACTCCCCGGTGTAGGGGTTGCAGTCATCAGCGTGGCCATTGCAGTGGCAGGGCTGGCAGCTGGGGAAGCCCCAGAAGCTGGGCAGGCAGCGGTCGCACTGCCGCCCGTACACCCCAGGGAAGCAGTGGCACTGGCCCGTCTCCACGTCGCAGAAGGCGTTGTAAGAGCCTCGGACGTGGCACTCGCACGCTGCAAGGAGAGAGGGAGAGGGGCTGAGTTTCCATGACAAGCCATAAACTCAGGGCCCCAAGCACAGCACAGCCCAGAGCCAAGGGTTTAACGTACGTCGGCATCCACTTGGCCCAAACCCAAAGGTGCCGGGGGCACATCTGTCACACTGTCTTCCAACAACGTTGGGACGACACTGGCACTGTCCTCCATTGGGGTCACACACCGAACTCAGGGAGCCCTGTGGGTCACACTGGCACGCTGAGCAGACAAAAACATTGGAGAGAGTGAGCACTGTGGCACGAGACATGAATCCCCTGCCTCATCCCACATACACACCTCGCCCATGCAAACTGCTCTGCCTGCAAGCCCCATCCAGCTCCCAGGCTCCCAGTTTGCCCTACAAGTAGATCGTTACGTACATAACGCAGTCTCATGCAGTAGTGCAGAAATGCTGAATATTATGTTCTTGCAGACATCTGTCATGGGAGTTTTCACAACACTCCTGCTGTTTTCCAAACACCGGTATCTTTGGAAAGTTTCCCATGCACTGTTCGTGACCACGTCTTCGCCCGAGCCTCCCACTGTGAATATGTCCAGCGATTTGCAGTATGGCATGAGAACAAGCTACAAAACAATTTTGCAATGACAAAGTGTCACTACTTATAAATAGCCTCCAACAAAATTGTGAAAATTTAGTATTATCCCAGTTTCTAAGATTTTTTTGGCTAAAAAGCAAACAGCCAGACAGAATTTGGAAAGTAAATGACAGTATTTCTCTAGTTTTGGTGGAATATTTCTGGTATCTGACAAATTCTTACCAAATCTACCAAACTCTGTCCATTCTAAAGAAGAAGATTGACACTGACATTGATTTTCATGACCTACATGACACACTTCAGCCTCCCCAAAGAAACTATAGGTCTGTAGACTAGCTGCAGTCCTGCAAAACACCTCAAAAGCCTCTTAGCAGAAAAACAACTCACATACTTTGAGGAACTTTTGAAGAAACCTATGCTGCATTACATTGCTCAGTTGAAGTCTGACTTCAGCTGTAAGGAACAACACAGCAAAATACTGCTTTGAATTTACACAGACACATGCCAGGGGAGATGCAAACTTCCAGGCTTTTAAGAGCATCCCTGAAATAAATTCTGCTCACAGAGTCAATGAGTGTGTATGGGTTCTCTGTCTCTGTATCCACCGAGGAGTACTGGGGCAGCTCCAGGCGGATGGTGTAATTCAGCCCCTTCTCGAAGCACACAGGCCGTGGGAGAACAACGTATCTGAATGAGGAACAGGAAACACTCCTTACTTCAAACATACAGCACCATAAAGCGTTTCAGGTGCCCCTATAAAGCAATCAAGATAATGGAAAGCAGCCAAGACCCAACAGAACAAAAGCTGCGATGTGAGAGAGGCGGTTTGGAGGCTTATGGAAGTCAGAACTGGAAAAGGTTATCAGCAAGGTAAAGAGTCAAACCAGTGTTCACTCACAGGCTGTGCAAACACCTCCCCCTCCCTCTACTCAGTGAACAAACTGTATCAGAAAATGAGAATAAACTTAAAAGCTTTGAGTCTACAGACACACTACTAAATGTGGTTTTTATAACCCACTGGAAATCAATTTTCACCTATTTTCATAGAGGTTACAGCAAAATGAAAATGTGACATTACTGTACTTCAATTTTTCAATGTTTTTTTTTCTCTCCTTTTGCCCATCCAGTTATACCAACCTGGATCCAGGTGACAGTGAGACCACTTGATTATCGTCATCAGGAACTGTGTTGCCACACCGGCTACCTGTGGAAATCTTGCCTGGGCGTGAGACATTGATCACAGCTTTTTCCCACTGATCAGGCAACTAGGAAAAAAAGGCTCATCAGTATCAAGTAATAATCATAAATTCCTGAAAGCATCCAGAGAGATATGCCAGGAAAAGCGTGAGCACAGACTGAGTGGTCACTGTGCCTCAGGGAGGATGGGGCTACAGCTGCAGCATCAATGGGGCATCTACCAGCTGCAGGTGTGGGCTGAGAGCAAGGAGCAGGTGGCCAGCAGCCCCATCAGCATTATGGCATCACCAGGGGGCTTGGTGACCTCCTCTTCCCTCACCCCTGGGTCCTGTATCTGAGTATTCACTGCACTTAGTTGCTGCCAAACTCTAGGCAAGGAGATGGAGGGATTTTGCTCTTTCCCTTTACTCTGAGAATTATCAAAGCCAGCTGTTTGCAAACTCTTGGCTGGAGGCATTCAACATCCAAGATGGGTAATTTGCTTCCTAAGGTGCACGATGCCCATCTGGCCAGTTACAAATTGTCTAATGTGTCCTGATGGGACTTGGTGCCTCTTAATTTGCTCATTAAACAGGTGCTGAAACAATGCAATAGTGAAATAAACTCTAAAGCAAACAGTCAACATAATTTTGGATTTTCACACATCTCAGGCATTTAACTGAGCACCTGTCCTTGTCTTTGAGCCCTGATGACTCCTTAAAGTGCCAGGCTCAAGTCAGTTGTGCACCAGGACAGGCAGCACCTGCTGGGAGGCAGCAATGCCCATACTCACAGACCCACCTGCGGCTCGTAGCGGATCAGAACATCATATTCCATGGAGTAGGGGATGTTGTCAATGTGGAATTCCAGGTACGCCCCCTCAGGGACTCTCACAAATCCTATGCCTGTCCATGATGGTGTGCGGTCTGGCGTGTACTGGCGCTCTATTATGTTCACTCCCTACAAAACAGGGAACAGATATTTCAATACTGATCCATTAAATTTGCAGGTCCCATGGGAGCACATGAAGTGCGGGGTTCTGCTGATGGATGACTTCAGGATTGCAGTATCCACTGTTTGCATCCCAAGCAATACAAATTCTCTTTTAAATCCATATGTGTGCACACCATTGCCCTTTCACTTAACATAACAAAAGCAAGAGAGATAAAGCAAAACAAGACTGCACAACTCGTCATTTATTTCTCTGCTATGGTGCAGAATTACATTTAAAAACTTGCTGTAACTAATTCACCAACAATGACATCTCATTCACCATACAGATTTCCACACTGTACTTGTAGCAGTAGGATTTACCACAGTGGCACATCACCATTCCAATAACCACCCAAGCCTGAATGGTAATTGCTTCCTGACTATACCAGGCTGTTTCAAACCAAACCACTGCTCAAAATAACATTGCAAAAGCAGACCACGGCTTTAATGAGCAGGGTGTCACTAAACAACAGAGATCCTAATCATTGATAGATATTTAATAGCCAAATCAACACATGGTCACCCTTTTCAGTGTTTTTAATCAGGTGTCAGGTTTTTAATCAGGGTTCTAAAAAAAGCAAAGAAGAGGAAAAAGGTAACAAAATAGAAATACAGTGCTCAAACTTCCTGTTTCAAATGTATCTGTATCCACAAATAGTTCTCTCCATAGAACAACATCCTGTGCATTCCTAAGGAAGCTGCTTCAGTAGAAAGGGATAAAATGCAAGGAAATATCTACATATATACGTATCACTTCAGGATGTCCCCTCAAGTATTCTCACACTCTTTGAATAGAGCCTGGCTGTAAGTTATTAGCCTTTGGCTTTGCACAAAGATCAGAGCTCCCCAGAAATGTTGGCAGGCATGACGTGAGCAAGAGTGTGCAGCTGTAGGAGCACAGGGCAATCCCTGCAACTCTGTGCCACTGCATTTTGTCTTGTGTTGGGCCCCTACCTGGGAATTCAGAGTTTTATTCTATCATCAGATTTGTGAAAAAGCTTTTCAATATTGGTGGTTTTTAAAACTGTTTGTTCTGAAGGTTTCAAAAGGCAAACTAGCAGCACATTCCCTTTCTCTGTTTGGCAGGGTGGATTTTTGTGCTGGGCTCCTCCATCCCTGAGCCTTGGAAGGGCCTCGGGTACCACGTACTGTCACGCTGGGCAGACACAAATGCAGCAAACACCCTGTGCCAGCTCATGTGCCCTGTGCTGTGGTACAACTTCTGCTCTGTGTTGCCTTGCCTTTCTGCAGCTATCTGAGAGCAAAAATCCTTTGCCTTGGCTGAAACTCCAAAGTGGCTGCATTTTGCTCAAAATAAATAAAGTATGGCACCAAGTATCCTGACTGTAGGCAGACAAGGATGTGCTGCTTTAGAGAAACCATTATTTCCATCTCCCTGAATCCTTGCTGGAGGCAAAAGTGATTGATATAATCACCTAGCTGCTGTTAATGAATTGAAAGCAAGGCTGTGTGATGGGCAACAGAAAGAGCCAGACACCCTGTTGTACCATGCCGGCAGGCAAAGCAAGCTAGAGGCAACCTCATTTACAAAAACAGGTTTCTGTACAACCAATGTGGTTTTAGTCATTAATAAAATATATGTTACTGATGTACAGAAACTATAAAAACTGTGGCAATGTGCTTAAATGTGTGCTTTGTTCACTCCCAGTGAAATGGCACCAAAGAGAAGAGTCAGTGTCTGTGTCCCACCTCTCTTAAGATAAGAGAAGTGAATGTGGTGGGTACATATGTAGTGGGGTACAGAGAGGGATGGTGACAGAAAACTAACTGTACAGTCATGATCAAAAAAAAAGGTTTAAAAAGAAAAATTGCAATTCCTCCCCCTCGCAATTGCTCCATTTTTGATTGATATTAAGATTGAAAAGCTACAGGTTAATGGTTTTCTGATACATTTCAGTTCTGTGTTTTCCACATTTTAATTGCAAAACACACAGGGTATAAAAGATACTTCTCCAAGAGTCAATTGGTGAAAGAACTTTCCCATTCCTCTCCAGACACTCCAGACACTAAAACTGCTACTCACAGGACCCAAGGTGGCTTCCTCCGCCTCATAGATGTAATGATCAAGTGAAATGAAGTAATAGCCAGGCTCCACCTGGTTGCACTGACGTCCAAACATGTGGGGCCGGCATTCACATTGGCCAGAGTCACTTGAGCAGCTAAAATAGAAGAACAATGAATTTACATCAGATCTTGGCTATGCTGAGACAGTATTGGAGCAATCTGCTGCTTGACATTTTAAATGACACAGGAGGAGAAGCACTTCTGAACATATCAGACAGGAGAAGCTCCTGGGCTCTGCAGCTGGGCCACCTGCACTACTAATGTGGCAGCAGTCACAGGTACAGACCTGCCTCAACCCAACTATCACTCCCCAAAACAACATCTAAGCTCAGCTGGAAGCAAGCATGGTTCCAGGACCATTTCCAGTAGGCACTTTGCAAGTAGCTTCCTCTGTCTGGATGGCAAGAGGATTTCATTCTATGGATGCAGTGGTTCCCTGGGACACAGGAGTTCTGGGAGCTTTACTTGCTACCAGACGTAGCCAACAGGCACATCTGCCCTGAAGCCAAGGGCAGCCTTTGGCTCCAAGCTTGCAAGCCACACAGGCAGCATGTCTGTTTTTATGGTCTCAGGCACAGCAGGAACACGCATGACCCTACATGCCCCAGGATGCTAAGCTGCTCTCGCTGCAAAGCATCCAGAAGGTCACCATCAGCAGCTATACAGGGGGTCAAACCATCCCTGGCTGCTTTGGAGTGGGACAGACACAACCAGTGACATGGTTGTCAGGGCCATCACCAGAAGGTCTGTCCAGTGACACAGATTTCACTCAAACACCCTTCTTTCCTAAAGAGCCATTTTCTTTACTCAATGCAGCTCTATCCCCAAACTGTCTTCGGCTGTTTTACTGTCCCCAGAGTGTCTGCCCTGCATCATGAAGAACCCCTGAGCACGTTGTAACTTTCCACACACCAAATCACACTTTTTCAAAGGAAGGTGTTTTGGTCCACCAAAATACACCTCTTTCTTTAAATTTGAGTGGGATTTAGAAACATTTTGTAAAGGTAAGTGCCTCTGGTTTCCATGAACAATCTTCAGACTCCTCAAGCCTCCAGACAAAGAGTAGTTCTTAGCTTAAACTGTTTTTGAAGTTGCAGAGACTCACTTAAATGTTCACCTTAAGATGCCAGAAGTGCCTTAGCTGTCCCAGAAGAGGAGCTGGGAAGTTTCCCCTCCAGGGAGGCAATAACTCCACCACCTGGGTTACACCACAGAGATGAATTTTGGGCGAGGCACAGCATCCCACACCCTGAGTGGGAGCCAGAAAAAAGCAATTGAGCAGCTGATGAGAGGAGCTCCAAGGAGGGCAAAGCTCCCCCTTCCCGATGACGTGAGAGAGCGAAGTTAGGAGCCAGAGCTGGCTTTGGGGCTCTCCTGCGGCTGGGGGAAAGCACAGCTGCTGCCTGCCCATGCCAGGATGCTGTACATCCCCTCTCCACACGGTTTTGCAATCACAGGGCTCAGTGCATGGGAAACAGGCTGGGCCATGGCTGGGCTGTTACCCCAAAGCCCGGGAAGCAGCTGTGCTGGGGGAGCTGTTATGAGCTGTGTGGTGTAACCCATCTGTGCACTGGGAGCAAGCACGGGGGAGTAAATAATCCCTAACATCCACACTGCTGTCTGCCAAGGGCTAATAATTCACTCGGGAGCAGACAGGAGAGACAGCCCGTGGGACATTCCCACGGCAATCCCTGATGCAGATGGGGTGTCCGTAGGCTGTGACGACCTATGGGAGTCACACCAAGACGAGTCCCACACTCCCCCAGTGTGGTCCCATGGGCTTCAGCGGGAAACAGTTCTTTGACTCCCTTGGGAAACTTCTGTGGCTTTAGACAAAAGCATGACATTTCAAAGGGTTTGTGGAAGGAAAGGGAGAGGGGAAAAAAAAGCAAAAGAACATGCTGCTGTTGACAAGCCAGGGGATGGACACACACCTAGCACACAGAGAATTGCTCTGGTCAGAGGAGCAATCTGGCTATCCAGCTAATAGGGCATCTAAGCCACAACTTTGCATGCTGATACTGATGGATGCATATTCAAAACCTACAGTTTTCTCTAAAAAATGTCCATCTCCCCAGGGGGCACTTCTAGGTCCACATCCCACCTCATACAGCACCACTGGGGCAACAGAGCAGTACTGTACAGCTAGCGTGCTTCCCCTAGCACCAGTGGGCAGAAAGATTGGCCAAACGGCGATCTGGGAGCAAAGCAAGACCAGCCTGTCCATGTCACTGCCTGATTAATGCTCTCATCCTGTAACAGCAAAGCTTGGACATGGATTACACCCTGGGTTACAGCCAAGGTAGAGCTTAATCCACATCTGGTTCCTACTCTGTCTGAGAAAGGCAGAGCTGCACTAAAAACAGTTTTACAGGTTCACTTGCACCAGTGGCACAAACAGAGGTTGCTCAGCACAGAAAAGACATGGATGCCCCTGTCACCCTTGCTGCAATCAAGATCTACCACCTTCTGAAGCAGAAAGATGGATACCAAACATCCTCCCCCAGAGCACATTGAGCCCTGGTTGCAGAAACATGAAACTGGGTGAACGATTACAGGACAGTAACCGGGCTGAACTCACTTGTTGTTCAGCGCTCCTCCCTGGTCGCAGTCGCACGGCCGACATCCATCCATGTCATTGCTCAGGCCCCAGTGCTCGGGCTGCAGGAGAAAACAGCACTGTACCCTGGTGCACACGTGCTTCCATCTAACCCAAAGGCACATTTCTAAACACTCAGCACAAGCTATCCCAGACTGCCCCACAACCCATGAATCCTGCTCCCCTGGTTGTGGGTCTACCCCCACAAGCACCAACACCACCTCCCTACCTGCTCTCCTCCCACCTTGTTGACTATATCAAGGGCAAAAGAGCCACACATGGGGCTGTAGGTATTTGTGTAGGGCACTGCCCTTGCTGGGCTGCTACTCTGCAACTTGCTTCCTGGATAGACAGACAGACAGAGAGACAGACAGACTTGTTTGGTTTTTCCATGCAGTTCACTGCTAGATAAGAGTTTCTCAGTGTTTGTACAAACACATCCAGTTATCTCACAGTGTGTTTCTATAACACTCAAGCACACATAAACACTACATGGAAATGTATGTGTATGAAATAATCCCCGCCTAAAATAATGGCCTGTTTAGAAAGCAATTTTTTTGGTAACATTGTTTCCCTGACCATTTTGTCTTTCACTCCAGCAAGGAGTTCAGCAGAACTGCCCTAGATGCCTCATTTTCAGAGCAACCACAGGTATCCTAATGTCTCACTCCTTATGGTCCCAGGAATTGGACTGGATGCTCCTGTCTGCCTTGACATGCATCCCAGCTCCCCAAAACACAGCACACCTCATGGCTCCTGACATCCCAAGGTGCCCTTCACAGCCTGAATGGGCTAGTAGGCAGTCAGAGACAGTGGCCAGCACCCTGCTCCATGCTTCCCACACTCCAGCCTCCCTCACACCAGTGTCTCCTAATTTATTTTACGGTGAACTACTTGCCAGACATTGATTGCACTGCTTTCCTGTCACCAGACGCTTACAATAGCAGTTTCCTGTCTCCGAATCACAAGGATTCCCCCCGGGGTGGGTACCCAGAGGATTACACGCACAAGCTAGATTGGGAAATACAAATAGGCAGGTCAAAAGCAGGACTGGAGTCGCATTTTAGACAGTGTTCAACTTAAATACATACATTAAAGTTTCCCCTAAATTCCCCATTACAGAAATTAATTTCATTCTTTGCCCACCACCCATCCCAGTAAAACTTCCCTGGCCTAGAGACTTATAACTGAAAACAAATAAGGAGGAGAGGGCTGTTTCCACTGAACACACCAGAAGGATCAAATGGTGAACTGCATTTTAAGGGCTGGTGAACTCCAAGCTACATCAACTCTACAGTAATGTTTTCCCTTTAGCCAAAACATGAAAAAAAGAGGAAAAAAATCCATCCCACAAACCAAGTTCTCCCGGCACTAACAGCTCCTCAAAGAGCTTTTGATCACACATAAAGGAACAAATGTTTTCACTCACACTGACAGCCCGCTGGGTCATCGGCACTCAGGCCATAGAAACCTTCTTTGCAGAGGTCACAACGCTCCCCCTCCACAAATAATTTACAACGGCACTGTCCGGCAATGAGGCCGGTGGAGAAATCAGTGTAGCGGTCGCAGATCCCACCATTTTGGGAGCCAGCTGGGTCACAGTTGCAAGCTAAGAAGGAAGCATGGCACATGTTTTATTATCTGCTACAAAATTAAAGGCCAAGTCTCACACTGAATTGCTGAAACTCAGCTGCTGTGTAGAAAGACTGTCACTCCTGCATGATGTGGGTTGGACACACAAGGACCAGGTAAATTCCCAGATTCCCAAAGAGAAAACAAAACCTAGCCAGGCTCACTCAAGACCTCAAAGACAACCACCTCTCCTCAGGGATCCCAAGCCATTCCCACCCTGTGGAGTGGGGCTGCACTTACGCTCACAGACGTCGGGGTCCCGCAGGTCTCTCTCCGGGTGCTGGAAGTAGAAGGGCTTGCACTGCTCGCAGTTGCGTCCCACAGTGTTGTGCTGGCAGTCGTCACACACTCCCCCGCTGGTGTTCCCCGTCGTCATGTACACTGCCATGTCGAAGTGGCACTGGCTGGAGTGGCCATTGCAGTTGCACTCTGTGACAAAGACAGGAAGCAGAGTAAGAGTCCTGGGGGAAGTGCAGCTCTGCAGAACAGACACACCGGTGTCAACCAAATAACATGAAGGATTTTACACACAAGCCCAAGTAACAGCATGTAACACTCAGGGCACCCAGTTCTGCATTTTACCCAACTCACTTTTGCATGCGTTACTATTGCGACCTTCAGCAGGGCGCCAGGGTAAGTCATGATAGAAATCCAAACACTGCTCACAGTTTAATCCTTTGGTATTATGTCTGCACATGCAGTGACCATGAACCTGTAATTGGAAAAAAAAGGAGGGGAAAAAAAAGAATTAAAAAAGGAGTTGGTTATAAACAAAAAAGGAAAAAAATCCAAACCATTCTACAATGAATGCAAAACAAAGCTAGCACATAATGGACATATAGTTTTGGAGACTTTAATCCACGTAACTGTATTCAGAAAAGGCAATAAAGGGCCATAGGAATGTCCTTCACCTGCCCAGGTATCCTCATATAAATTTGTCCTTCTTTCCTTACTGGAATTAGTGTCTGAATAAATACTTTCAGAAATAAACAAGGAGAGCACAGTTCCACCCCAATATCCACAGAAGCCTCTTGGAACTAAAAGTTGGATGTTTATTAGCTGTTAATTAGCTATTAACATGCATCTGTTTATATCACCAGGTCACTAGCCCAATGCCCTCTTTCCAGCCCTGCCCTGGTTCTCAAAGCAAAGATAACAGCCAGTTTGGATGGCATTTATCCATCAGTCCCAGGCTTTGCCTTTGCTTTGTGTACTGAACAAGCACCAAGCAAACCAACAGTGGATGTGTGACAGCTGCTGCCACAGACCACCAGCACTACCAGCACTGTAGCCACGACATTAAAGGCAAAGCTTGCGTGGAGACACTGACCCAAACACAGGGCAATGGAGCATACCCAGCTCGATGGCATCCTGCAGCCCTGGACAAGCCACACATCCCACATGCTTCCACATCTCCAACCAGTTAATAACTCACCCATTAACAGGGTGCTGTTACTGCTGGTCATGCAAAAATCATGGGGAAAAGCAAGACCCCAGAAGGGATGTGACACCTGTGCAGCAGCATACCACGGAGGCAATCAGGGTTTTCCTTCAGGGCCTGTGTTTATTAGGGCTACAACCTCCACTTCTCAGCTGCTAATGACTAATACAAACACAAGTTATGTTTGATTCACAGGTGTTTCAGTCTTTGATGCCTCTATTCCACTTCAGTTTTAAGGTACACCAAGTCAACTCATACATTGGTCTCTGACCTAATAAGGTTAAACTTCCTTTCTTCATTCCTACCTTTCAGTTTCATCAGCTCTTTAACATAATTAGAAAAGGAATGTTAAAACAATTATCACCTAATCTGAGATCTGTGTTTGATTAATACCAATAATGACAAATATGTTTGCCAGGAAGAAATAATTGTAACAGTTTTGTTGTTTGAAAATCAAGCATGCAGAGGTGAGGGACAGTGTCATCTTTACATCTGTGTTCAAATCACTTAGAAGAGGCACAGACAAGAAGAGGTTTATGCAGAAAAGTGTGAGTATTTACCATTCCTTCCACTTCCTCATCCAAGCCCTCCACGGGCGCACACTCGCTGGCGTGTCCGTAGCAGAAACAGTTCCCGCGAACCACCATGTCGTAGATGGCATAGTAGTACTTCTCTCGGATCTCCATCCTGGAGTCCAGGAGGTTGTCTCCCAGCGTGTGCAGCTTGACAAATTTGACCCTCAGATTTGTGATCTTTAATAGGTCTGCAGGAGACACATACAAAACACCTAACCAGCACGCCTGGTTTGGAATTATTTACCAGACAATATGTTGAATGGGAGGAAGCCAGGAGTGACTTCCTATGCACGCTTCCTATGGGCAGATTAGATCAGATTTAATTTCAGCACCTACACAGCACTTCGTACTCCCCAAATTAAAAAAAAAAAAAAAGAGAAATGACATTATTTTGCTATATGTTGATAACTGTATAAGTAAGTTTAAGCATAATTTAAAATAATGGTCTATTTTATTATAGACATGCACACGCCCACACACAAACATTAAAGGCAAGGAGAAAAGCATGACCTAAAAGACACTAGTTCTTTGGGGTTTAAAAATATAAGATGGGTAAGGACTTGATATCAAGAAACTGCTGCCAAGTGGACCAGGAGCCATTAGGGTTATGAGGTTTTTGGAAAAAGTCTTAGCTGGAAACAAAGACAAATAATTCTTCTTTTGTATATGCCCAACTTTCCTAGCAAATATAATTAGTTACATTTTGTGGAAAGAAGTAACACCCCATCACTGACCAAATACAAAAAAGTTCTTGAAGGATAATCCATGGGAATACAATATTGCAGTAATTAATACCATCCACATGTTTACTTTGATATTGTGAATCCTATGTAATTTCTTATAGCCTTGAACTAGGCTTTGCAAAGCACTTCAAGCCCATGAAAGCAATTTCTCCTTTAAAATGTTGCGTAAAGAAAAAAACCAACATTAAACTCATAGCAAACAGCAGACACTCCTCTACTTCACATATTTCCTTTTGCTCCAGGTAGCTTTACTGAGGGACATGAACCCAACCTGAGAATGCATATTAAATCAGAGGTCAGCTTAAGGCCAAGCACTGCAGTTCCCGCAGGCCAAATGCCCCACAAGGTTTCTCTTTAAGGCACGCTGAGCAACAGATCTCTCTACATCTGCATTCATGCACAAATATTACAGCAAGTTGTGGTTTATGACCACATCTGTGTGGTCCAGCCATGCAGTGCTACCATGGCCAACTGTTCCAAAGTCACGACTTCGTTCTGAAAAATAAAACACGATCCCATTGATTTCAGCTAGAAATGCACAATGAAATAAGTACCTTTGTAGCTCTGTTTATTTGCTTTCTGAATACTGTACAATTACAGGACCACATTCCAAGGTTTCTCTTGGCAACTGCATGTATTTTGGGTCTTTAATGAAAATAAATCCCTGATCAATTAAGAAAAGGATCAGCTCCAATGAAGTGTGCAAGAGCAATCCCTTGTGTTCACAACACAGATCTTTATTTCCCAGCACATCACTGTCTGAGTCAGGAAAATGAGCCACACACAAAAGTAGTCATATGACTTCAAAAATGCTATTGGGGCTAATGCATGATTTTGTTAGTGGATTACTGGTTTTTGTAAACAAGTAAGTACTGAAATGCTCTCAAAGCAGCCTGAAAGGTAACTGCATACATACTCTGAATCCTTGGACTGTATGGATCTTCGATTCGAAAAGCAGGATCTAGAACACGATATATTACCTGGAGGAAAAATCAAACAACAAAAGATTCAGCTTCAAAAATAAGAGAATCTGAATTTGTAAGGAAGTCTACACAATAAACATATTAGAAAAAAATGTCTCTGACCTCTCCCTCTGTTGAAGGTTCAATGTCAGAGTATCGGGAATCACAAATTATATCATCCACTTTCTTCATGGGTCCAGTTGAAATCCCAGGAAATGAGCTCTCACAGTCATATGCAAAATACCTGTAAACTTGCCAAGTCTCTCCAAAGTCAGATGATCTTTCAATCAACATTGCAGCAGGACGGAATGTCTAATAGTAAGAAAAACAACAGATTTCATTTGGTTAATTATTACTTGCATTTACATTGAGTCTTATTACTGTGAGCAATCCACATGTCTGGATTTTAATCTCCCTGCACTGACTATTTTCAGTATGTGGGAATATTGGAAATACTTTTCTGATGATATTCCACTTTCCTCTCAGAGGCAGATACAGGAAATAACACACATCGAACCACAGACCATTCGTCTTCAAAAGATGGCACTCAGTGGCCAAGTGCTTAAACACACTCAAAATAAGCAAGAAAACTTGTTAGATTTTTTGATTCCAAAACCTTTCTGAAAAGTGGGGATTAAAGTAGGGCTTTACAGAGACAAAAGGATTTTTTCCCATAGCTTGTGAAAAGCAGCAGAGCCTTCTTCCTTGCTGTACTTCTTCCCCTGACCTTTTACAAAGGACCTAATGGGCCTCCTCTCCTACTGTAGGGAGCAGGAGGCCACTGCCAGTGCTTCCCATCCAGCTCTGATGCCCAGAAGTTACTGCTGAGCAGATACCTCTGATGCTCAGAGAAGCCACAGCATTTCCTCTCTCTGTCTGACCACATCACCTTTTGCAGCATCTCTGGCGTTCAGCGCCAGCTGCCCTCCGTGCTGCCTTGAGAAAACCTTCCTTATGGAGACTGAGAGGTTCAGCTTCATCCACTCATGCTGCATTTGACTCCCCCAGCTCCCAGAGACCCTCCTCCAGCTGGCCTTGCCCAGACTCTGGCAGGCTGCATTTGCTTCACACAAACCAGTGTCCTCCTTACCTACATGTATTCAACTCTAGAACAATGAATGAATGAATGAAGTTTTTGACAAGACTTTTAATCCCTCTGACCTAAAAAAAAAAAGTTTTAATTTTTGTGCTGCCTTTCAAAAACCAGATAATTATTTAACCCTGGCTTGTACATACCAA
The DNA here is from genome assembly GCA_013397195.1 of Hylia prasina. NCBI lineage: Eukaryota > Metazoa > Chordata > Aves > Passeriformes > Sylviidae > Hylia > Hylia prasina. Next base: position 62,574 of record VYXD01010892.1, read on the forward strand.
GAAATGCCAACAATCTCTTCCTTAGTTTTATGTATTCAGAGAAGGACCTCCCAGAGCCAAGCACAAAAGCATTTCAGTCACAGCTGGAAAGAAATTTTCTCACTGCTTCCTGGCTGAAAATATCACCCAACTTAGAAACTAGTATCTCACCCAACAAAAAAATTTAGCAACCCAGAAGTAAGGCAGCTCAACTGTCTATCACACAAAGTCCACAAAGCATCATTAAAACTATCTTTCCCCTGCAGTCTTCCTCCTGACAGCAGACCAAGCCCCAGCACTGGGGTACAATGGCTGCAGCACCCACATCATGTCAGGGGTCTTTTGGGGGTCCCTCATTGCTGGCTTCAGTAGAAATGACCACCTTCCACCTCAGCCACCATCTTCAGGCACAGGGAGAAACCCTAGCTGACACCACAGGAAAGAGGAACCAGCTGTCCTAGAAAGCTGATGCGTAAAAATGAAGAGATTAATTTGTCCACATGGGAAGAGCATTTAGGATGTACAGGACATAAGCTACATTTCCAAGACATCTGTTTGTAAAAAAACAAAGACACTTTGTGTACAGATGTTCCTTCTTCCTGAAGACCTTTCCATTTGCCAAATGAAAACTGATACCGTGGCCAACATTTTTCAGGAAAAAAACCCTCCCTACTACATGACTTAGCTAACAGTCTTCTAGAATACAACCACACACCAACACAAAACCCAGCTTCAGAATGACTCCTTCTGCAGCCTCACTGGAGTTCAAACACAAGTCAGAACTCAGCCTTTCTGCATGACTTCAGCACTGATAAATGGTTGGCAGCTCCAAAAAATTCAGGCCAAACAGTTCAGACAAAGCCCAAATCCCAAATATCAAATAGATGTGAGGGACTATGAGACCTCTTATTTCCTCATGTTTTAGTGTTCAGGGTAAGACTTCCTTACCTTGAAGGTCATAATGAGATGAGTGAAATGAAACTCAGCCTCCAGGTCCAGCTGAATAGTCACGTTTTCCAAACCTGTAGGGGCAGAGAAAAGAAGGTGTTCAGCAAACAGGACACCTGCCAGTCTCTCTAAATTTTGCCAGAGCTCTTCACTCTGTTGGCATAAGACTATTTTCTTTACCACTTGGCTCTGTTGTGAAAAAGGAATATGATGGTTTAGTGCATGCTTGACATACAGGGGGAGATACCAAGAACCTGCTGAAGAGTGTAAGGCATGGGATTCCTGTGCGTGATCAGCACCAAACACGCCACACCAGAGCATGAGCCTGCAGTGCTGTTTGAGACAGAACCGTGGCTGGCATCGCTGGATTTGGGGCAAGGACAGGACCACCACAAGCTGGGTCCTGGCACCAAAGCCACCAGCACAGCTGGGGATGCTGAGCCCAGAGCTATGGTGGCCACAGGCTGTTCTCCCACACACCAGCCTCTCTGGCAGCAGCAACAGCAGAAGCTTCTGCAGCCCTACCACCCCCAGTCTCACTGATGTCTGGTGGGGGCCATTCCCCACCATTTTTCACTCACTCTGGACTCTCATGTCCACAAGAACAGGAGAGTTCTTCCTCTCCTTTATAACCTGGTTTGGAGACACTCCTAAAGCAACTACCACAGCCCTGCTTTGTAATCCCAAGGGTTAAGAAAATGATGAGAGGCAAAAGGTTTTGCCAACTGCTGTACGACTACCTGTGGTCAAGGACTCTAAACAGACAGGAAGAAAAACAGCTAGAAATATTATTTTGCCTTGTGAAAAGAGCTCTCGAAACAGCTGGATACTAATTATACTGTAGTTAGAAATAAAAAATAAAATCAAGATTTACAGAGAGGAGAAAGGGTAAGAAATGAAAATAATTAAACAATAAGGCACTTAAATTTTTGACCAGCTGTAGCCTTCTGTGAAGCATGCAGCAATGGTCCCTTATGCTGTATGCCTGAATAGACGAAAACATGAATTGGACAGAAAGAATCATTTGTTTTTTATTGTTGAAGGACATTTTCATGACCTTATGAGCTAAGAAACTTTTCTGTGTGAACGCTGCCAAGCCTGTTGCAAAAAACATGAATTTTCTGGAATGCTGGAAGACAACTGCTGGAGACAAGCAGCTTGCTAGGCTCATCTAAATGGTTAAAAAGGATTTAGTGAAAACCTTTCTTTAATAGGCAGCAAAACTGTTACAAATATTACCTTTTTTTTTTTTTTCATATACAATAAAGCAGCTACTGCCAATGCATTTGCAGAAAGCTCATCCTGTCCAGCTGGCTTTAAGGCTTCAGGGTAGGACTGCTGTTTGAGAAACTCTCTCTGCCTTGTTTTGTGTATGAAGGCATGCCAAAAGCATAACCAGAAAAGTAAAACAGGCGGAGGAAGGATTAAAAGAAAAAAACAAAAACCCCACCAAAATAATATGCAATTTTTGTTCTTAACTAGCTCGCTTGTTTCTGCAGTTCATTTTATTGTTTGGAAAATGGTACAGAAATTCAGGGAGCTCAGGAGGGAGAAGGCAGCTTGCAGGGAAAGAGATATCCCTGGCTTTACTGTCCTGAGGTAGGAAAAGGAAATTGGAGGTCTGCAGGCAGGGCAACAGCCCCCAGCTCTGCACCCCAAGCCGCTCCTTCACAGCCTCCAGCCCCTCGTGGGGAAGCCCTGTTGTGCTGCCTTGGCAGCGCCGCCCCGGGATATTTACTCCTGGAAGGCTGCTCTGCTCCTGCTGCCCAAATATGAGGGAGATCTGAGCCCAGTGTGGAAAACTCGTCTCTTTAGGAAAGGATTCTTGCAGAGTGCTTGGACAGCTGTTTCCAACGCTCCTGGAGGACTCGTTTTGTTAGAGATTAAGGACCGCTCCAGGGCACACAAAAGCAGCCAGTTTTACTCATGGCTCCTCACACAGCATGATCCTTCACAGGGCAGTAATCACCAGGCCAGAGATAACAGCAAACCCACAGGTACCCTTAAACAAAAGGAGGGAAAACAGCTCCCAGCCCCGGAAATTGCTCTGGACAAGCCGCATACCATTTTCCGACTGCCACCAGAGCTTCAGGCGATTTGGATCGAATGTGGTGACGACATTTTCAATGCGATGACTGTCGGGATTGAGAGTATCGTGGAAGGGATCCTCCGAGTCACATATGAAACATTTTTTGTCCTCCTGAAACAACACGATAATCAGCATTACTGATTTTATCCATGGGGCAATTGTTGCTTCCTGTAGATAAGAGTATTTTCCATCCATATCACATTCCACTCATTTTGCCTGCAGGAGTCATCAAACTTTTTTTTTTTGTTGAAATGCTAAGTGTTTTTACCTTTATGAATTAGTGCAAACTGCTAAATGGAAAATATGCCAGGAATTCCATAAACTTCATCTTTAGGGGAAGCATGTTTTCAATGAAAATTGAGGTTCAGGAAACCTCTTCCAGCACATGCATTCTCCAGCGGAATTAAAAACCAATGGCAGCAGCTACAGAAAATTGCTGAACTGCTTCTGTAAAAATGCACATGTGCAAAACTGCATCTTAACAACTTGTGTGAAACAACTTTTAGAAGCTGGCTTGGAGATGGAAGTTGCCTGAATTAGGGATACCTCCTGTGAGGCTCAGGGGCTCTCAGTGATTTAGCCCTTTTCTCTGAATTCAGCTTGTCAAACTCCCACTCAAACCTTGCATCTTCAGCTGGTATTGCAACCCCAAACTGTGTGCATAAAGTCCATTTGCACACATTACAAGGTCTGCCCAAGAAAAACCAGCTCAGAACAAGTCTGACACATGCTGCTTGGGAAAACTGGAAACGTCTTCATCAGGGGGACAAAACCCCATCATGGCTATTACCACAACCAGTGCTATTTTTGCATTGTCCTTCTGCCTAAAACCATCAGTTTCTGACTGCAAGGTAGGGTGCAAACTGAACCAAAAGGGAGGGTTCCTACCCAGACCAACGGGAGGGGGCAGATGAGGGAGAGGAGCTCATTGAATGGCAGTGAAGGAGCCCCAAGGCACCAGCAACTCATCCCTGTCAAGGGCTACACAGGCATCATTCCTCTAGCACATTTATAGAGACAAACATAAATTCTGTATCAGCCAAGAATGTGAGTGCTGGCAGGTCTGCACCACACAGGTTTTCCATTTCACCAGTTCTGGCTTCAGTGGCTCCTCCCAAGCTCAGGGCTTCACCTCCCACGAGCCCTCAAAGACTCCTCCAACAGAAGGAATGGCAAGAGCAGGGGTCCCAGGGAAGACATACTGCCTGCTCCAGGCTTCTCTCCCCCTGAACTTTATGCCACAACTTGCTCTTTCTCTGACCAAAACTGAATCCTAGAAGACCTAATTCTGCCAAGGGCTCAGTGTGGCCACACCCCATGTTATTAAGAGGATACTGGCACCTTCCACAATTTCTTCAATACCACACACTATGGTTCAGAATAACCAGGGACATCCCAAATGCCGAACCGGGGCTGCAAGAGCAGAAACGTGGGTACATGAGAACTACTGAAGTGATGCTTTTTACAACGGCACTTCAACATTTTTTGAGTCGACAAAATGTAACAAAGTACCTTTGTTATTTTGTTCCACCAAAGATGCTTAATATTGTTGAAGTCAATCCTAACATACACTGAAAATGTTCAGTGAAGCTAAATCCCACGTCAAATAAAGTATTAACTCTATTAGACAGAACTTACATAGTAAAACTAAAGGTGGGGAAAGGATGAGGGGAGACTTGGTAACTTCAGGGCACAAATGGGTCAAGCGCTACAGCCCCTCCTGCTTCCCGTGGTTTTCCTCCCAAGTGCCAGAATCCGGCCCTATTGTCTCCACCGTAATTTCGTCCGGAGATTATCCCTTTACTTTCAGTTCAGCAGAGTTCCACGTAAGTTTATTCTTCTCCATCATCCTTTCTGTCTCAGAGATTTTAAGTTTGGTGAGCTGCTTCTGGCTTTAAAAAGCAACAGCTCACCAGATGTGCTGAGACAACCTTATTTGCATCCTTTCACTCCCAGACCGTACACATGTAATTACACTACGGGGACTGTGGACAAAACATTGCCGGGCCCTACAGCCCACTCTCCTTTAGGAAACTGTCTAGACGGCTCCGAGCGAGCCTGGAAATAAAGCATTAATTGAACTTACTGCGGCACATTCTTCCTTACTGGCCTCGATCAGGAAAGGGGGGTCGGGAGCCGAAAGCCGGGGGCATCCCCTGGACCCGGGGTGTGGGTCCCGCACGGGGCGCGGCACCGCCCCACCGGAGATCGCTGCCCGCGGGCGCGCACCCCGCGCAGGAGGCGATGCCCGCCCCACCGCCGGCACCGAGCGCGGTGCCCGGGAGCGCTCTCTGCCCGCGCCCGGCGCTCACCTGGAGGTGGCTGACGATGCAGTAGGGCTCGGGCTGGCGGAGGCCGCAGGTGGAGGAGGCGGAGAGGCGGGAGGCGCGGCCGATGAGCAGGTCGCCGGTGGCGGGNCCGCCGTTCCCGACCGCGGCCCCGCGCCGCCGGGCGCCCCCCGGCCCTCCTCCTCCTCCGCCCCTCGCATCCGCGGGGCCGGGCCGAGCCCCTCCCGCCCGGCCCTTAGCCGGGGCAGGGGGCGCAGCCGTCGAGGAACGGCAGTTCAGTCGGAGTGGGCGGCAGGGGGCGAGCGGGCTGG
>VYXD01010892.1:68286-132771 GCA_013397195.1 Hylia prasina
CGATCCCCGCCCCCCCGCCGGCCCCGAGCGCGGTGCCCGGGAGCGCTCTCTGCCCGCGCCCGGCGCTCACCTGGAGGTGGCTGACGATGCAGTAGGGCTCGGGCTGGCGGAGGCCGCAGGTGGAGGAGGCGGAGAGGCGGGAGGCGCGGCCGATGAGCAGGTCGCCGGTGGCGGGGTAGCAGCTGCCCTCGGCGCAGCCATAGCTGTACTCGGGCTCCTGTGCCGCCGCGGGCCACAGCGCTGCGCGGCCGCGGAGGGGAGAGAGGGGGACAGAGGTGAGAGAGGGAAGGGGAAGCCCGGCNCAGCCGTCGAGGAACGGCAGTTCAGTCGGAGTGGGAGGCAAGGGGAGAGCGGGCTGGGGAGCTCCCGTCCCGCTGTAGCCCGGGAGCCCCGAGCGGGGAACTGGGGGCTCCAGCCCCTCGGGCAGCAGGTTCTGCTCTTCCCGCCGCTCCCCAGCGTCGGGAGCGGGCTCTGGGCAGGGTGCGGCAATCGGTAGAGGGTGGCGGATAGGTGGGGGGGAATCACCAATCGGGTGCCACCCCTCCTTGCCCCTGTCCGTGGAGAAACAATAAAGGAATGGGGTTATTGACCTAATCGTGCCTTCTGTCGGTAGTGTGGATGGAGCCGGGCCCCTGCGAGGAACAATGCATGGATGGATGGATGGATGGATGGATGGATGGATGGATGGATGGACAGTGGTGCATACTTGTGTGGTAAGGCCCAAAACCCAGCAAAGTACCAAGAGGTTGGCAACTGTCACACGCAAGGCTCCATAGCCCCACTCTGCCTGGTGCTGTGTTGCCAGCACATGTGGCTCAGGAGTGCCATTCCTGGGGATGGTGGCCATGCTGTCATACATGGCCAGGTTTGGCCCTGGTACAGGCAGAGAGGCCCAACAAGCTTGGACCAGCCACTGCCAGGCTGTGCCACATTAGCTGGGAGCACACGGCGCTGTTGCCTTCCCAGGGGCACTGGGGCAGCTGCCAGGAATGAATGGCTGTGCTGGAGCTGCCCCTGCACACCAGCCTCCCACGACAGTTCCCTGGCCTCCACTGGGGAACATGGGGGCTTCACTGGCTGGTGGCAGAGTCCCCTCAGCACCCAGGGAAAAGGTTTACTGGTAAATAAACACCAAGGAGTCTGTATGAAGGATGGATGTGGTTGGGACAAATGCCTGGGTTTATATACCCAGATTTTGCTTGTGCACGTGTAACGTGTGTGCTTGTGCAAATCTTTACCGGGTACCAGCATCCCCCAAGAACACTTTGCCCTCACTATTTGCAGTGGCAGAATGAAAACACACCATGGTCTGTCTGGCCCAGCAAACCCTGCCGAGGTAGGTAAATATGTTTATTCTCTTTTTACAGATGGATAAGCAGAGACAGAGAGATACCAAGTGACTTGCCCTAAAGGTTAAACACCAGGTTTGAAACATAACCCAAGACTCTGGATTAAAGAACTTGTGGAGCTGTTTCATTAATTATATCCATGAAATTAAATAATTCTAAACTTTCAAGGCAGGAATTGTAATATTTCAAACTTCTTCTGCAATGTGATCTTCTAAATTCACAAACCAAATTCAGTTTCATAACGCTGTTATATTTTTTAAGCTTCAGTACAACAAACATTTTTGTCTCCCCACCAGCAGAAAATGTTTTACTTTGCTACTGTTGGAGCCTCCTCTGGTCCATGGCAGATGGGCAGCGGCATCACCCCAAGTGCAACTTTTCATTACCACTGGACTTTTTTCCGTCCTGTATTTTTTCAACTTTTATTGAAGTTTTCTCCTTTTGTTTTTTTCCTGTTTCATAGCCTTGTAGAAGTCCTATCCTCCCCTGTAGGCTCCTTTGTGCCTTGCCACAGACAGCATGAAAACGGGCTTTGTTCCAGCCTGGGGGGTGACCCTGCCGTGAGACATCAGGGATTGAACTGGAGCTTCAGCCACAGACTGGAGTGGCCACAACCACCCATAACTGTGGTACTCTTTCAGACATAACCAAAACCACCACATTTAGTGTGTGAGTAATTAGGAACAGGGAACTTGTGTCCCTCCCTCTCTGCAGTGCTCATGACAAATAGTGAGTGGGAGTATTTTAATTTGATTCTTCAAATGATAAAAACTCAAGTTTTGTGCCATGCCCTATCCTTGTGGTTGGTGAACCACCTTTACAGCCCTGGAGTGTCTGTGTTTGTGTGTGGTTGGAAGTCTTCTCAAAAAACAAAATTTCAGAATTTGACCCCAGTGGGACCCACTTGATCAGCCATTTTTTAAAAACATTGTAGTGGTCAAAAGCCTGGTAGACAGAGTTGATGATATGAATTTGATTAAATATATCTTTGATTATATGTCAGTTTGGTTGTGTTTGCATTTTGATTAATGCCATTGGAGTCAAAATGCTCTACAGCAAGACACTTATTTCAATTATTTTTCAAGAAAGTTCTCTGAAGCCATTTCTGCCCACAAGGAGGAGGTCCAGGGAGAATTACAAATAGGTACTTTTTATCTAGAGACAGCATTATCCCCACAAATGAACTTTGAAAAAACACTTTGAAAGTTTTTGCATCACTTCTAATGGGAAATGCTGCACAATTGTAAACCTCAGACACTTCACAGGATGGATTTGGAGTTCTGTGGCCACTGGTCCCATCGGATCTGCTTCCTTTGTGTGTCTGAGCATGCTTAGAGGCAGGCAGGGGAGGTTAGACTCTGTGCTGACTTTCTCGTTCCTGCTTCCGCTTTCCTTCCAGCGATTTCTGTTTCCCCCCGTGGATACATCTCCTCTCCAGGCCTGTTTAACTGCCTTGTGTTTACACATTTCTTATCCATACAGCTTATGGAAAGCCACACAGCAATTATCATAGTCAACGTGGATTTTAGGAGGAAGTTCTCTTTCAACTTTTTGCTTGTGAATTCATATTTTTAAAGCCATGAATGAAATAATTTGGGTTTATATGCAGTTTGGAAATTCTAAGAGCTTCAGTTTGCCTCTTCTAGGTGCAGTCCAGCAGAGATGCACTGAAACCTGCAGAAAATCCTTCATTACCTGGAGACCTGCATGTGAACAGCTTGGTGTGTGCTCTGAGCAAAACACGTTTGATTTCATTACTTCAAAGTCAGTCTAAATACAATCATCTGATTACAGCCTAGTAACTTAAAAGCCTCACACCTCACAGATGATTTTTTTAAAGTGCTAAAATTCAGAAAATGCTAACCCACAAATTCTGTGCATTCCTGCATTCAGGTGGCTTTGTTAGATTATATCGAAATTATAACTTGATTCCATTATTTTCACAATAGAATGTGTCACAGTGTAATGCATGTTGCACATTGCCCTGCAGCGCAGCTGGTTTGAGTTAGAGGAGTATCTCTGAAATCTCATCTGCCAGCAGTTCCCACCCAAGCCCCCAGCGCATACCAGTGCAACTTTAGCTCTTGTAAACACAGGGTGATAACGATGCAGTGTTTATCTCCGTTGGATCGATAAGGATTGTTTCACGGGTGCTGCTGGCATGGGTAAATGTTAAGAGCCCTGTATTCCTGCAGAGCATTCCTCTCTTTACACATGTGGTCTGGGCTGCATCCCAGCTCTGAAGCAGCACCATGCTGAATGAAGTCCCTCGCTGGGGGACAGTCCAGCCAGGAATGACACGACTGGTTTTGACTGAGGAAAACCCCTCATTAGTCTGCTCTGCATCCTGCAGGAGTATGTATACAAAAGGCGGGACTTTGAAACTGAGGCATAGCTCACTTCTCTTTTTAAAACTCTGGCATGTCTATAACATTTGCTTAACCACAGATTCCTTCTTTATTTATATTAGAAAAAACGGAATTGCAGCCTAAAATTTAGGCCAATTCATGCGTTCTTGATGGCTAAAAGAAATTGCTGAGTGAACCCTGACTTCTGTGAAATGGGAGAAGAGCCTGGAGAAACTGGTTTTCAACATTTCTGGCCCTTTAGACTCACTGCTTAAACCGGGGAGATGGAGTTATTCTCCACTTGTTGGCTGTATTAATGAAAAATGTGTGAAACCCCTTATAAGCATAAGAAAAACGGGCACTGCAGGAGCCTTAAAAAAAAGATTTTTAAGTTGCTTTCGGCGTTAAGCATCTGAGCACTGCCATCCAGTGGGCACTGGGGAATCGGCTCTGTCGCCCACCGCTAATGGCCCGGCGCTGCTGGAGCTGCTGCACGTCGCATTTCCAGTGAACATAGCGGGACCCTCACGTCGTCAGAGCTCCTGGGCCGGGAACCCTGCCCTGCCTCGGTGCAGAGATGGGGTTGGAGCAGTGGGAATGCCTGGGGATGCTGCTGGTTGTCCACAGGGGTGGCTGCAGGAGCCAGCAGGGTTCATCTGCATCGCCCCATCCAAGTCTGGCAGCTCCGTGCAGGGTCATGGCACAACCACGTTTTTAGGGTTTGGCAGAAGACATGGGGTGTTGGGAGTCTGTGTTTGAGACAGCTACCAGCATCTCTCTGAGCAGTCCTGCTTTTGCATTTCCAACCCCCCAACCATAAGAAGATCTAGACTGTGCACAGGAGTACATTGTAGAGCTCCCTCAAAGACTACACCTGATTACTAAATCAGATTTATTACTTAATCAGGTTTATTACAACGTATTTCCTATTTCCATATAAACTCCACTGGACAAAAGAAGAAAAAGAAAAAAAAATAACATAATTCACTAGGCCATTTCAGATGTATTTCCAGAGGACAGTGGCCTGTGCCAGGATGCTCAGGATGTGGTACTCATGGTGATTTCAGCTTCATTTTACCTGATGGTCTGTTCAGACTCTAACTCTTGCATGTTGCATACTTGCTTTCCTGCTCCATGATTTCATTTTTAATGGCTATCACTTGTTCCTCTAGTTGTCTCAGTTGCTCTGCCTTATTTTGTTTGGTTTGATTCAGTTCCTGAAGTTTCTTCTCCAAATCTGGAAGAGCAGACACATGCAATGATGCTCACATTTGCTGTGTAAGTAAAATCCAGGGATTAGCAGCATTTCTTTTCCCAGAAGTTTTAGAGGCAATAAGCCTGTTTTGAATAGGAAATGTTATATATGCAACTAGAGGGGAAAATCTGGCTTCTGGATAGCAAGAGGAGCCATGACAGCCTTGAAGAAATTAATTTCTCAGCATGTACTTTTGTCCATCAGCAAGGATGGGGCAGGACGTGAAGCTCTTAAATAACTTGGTTTAAATGCAAACACTCAGAGGAACACTGATGTGTGTAAAGCCGAGACAATTTGGGTGTGATGGGCTTAGGTCTCCCTCACTTGTGTGTTTTCTGCTGATTCCTATGAAGCTACACCAATGTAATGAATAGCTTATATTGGTAATGGGTTAAATCCACAGGATTCACTCTGTTTCTAATGTCCTTATCATCTGGGCATTTGGAGTGACTGGAATGATCTTAACACATTTCCTCAAGGTATGTGCTCAAAATATTTATTTGGATCCTGTCCTGAAGTGTTTTCTCCTGGGATAAGTTTCTGCTTCAGTTTTGCTGATGTTACATGGTATTTTCTGATATTGAGACCAGCAGGATCCTACGCCTAAGGGTTCCCAGTGGGAATGCCCAGACCTTCACTACAAGGAGAATTAGGTTCCCTGAGTGCAGGGACGTGAGATGTGCTCTTCGTTTTCAGTGACCCTCTAAGCCTGTGTGAGCAGCAGTGCTGGTACAGCCACAGCAGCTACAGTCCACACTGCCACGACCCCTCTGCCTGACAGTCATGGCCCCACAGGTTCAGGGCACGTCAGCTTCAGCCCCCACAAGCTGGTAATTGTACCTGGTGTGTTCTCCATTGCTCAGAGATAATGTCTGAAGAGGAACAAGTATGGGCTGATGGAAAACAGCTGCCCTACAGCTCTGTCTGTGGGGAAGGACAGAGTGTAGAGGAAGCATTGAAGGTCCAAGTGCCCAGAGCAAATGCATAAATCAGGGCCTCCAGCTAAATCTGCAGCCAGGTTTTATGCAGGTTTTGCACTTGCCTTGTTTTTAAACTGAAGAAAATCACTGCAAGTCCCTGTGTGGACAGTTCTTAACCTTTGCTTATAGCAATCTATTTAAGTCAGAAAAAGTACATAAGCCAAATCAATTCAACTAGTTTTAAAATTAGTAGCGTCAGGCAGGGATTTTCACCAGGTAAATTGTTTTAAATGTATGAACTTAGAGTTCAAGTGTCTCTGGGCAAGGACTTCAGCCTTGAATTCATGACTATCACAGTGCTTACCACTCACTGTGGAAGTGAGAACATCACCTGTTATTCTTTTTATCTTCTTTTCGGTCTCTTCAGCCAGTTTTTCTGCTTCTTCTTTCAACTGCTTCACTTTTTCTAGTGTTACTTTTGGAGGTCCTTGGGTTTTTAGCTTATCTTGAAGAATGGTGTACTTTCTCTTAACGTCAGTAAATTCCTGTAACAAAATGCCATTACTTGGTTTGAGTCATTAATTAGTCTTAGTTTAAGAGATAATTAATCTGGTGTACAAAAGGAAGTTTTAATACTTCTTTTTAACATCCTCTTTGAACCAAAGTTTAGATTTGTCATTTTCTTAAATATTTAAAATATATCCTTAATTTGAAGCCATTGAAAATGCTTTGCAAAACAAATTTAATGGATTGCAATTCAAATTTAATGAATTATCTGTAGCAACATTGGGTTTTTGCATTTTCAGTTGCAGTAATATATACTGGCTAATCTGTTCCCTGCTGATCTAGGTTACTGTTGAAGCTGCAGTTTAGATTTTGCCTATGGTTCTTGTAACTTGGAAGTATGGCCATGTTCCAAGCTTGTGCTATGGGTACTTGGTTCTTGCCATTTTGTCAAATTTCTGGCTGCATTTTCAAAAAACTGAACTACTGGAAAGCACCAAGCCAACCCAAAACTCCAAGTGACTCTCATAGCAATTTTCTCTGAAGGAGAACAGCACAGGATGAATTGTCAGGGTGCTTCCATCACTCATGTATTTTAATATCTGGGTTTGTGATTTGTTCTGTTGTGTTTATTGGTGCTCATGGTGACTACAAGTCTTATACACAGTGCAAGAAAAAATGTTGTGAAGTAGCCAGAGAAGTGTGTATGTTTTCTTTCATTCGAGCAAACAGAAGCGTATGCCAGGAACCTTAAAATAAAACACAAATTCTTCTTAACCTGTGACATTTTACACTGCATGGCATAAGGAAAATGTTACATTTTGATGAGAGGCAGGGCAATACTTCTGAAGCAAAAATACTATTAAACATGGAAGAGGTTTTTTCCCTTAACATGTGACAGAAGTGCTTACATTATCAATATTCTGGGCTCGCTTGTGAGCTGCTTCTGCCTCTGCTCTTGCCTTTGTAGCTTGATTCTTGTTCATCAGTGTTTTTGCCTGCCATGTGGCACTTTCACCTTCCATCTCAGTCTGTTTGGCTGACAAGTCATTTAGTTTGTTGTTTGTCTTGTTCACTTGGTTCTCAGCCTAAAACAGAGCAATTCAAGGCTGTGATTTCTTACATAACATCCATCCAGCTTGTGGAGTGTGGTAATGAGGGACTGTCAATGGATTAAGAGACCTTCAAGCAGTATCGAATTGGTGTCACATCTGTGCCACATTCTGGTTTTATTTATTTAAGGAAACTTCAGAAAAAAGTATCTCTTTCTAATAAATATAGCAAATAAATTAAAATATTTGCAGCAAGGTACCTGAGAGATTTGTGTTCTGATGCCTTGTATCTCTTCATTTAACTTTATGACGGTGTTTTTGGAGTGCCCTTGGGACTTCACAACCTTTTTTAGTTTATTATTAATTTCATCCACTGGCAGAAGAGCTTTAGCTGCTTTGCTAAAATGGAAAAAAGGAAGAGTGTGTAGTATCGTGGTGTGGTGAGCAAAGCAAGAACGTGTTTCAAATGCACCCATGCTGTCATGCAGGAATGTTTCCTCAACAACAACCATTAAACCATTTGGTAAAGCAAAACCTCAGAAAAGGGCTTTGTGGGGGAGCACCTGAGTTGCTGTACTCAGGGTGAGGTTGGATGCTGCTGGCTGCCTGGTGGTGCACTGCTAGTAGGGAAGACTCATGGGTGAACATGTTTTTTTTTCTTGTTGGGTCTTTCTCACCCTGATTCAAACCACCCAGTGCGCCAGATGCAATGCTCCACCAGGTCCAAGGTGGAATTAAGTAGCTGCTTTGGCCTCTGACTCAGCAGGCAGAGGAACCAAGAGCTGTCAGGAGCTGCTTCCTTTCAGCATGTTGGCTCCTGCAGCCCGAGTGGTGATGGCTCCATCCTGCTGGAGAGGCCCTGTGGAAAAGGCAAGGTGAAATCTCCATCTGAACTCTCCTTCCAGTGTTACTGGGATACTGCCAGGGGTATGGAGCAGTCCTGCTGTGCACTGTGCCACCCCAGCTGGAGCTGGGACACCAGTATGAGAATACTCTACTTACTCAGCTTCTTGTGCCTCCAGCAGCAGTGTCTGAGCATCCTCCCTTTTTATGTTTCTCTTATTATTCAGTTTGTACTTCTCACAATGGTTCATAATGTTTTGGAGTTTGCCAAGCATGCCTGTGAGCTCTTGTGGAGTCAGGGGAAGGTTTATTTGCAGAACATAATTTGCCACCTTCTCAATGTCTTCTGGAGGTGCACTTTCATCTGCAACAGAAATGGAGCTGAGAGTATCCTGAAGTAGCTCCTTCCTCCCAGTAAATGGTCATTATGGCTGCCTACCCTTTGAGTTATGGGGGAGAATAAATCTGACAGGCACAGCAAGGGGCTAGGAGAATTATCTCTAATATTTTGTAATTTAGTATTATGTTTCCAGGTACTGCTGTTAGTGTTGTCAGAACTGGCCAAAATGAGGATTTGAACCCACTTTGAACTGAGTTATTAAAATTCTGATGTAGGACAGAGCTCATGAAGGGTTTTAAATCAGTGCCCAGCACAGCTAGATGTGTCAGAGCCCATTTCTCCCTTGGCCCAAAGATCAAAGAGGTGCTGGTGAGGCTGGGGTGTGAATGGAGATTTCCAAGCTGGGCAGTGGGTGTAATCCCTTCCCTGGAGTTGCCACAATATTGAGAAAGTAGTTCCTTTGCTGGTTAATGAGAAGGGCTAAGCTGCAGAGGGAACTTGGGTCAGACTTGCATAGAATGGGAATTTACAATAGAAAAAACCCATATTTTGACAACTCCCATTACAAATGAGCTTGTCCTTGCTCTTTGCTCTTTGCTAGGAGGCAGAGGCACACACAGTTACAGTAGTCAATGTCTTGAGAGGTCACATCCTCAGTTTTGTTTTCTGCTCACTTCCATTTATAGATGAGACCTTGTGTGATAAAGCAGTTGAGATATATTAAATGGTTGTGTTAATCTCCAGAGTAAGTCAGCAATAATTAAATAGAAGACATTTAGTGTGCAAACAGTAGTGCATTCCTGAGAGCTATTCTCTGTCGAAATATATTAATCCAAAATCACCATTCACATCAATGTTGAGTACAGCAGATTTAATGTAACTGTATGCTTTTCAGCTTCTTCTGTTCTTAAACTTCAATTAACAAAACAAAGATTTGAAAAAATTCCTTTATAATTGTTAATAAATGCTCTATGTCTACTAAGAGACATAAAAGGAGAGTAAAAGATGGGATTTTCAGTGGCTAGCAATAAAAATCTGAGGCTCTTAAGGAATTAAAGAGACCTAAATCTTCCAATTCAATAAAAATAATGTAATTTTTTCTGAACTAAAGAAGTCCTCTGTCCTCTGCCCTTGCTCCCATTTGGATGTAGAGGTATAAATGCCAAAAGACTGAAATCCATAGAAACTTATCAGAGTAGCTGCATTGAAGAGATTAAAGAAAATCCTGCCACATTTGAACCCTTTGATGTGCATCTGGTAAAAAAGTTTAGGATCTGTTTCCTACAGCATTTCTCTGCAGTCCTGAGAGTGGAAATTTTTTAGGGTATATACAGTTGTTTTGTTATTTTTTTTTATGAGAGCTGTGAAGTTCTACCAGAATCCTTTGATTCCTCGAGTTACAGCTTTATGGAGACGATGGAGTGGGATGTGTCCTAATTCCCACGCTCCCTACTGAGAGCCTCTATTTATGGGCCTGGATGAAGGGGGTGGAATAACAATTTGAGGATGCATTGGACATGCTTGGCCATTATATATTGTATGAAATTATCTTAGTAGTCCTTTACTCAGATAAACCAGGAACAGAGGAAGTTACTTCAAATTAAACACAGTAATAAAAGTTATAAAAGTTTAAATTAAACAATAAGAAAAGATGATAATCAGAATGTAACAGATATATTGTAAAATGGATACAAAGTACTGTCACCTGGGAGAAGGAAGCACTAGAAAAAGGGGATTGAAAAAGTTTGCACAGCTCAGGAGGTAGATGAGAAATTTCATGCATACACAGCTAGATCATCTTCTGGCTGTCTATTATACTGTCTTATATTGGAATATTTTTATGAAAAATGAGTCCAAAAGAACATTGCACATTTACCTAACAAGAAGTCTTTCACTTTTTGGATGAACTCCTTAGTGATCTCTCCATCAACTTCAATTTGATTCATAGCTGTCTCCAGTTCCCCATTAAATCGTGAGCCTTTCAGTTTGCTGTATTCTGCAACTTTTCTAATGCTTTCAACCTGGAAATATTATTAGAAACAGCAGTGCCATTTTCTGGAGGTTATCTGTCATAGCTTTGCAAGTTGGGCTCTGACACAAAGGTAATTGTAATCCAAGCCTCAGCTGGAATCAGTTCATGTGGCTTTGAAAAGTAGAAGGAGACCCCTTTGGGGACTTCAGAAGCTGCTATATCTTGGTCTCAGTCTGGCCTCAGAAAAAACCTAAATCAAGCTTGCTTTTTTTTTTTTTTTTTTTTTTNTTTTTTTTTTTTTTTTTTTTTTTTTTTTCTCTGCAACCATTGCTAGACCACAGCCCCCTTCTGTTTCTAAATGAATCCCGACAGTTATTGCAGTACTGTAGCTTGCCAGTCACCAGATTGAGATCTAAGCAGATCATATCAGATTCAGATCTGATTATAGAAAATGTAATTTCATTTGTCATTTCATATTGGACTTGCTGTTAAAAACACTTAAAGAGGATACAAGGAAGGTACAGTTCAAGGCTTGTCTCTAAAAGTTACCTTTCACCACTAAATTAGTATTCTCGATAATTTAAATGAGAACTTTAGGTTAATTATCAAATTCCAACAGTATTTTACTCTGATAGGGGCATTGCCTTCAAAAATGGCCCGGGTACATCTGTGGTCTGCAGAGGGAAGAGATTTGGTCTTTCCCCATGCAATTGGAAAAATGCTGATGTTCTTATTTCCGAACTGTCTCCCCACATTCACTGATGTTATCCCGGGGGTGCCCGCAGGCGCTGTCCCGGCGGCCTGGCCGGCGCTCCCCGGCTCCGCGGGCGCCTCGGGCCGCCGCCGCTCCGTGTCCCGGGGCCCCAGGGCGGTGCCCGGTCGCTCATTGCCAAGCCCGCTGGCCGGGATGCAGCGTCTCGTGCGTTTTGAAAAGAGGAAATAGATGCCCAGGCGTCCTGCAGGGACAGGACAACGCCACGGCAGAATGTAATTTCTGCTGGAAAATGTGCTTTGCCTATAAGTGTAACAGGCATCATCTCAGACTGTTAATAAGAACAAACTCTTTACTGGTGCTTTGGGATTTGTCTGTTTTGTTTCCTTGGCATATGTTGCATTGGCCACACTTTGCCTGAATTGTTTTTCACTGCTACTGTGCAGTATAGTGGACTAATTGATGTCTTCCTAAGCATTACTGGGGGCAGAAAAGCTTAATCTTGAAATTATTTTGAAAAGTAATTTATTGGCAAACATAAGATGTATGCAGTTGTATAAATAGAGCTTACTGCCATGCACAGCAGTAATCCCATTGCAATAAGCACGTCAGGCTACTGACAAATGGTGCCAATTGAAACTTTCCCAGTAAAAACATAGACAATACTAGACTGGAACCACCCACTCCCATAGACACAGGGCACCATGACTTTTGAAAACTTAGCAGCTGTGAGGAAGAAGATCTAGATAAAGCCAATGTCTTGGTGGGGCTGGCACCTGGTATTGAATCATGATAGGTCCGTGATGTTGGGACATAGTCCATTGCTATGTCACTGCTCTTTGTCCAAAGAGCAGGTGAGTTTTTGTAGATTTGTGACCTCCCAAATCTCACCCTCCATCCATTTCACTGAACAAATGTGGGTTTGATATACAGCACCTGATTCTCAGGTTCCTGTAGCTGAGTAGTCAGGTTTCTTAGCAACACAGCAGTCTCCTCAGCTTTCCTGAAGGCCTCAGAGGAGAGAGGAAGAGCTCCAGTGCAGTCTGGGCCACCACACTGCCTTAATCCATGACTGTCCTGGCACAAAGCTCCCCCACAGGCTGCTGTGGCACATGGCTGGTCTCCTGGAATACCACAGATCTGCAATAAGGATGATGTTTATGTTAGGACTCCTCTGGGGACCTGAGATACGTTCCTGAGGGAAGGAAGATGTTTGACATCATATGAACATTGAATATAGGATGGGATTTTCCCTAAGACACAGCATTTGGTCTTTATAAAGATGGGTATCACTGCCAGTTACAGGTCTCTCTCCCCTGATTTGAAGGATGCAATGGCAGCCTGTGGCTCTGAGCATCCTTGCAGGAGCCATTTGTTAGGCTCCATGTGTTGCACTAAGACCTTGCTTCACTCTTTAGCCAAAGGGCTCAAACCGTTCCCTAACTATATCCAGCCCATGGGTCAATGGCTTCTTCTAAAGGATCCAGATAACCTAACAGAACAAGGTGCTGTGTCTAGTCCTCCATGTATTTTGACACAGATATGGAACCTAAAGGTTTAGGTGGCTGATCTCTTCCAGATTTGTCATGAATTGGTACTATCAGGAATTTACTTCTGCCCCGCAGAAGAACAGAAATCCCCTTCTTTCCCAGAGGTGACACAAAGGATATGTGAGCACTCCCCACCCACTCCAGGACAAAGTCACTTTGCTTAGTTTAACTTACTCATGGAGGAGGTTTGCATTAATCTTTCTGAAATTACTCTGATGTCCTCCTGAGATTGGAGGGTGCTTAAACCATTCCTTGTACAGGGAACAATGGCTTCCAAAAGGTTGGAAATAACTACAGCTGAGAAGTGCAGCTGTTTTTGATGTGATTGCATGGCTGTGGCAAGGAAGTGCCATTTTCCAGACTTAAAAATGCATGTAAGCACCCTTTTAAAATAAACCCTACTACAACATCAAAAAAAAGAGTTGTTTGTTTGTTTTTTTTAGCTTTCATTCAAAATCCACAGCACCTACCTTTTCATTCAAGTTTTGGATGTCAGGGCTTTTGATCATTCTGAGCTGTTGCAGCACATTGCTTGCATTTAAGATCTGATGGTCCAGCATAGCGAGTGCATTGTTCCTGGTGTACTCTGAGTGTCCAACAATAAGGGTTGTCCCCCTGGTCTTCTCTTCTGCCAGCAATGATACTTCAGAGTGTTTCCTAATGTTGCTGATGGCCTCTGTACCAACAGAACAGGGTTTAGAACCAACTGCATTTGGTTGCATTCAGTTTGTGCATTTACTTGAATTGTGGACAATTGCTGAGTGACAGGTGATTCACTGCTGTTTGATTTGGGACAGCGGGGCAGGACAGGAACTGTTATTTCCTCAGCCAAGCTTTTCCATCCTTTACTTATCCAGTTGCCAAATACAAATAGTTATGGATGCTCATAAAACCTGCTAAGCTAGGTGAATATATGGTAGATCCTGTGTTATCCATAGGATGCCAAGGTGATTGAAAAGGCAACAGAATAGACAAAAGTATGAAGGAGGTTCCATTATTGACACTAACTGTATGTGCTACTGATCTGCATTCATCAGTAGCTCATGCATTGCTGCCGTTGTTGACTGGATAAAAGCTCCTGACAGTTATTATGTTTTAGGCAGGAAAACTGTTTCT
This sequence comes from Hylia prasina, assembly GCA_013397195.1. Lineage (NCBI taxonomy): Eukaryota > Metazoa > Chordata > Aves > Passeriformes > Sylviidae > Hylia > Hylia prasina. The sequence continues at coordinate 82,248 of VYXD01010892.1, forward strand.
GCCAGTTGTCATGAAATTACCAGCTCCCTGATTGTGAGTCAAGAAAGCATCTGTCCTTTCTGTTCAGCATAACACCCAAGAGTTAAGAGGTCTACTAGATTGAGACCAAAATTGACATTACAAATGGGAATATATGAGGGCCTTTTTGTCTCTGGAAAATCCAGTTTCAGCACTGGTGCATTAAAAAAAAAGCACTTCCACGATAAGCTCATAGGCCAGGCAAAAAATGCTTTCCAGCAAGAGTCTTGTTTGGTTTGTGAAAGCTTTGCCTTAAGTAGGCTCAGAAGGGTTGGAGAATATTACATTTTTTGTGGATTAATAGCCTGAGAAAAGGATTCAAGCCCTTTGCAACACACATAATTTAAAGCTGTTACTGCTGCTGTTGAGGTTTCCCAGATCTCCAGAGAGCCCAGATTTGGCCCCACACTCCCAGGCAGAAATATGTCCAGAGCCAGAACTGATGTGAAAGTGAAAATGCATTAGAGGTCTCTGATTAACCTCTCTCATTGTGCTGGTAACTGACTCAGTTACTAGCTGAAGTCAAAGACAAGAGACTTAAGTCCTGTGTGCTTTGATTCAGGCTCTAAAGCCCTTGACTGTACTTTGATTGAAGATGAACAATGTTTAGTTATCATGTAGAACCAGGGCTATTTATTTGTCTTGTAATTCTTGGAAACAATATACAGTTTAAAGTTAGCTCTTAATACAAAATACCTGGCAAGAGACTGCTGTAACTCCTCATCTAAGCCAGAGACTTTTTTCTGTGTAACAATTCCATTGGAGGAATATTTCACAGTGGTTCAGCTCTCCATTAAGTGGCCTAAATGCATTTTCCACATTTGGTTTTTGATGGAGCTGTAGAGATTCCAAGTTCCTTTACATTAAACACGGTGTCTTAGCCCAGGCTTGATTTACAGCCTAGGAAGCTTCTCTCACTGCATTACTGTATCTCAGTGGCTGCAAAGCCAGGGGCCAGTGCTGGAAAGCCATAATTTAATGAGATCTCATAGACTACAAACATTCTTTTACGGACACTTGTGTCTTGGTTTTTCCAATGGTTTTAATTTATCATTAGATATTGATGTTTCCAGGTCATCTAGCCAAATGTATACCTGTGAGGAAAACTCTGACTCCTGATCCTCTGCAAAGAGACGTAGGCAGGAGCTCATTCTCCATGTGTGTCTAGGGCACAACTGCCAGATGTGTCCCAGATGATGTATGTGGCCAGATCCTGCTCTACCCCAGCAAAAAGGAGAGGGAAAAACAGACAGAGCCATATATAGGATATGCTGCTGGTCCAAAAGGAAGATGGAGTGAGAAGCCAGTCTCTCTCCTGGGTATCAGAAAAGCTGGTTATCTTGAGGGAAATGTTATTTTTGTGCTATTAGATGCTTGGTAGCAGAACCAATGAATATTTGTGGCCTTGATAGGAAATTCATCTTAAATTCAAGCTCTTCCCCTCCCCAGACTCCCATGTGCTTTTTATAGGGCTGTTTATCTGTCTCCAGAGGCCAAAAGATGAAGTGGGTTTGGAATGTGACCAGAGAGCACCATGGATGCTTCAGCTCTGCGTCCACTGACCTCCCTGGGATTTATTGTTTCTTTGCCTTTCTGCCTTTCTCAGTCTGTGCAAGGCTCAGCTGAACTGAGAAGTGGAGCCTGGGAGAGCTGTGCTGGCTGCTTACAGAGGGACCTGAGCTGAGGAGCTGACCCAGGGGGCTGCCAAGTACAACAGGGTACGGGAGCCCTAAATCTTAGTTAATCCCTCTTTTCCCCTCTTCCATTCCCTCCACTTTGCATTTTGTTGACTTTTCCTTTTTTTTTTTTTAAACAAACAAACAAACTTGCCTGAGCCAAGTTTTTCTTTCCTGAATGAAACACAGAGGAACTGTAAGTGGGAGTACATTGTTTATATCTTGTGTCTTCTGTGGTGAGCACCCTATCTTCTGGGGGTTCATATCGTGGCAGCAATGTCTTTGGAGAGGATTCTGCTGACCATCTCCTGCCATTGTGGGTGGTCTAGCATTGTTCAAGATACATTCCCATTTTACATTCCTGCCTGATACATTCCCATTTTACTCCAGAAACCGGTGTGGGACATCATTATTATAGCTATAAGCAGCTGATGGAGACTATACTTAGCCTAAGAACAGAGGATGTAATTCTTTCAAAATGCCAAGGAGCTCAGTTCTGCTTTCACATTTTTTGATGATGGAGAGCTACTTCTGTCCCACATAAAGTCAAGTGTTTTCCCATGGGAACACTAAGAAGCTGCACTATGACACTATGCTTTAATTAAACAAACCATTCCTGTACGAGATTCCTATGAGCAAGAGGAGTCAAACGTGGGGGGGGAATCCTTTGCTGTTCTATTGCATGTGAGTCTGTACTGTGAAACTGTGTTTCTTTTATATCCTGATGTAAGCATTTTGATTTATGAGACTTCTGACTGATCTGACCCTGGAACATGCATCTGAAATTTGGGATGCTAGATATCACAGCAAATTAAGATAAAAGAGAATTTGGAAAGTTGGTATAAAATGTTGTTAGTGTCAACATTTTTGTGCTTCCATAAGAAGCTAAAATCTAGGGATCTTTGAAATGTTGTATAGTTTAATGATGAGAAAGCATTCCAAAATTTCAGGGAAAATGTCCACCCATTTTAATTCATTGCTGGCTTACCTTTGAAGTTCAGGTACTGAAAACTTTGATGCAGATGTATTTTCTGTTGTAGAAGCTCAAACACTAAGTTGGCTTCTTCTCCAATATCTTCTATGTTCTTGTTAAGGTCAGGAAACTCAAAGGGTGAACTGTGAAGGGGATCCATCTGTGCAACTTTTTGTCTGAAGGGGAAAAGACAGTTATGCAGAAGTCAGACCAGATTGTTCTTAAACTAGAACTGAGTTACACAATATTTTAGAGGGCAAGAAATACATGTATAGATAAGCAGAAACATTTAATTGTATGGCTTATTTAGAAAACCATTAGTATGAACTGGAAAACTCCAGCATTTAAGTATATGTCTGTATGGGTTAGGCATATATTAAGGATGAATTTGTTCACAGAGCTATTGAAAACAGTGACTTAGTAGACCAGTATCTGTGTGCTGATCAGAAGTGGGACTTGATATGTAGGGATGGCTGGTGGAATCTGGGGAAAAGGGATTTTTTCAGGAGCAACCTAGCCCTTACTGAAGGTAGCCCTGAAAATCCCTGATGCCTGAAAGGGCCTCCAGTGAAAGGACAGGATGTCTCAAAACACGTTCAGTTTCAGAAATGGCATCTTCAAAGGCTTTGAAGCGCATGTCACAGCTGGGCATTCGTCCTCCTTTCTCTTCCAGCTTTGCTGCAAACCTCATTAACCCCTTCACAGTCTGAGCAAGAGCAGCAATTTCAGTGTCCCACTGATGGAAACAAAGATGACACTGACGGCAGGAGGGAAAGTCCTTCTCAAAGCCGCGGCCGCAGTGGTCACAGAGCCGGCCGGTGACGCCAGCACGGCAGTTACAGGCACCGGTGGCTTTGTCACACACGGGCTGGCGTGTCCCCTCCAGGTTACACTCACATGCTGCAAGAAAGAAACAGCAGGTTACATCCAGTTGTTCCTTTCCTGTGGGATCAAAGCATGAAAAAGGCTCATTTCAGGATAATAAAAGCAAACCAGTGTTTGAGTGGAGCAAGGTGGAGTGCACAGTAGTGACTCCTCTTCATCTCTGACTTCCATCTTAACCATTGAAATAACAATATAGATAAATAATATAAACACTTGTCCATCTCATACACGCAAACATATGAAAGGCTGTTTTTCTACATATATGCCCTGTCTCCCCTGTGAGTATAAAAGGTAAGCATTTGTGTCAAGGCAGTTTGTAATCCAGTTGTCCCACTTAATAATACTTACAAACGCAATGCATCTGGGGATTGCCAAAGTAGTTTTCCTCACATTCATTACAGCATCTTCCACTGTAACCTGGCTTACATGGACACTGGCCTGTAACCTGTAAAGACAGTTGGGATTGAATAACTTCCAGCAGAGCCATAGAGCTGGATATACATTATCAGCTGTACAAGGACTGCAGCAACACTGCTTGCCCACAGTCTTTGTGCACCACGGCTTACACAGTATTGGCCCCAACATTCCTGTCTTCCTCCTGAAGGTCCTTAAAACAAAATGCACTCTGAGAAATGGCTTTACTTTCCTAATGTCAGAGATTCCATATGATCCAGTCTACTGATGCTGTTTGAGAACTCATCCTCTGACTATGACCTGAGAGGATTCTTTTCCTTTGCAAAACAGACTTATGTTTTATTTTTGCTGGATCTAAGTACTCATCTTAACATTTCAACTTTAAACTACACGATATATCAATTGTAACTGAAAACTTTGAGGGTATATTATGCACATTGCCCTAGAAAAATTATTTTGTAATTCAGCTATTAAATTAAACTCCAGGGAATTACAACTTTGATAACCACTAGTAGTTCTTTGAGGTCAAGAACTAAATTTGCTATAAAAAGTCATAAATCTACTGAATAAAATGGAACAAACAGAGAGTATATTAAAAGAAAAATGTGCAAATACATCAGCAAGACTTTAGGATAAGCTCCTGGTGCTCTGAAGTCAATAGCAAAATTGCTGTTGACTCCATGGGACAATTTCACCTCTCTATTCTGAAATGCTGTTTAATTTTTTCTACATTCTAGCCCTAAAATGTGCACAGGAATTAAAGATGAGAAAAGGTACTCTAGCAGTATGATAGATGAGGAATGATTAATGTAATGGCCACAGCTGCTACTTTATGAAAATAAACACTTAAAAAATACTCATAAGACTCTTGGGTCCAAGCTTGGGTTTCCTTCTTCCCTATATGCATATTTATGAGGCAGTTTTTTCTTTTACAAACTATTTCTAAGATTCACTTGAAAAAGAACATGCAAAGAGAAATTGCTGGCAAACATGCAAAGCCACATTATCAGAACAACACTTTTGATTTAATGACTCACAGTGTGATTGCACCAACTACAAACTTCCAAAGAATTTTTTGTTTTCAGGGAATATGACAAAAAAGCAATCCTCATTTATAATAGGGTCCCTACTTTGCCATGTCAAAACACCAGCACCCTGGTTCCTGGAAAGCAGAGTAATTTTCTTGCCTGGTTGCAGTGGTTGCTTTGGGAGTTTTTTGGATCACAGTCACAGGTCTGACATCCTTTCCCACTAGCCAGGTCCCAGTAGCCAGAGGCACACTGGTCACAGGTGGCACCCAGCACATTGGGCAGGCAGGGACAAGCTCCTGTGGCTGGGTCACACAGGCAGGCTGCGTCCCCCCCTGGGCACATGGCAGGGTCAACACCTGCCAGATTGCACATGCAGCCTGGAAAAAGAAGGACAATTACTACAGCAGCCAGTAATACAGAGAGCTGATGGACAACCAGAGCTGGATATAGAACCCATACTGTAAGTTTACTTTTAGTGACCTTGAACGTGTTTAATCTCATACACATTACCTGTCTCTCTGTAATAACTCACATATGGCTTTGAGAAAACTTACTGTGAATGTTCAACACTTTTAATGCAGGCACAAAAAATGAAGGCTCAGTGAATTTTGAATCTTATTAGAATGCAATGTTAAATATGTTGGGTAAGGATAAGTTGATTTACAGTAGGCATTATCCAGCGTGGGAATCCCCAGTAAGCCAAGTAAGATAAGAAGCCTTCCTTGTGAGGAGCCAAAAGTTCTTGCTTAATTATTTCTAACAGACATCTTCCAAGAATGAATGAGGGATGGGCTTGGACTGTATTTTAGAGATTCCCAGAAAAACAGTTTCTTGACTATGCTTAAAATTATCTTGGCCATAAAAATTAAATCCTCAATCAGACCCATCTGTGAAAATGAGTATAGAGAAAAATTGTGAAGAAACCTTTCTTGCTTTTCATTACACTCCTATCCTTCTGTTCAAAGTGCTGAGTTACTGACGTGTCCTCATGCCTGAACACTCTCACTCTAGCCAGTTAATGACTTAATGAAAACAACTGCTAAGGCAGGAAGTTCAGGGATCACCTGGTTAACTGAGCTCTAACTGAGCTTAGTTGGCATCAGCCAGCAACATAGATAAACAATAATTGCTGATTCCTTTACTTTAGATTCTTTCCTGAATAAGCTGAATGCACATTTATTTTTCTAACAGAGAGTACTGCTTTCATTTCACAAATGAATATTTTCTAGGAGTGATATTCAGTATGAGGTTTAGTGAGATTTGGATGGCAAAGAATTTAATAGATGCAATGTTGTTATTTGTATCACTGATATATTTATATTTAGTAAGCAGAGAAATATATTTGTGATTCTTATATTTTTCTCTATTTATCTGCTTTAGTTTTGTCCTCCCTCCAAGGTCTAGCCTTTCCCTATAGCCTATTTTTTAAAAACATTTCCTTGGTAGTAAAACATAATTGCAGTGCTGTTACTTACTTTGACAGCTTTGATTGAAGGCTGAGCCAAAATAACCTGGTTTGCAGAACTGGCAGTTTGCTCCATGGGTGTTGTGTAAACACTTGGTGCATTCCCCTGTGATCCTGTTACAGGACTCTGGGTCTGTCAAATCAATGTTGTTATTGCAGGGACATGGTGCACAGTCAAGCCCAGGGCTGCTGGGGTTTTTGTAGAACCCACTAGGACACTCGTCACACTGATTGCCTGCCAGAGGAAGGTAAAAATATTGCTGGCTGATGGGAATCAAGTGAAACATGTAATTTCCAGTAATATTATTAAAAGATTCAGACTGTCTGTTCACATGCACATTTCCAATGGAAAATATCCACCTGTTTGAGACCATTGCCCTTTAATCCTCTGATCAGTTTAAATTATATCTTCCCCACTGAAATCTAATGGAAATATGCCCTCCTCATCCCAAGCTCTTTATGCCAAGGAAGTCCCTTCAGTAAGAGCAAATGGGTTCCCCACGATACAACACCTCCAAACATCTTTTTCCATCAAAGTCCATTCAATGGCAGTAGTCAGGGTTAGCCATATTTGGAGGATTTTCCTTGGCCCTTCACTCCAACAGCAGCATTGGAGGGTGGAGAGGACCCAGGGGTTCAGATGAACTCTGATGCCCTGTCCTTGATTCCTGGCATTACAACTATTTCTGCATTTTGTCTCAATGCCTGCCCTGATCTGGATGCAACCTCTGTATCTCAGAAACCATTCTGGGCAGACTGGTGTTTCTGGAACCACATCCACTGGTTCATCCTCAGTCAAGGACTCTGTTCCTTCACTCTGCTCCTCAGGACCCAGAGCCTTTCTCAGTCTGTGAGAAAGTGAGACCACTGCTACAAAGGTGACCAAGAGTCTTCCTGGACCGGAGCGGGAGCAATAATGTCCAAAACTGAGGAGTGCAGTGATTTGTGAGGACAGAAGTCCCCTGGATGAGCACCAAAATGAATCATTTTGGTCCTACAGCAATTACTGAAGCAAAACCACTCTAGACTTATAAAGGAACCTTGCCTAAGTAAAGATGACAGCATTGGTTTAATTTTCAGCAGTGCTTCCCATTAAGCTTTTCTTCCATCAGAGGAGATCTTTCTAATGCCCAAGGGAAGGGAAATATCGTCAGCTTTCCCTTCAGGAATTCAACCTAAGTCAACAAGATCTTACAAAATGAGGAATCAGTTTGCTGCAAAAATATCTGCATTTGAGACAGCTGAGAATAGAAATCCCATTTATAAAGAGACCATTTGAACTACGAAGCAGTCACTTTAAGGTATAACGTCAAAGAGTTTCCCCTACACAGAGAAAGACCTTCTCTGATTAGTAAATCTTATCAGCTCTTTCCCATTTGGGCTCGAAATGCTTCTTTTTCAGAGGTAACAAGACTGCAGTTCTCCTCACCTCTCCCCACCAGATTAATGTAATGCCCCTGGAAAGGAGGAGATTTCCAGAGAGTGACATCAGAATAATTAATGACTTCACTGTATCCACATAGGTCAATCCCTTTTTAAAACACTAACTGCACAATTCCCATTCTTCCTAGTCCGAACTTACTCACATAATTTCAGTAAACCTGAGTGCTAACTCTTCTTAGCCATTTTATTACCTCACTGACATTTCTGAACACGACAGGTGGTGGATGATAATTTTTTTCTCTTACATTAATTTTAGTCGTATCAAAACCAGTCCTTATTTTGCTTCATACCTGAATATCCCTCGAGACAATTACAGACAAGCTGTGCAGACTGGGAGTCCTGGTAACAGGAACGTGCAAAATACCTATTGCTTGTAGGTGTCCCTGGGCACATGCATGGGTGGCAGGGTTCTCCATTCAGAGGGTTTCCATAATAGCCATCCATGCACCTGTCAAAGGAGTCGACAAAAACAGGACAAATTGTCAAGTGCTTCATGCAGATGAATCAATTTATATGTATATATTGAAATTAGTATTCCAGATCATTGTAATACTATCACCATCAACTGGTACAGATATATCAAGCTTCAAAGGTATTCTAAAGTAGAAAATCAGAGCTGCATTCTCAAAATCTGAAGCAAAAAGAAAAAGACATATGTTTTCCTTTCAAGAAATGTTTGTGAAGACTTTCACCTACTCTGGAACAATTTTAACCTAAATGATTATGATAACGGCATATCAAAACATGCTCTGCATAGGCAGCTAAAATTTGCCATATAAAAATTCTCTATATTTATCTATCAGCACATATATTCACCTATTTCCATACAGACACACACACAGACTGGTTGGCATGACAGTAAAAAGTGCTGGCACAGGCAAAAAAAGCAATGATTCCTTAAGAGTACTCACAGAATACTGCATATTTTAGATGCAACATGTGTATTGAGCCATGCTCTGTCTGACCCGTCCTGTGAACCTGGGGTAATGGCTCTTTTGAGGGGCTGGTGGCTGAGCTATTACCTGAACTGGTGGGGACTTTTGGGGCTCCCTGGGGGCTCAGCCACCCTCCCCATCGCCACTGCCTCTGCATCCCAACCTCCCACAGTCCTACAGCTGCAGCAACTGCAACACAGAGGCTTCTGAACCATCCTCAGTCTTTGATCTGCTTTACTATGGGAAATGGGAACACAGTTCTCCATATGTACACATGCAAGGCTAAAAGACTTGGCTATCTGATTATTCTAGCCCTGGTCTACCCCTGCTATGTGATTATCCTACCCCTGCAAAGCCACAGGGCAAAAGTGTTTCAGTCTTCCATTTTTAATCTATTTGCCATCTACGAGTAGAACAGCCAAAGACTGTATTGTCTAAAAGCACTGCAGGAAAAGCTCAACAGGTTTCATGAGGAAATCCTCCTAAGAATGAATGACAAAGTAGAGTCCAGCCAAACCAAATTAAACTTAATTCCGATGTCCATGTTGAACTGTGTCACGGCTGCCAGTGTACAAAATAAAAAAGAGGAACAGTGGAGCAGTGGAATGGAGCTGGAACATGTGGGAAAAGTAATTTGCTGGTGATACGGAACTAATACAACCAGCAAAGTGGGCACGTTTATTTAGTAAACTCATTAGAGGTAATTGCAGGTATTAAAATGAGTCTTCAGCACAATATTCAGCCTCTTGGCTTGCCTCATGCTGAATTTTAAATTTGAGAGCTGGCAGTTCAGAACCTGGCAGGAGTCAGTTTATCCCACACACGTTGCTTTGTGTGTGTCTCCAAGTACGTGGTGCCATGGTGTGCATGTCTCAAATGCCTTCTTGCAGGTAGCCGCTGCAATGCTGGGTGCATGCCCTGCCTGCAGTCCACCCACAGGCAGTGCATGCACGTTCCCACACGCATTTGCCAAAGAAATAGGTACTTGACGTTCAGCAGCCAGGCCCAGTTTCATCCTGGTTTAGGTACATGTTTCCTGTTGAGGTCATTGACGAATTGCAGGCCCCCAGCTACGCAGGAATTTGGAGACCCCCAGTGTCTGCTGGAGCTTTGCAGCACTGCCCACCAACTGACCTTTCACAGCGGCTTCCAGCGGTAAAGCCGCGGCAGCTGAGGCACTCTCCGGTCACAGGGTGGCACAGCTCCGCGTGGCCATTGCAGGGACACGGGCGGCAGTGGGGAAACCCGAAGTACCCGGGCAGGCAGCGGCTGCAGCGCTGGCCGCCCACCTCCCGGCGGCAGGAGCACTGCCCCGTCACCTGGTCACACAGCGTGCTCAGCGAGCCTTGCGGGTGGCACTCGCATGCTGGAAAACACCGAAAGCAAAGCTGTGTCCTTAAAGCATTCCTGCCAACCCGTCTCATCGCCGACGCTGCTCAAAGGCAGCAGGGACGGACAGGTTTTTTTTATTCGTGGAGACGTTTTTTATATTGCTTCACACATTATCTTTTCACACAAACGTTTGAATACAAACATATTCAAAGCCCTAAAAATTGGGCTATGTGTGAAGAGCCAGCTGGTGGTGGTGGTGCTGGCTGCAAGGCACTCACCGTAGCAGCCATGGAAGCCGAAGCCATAGCTGCCTGCAGAGCAGGTGTCACAGCAGCGTCCCACAACGTTGGCCTTGCACTGACACTGGCCCCCCAGTTTGCTACAGCTGGCATTCAGCGACCCTTGGGGATTGCACTTGCATGCTGGCAAGGGGAAAGAAAATAAAAACTGGTTTGGTTCTCAGAGAGTTTTACTGCTCTCACCATCTTGCAGGTTTCACATTTAAAATAGGTTTAAAAGAGCTTTATTATCCTTCTCTGGGCTTCACTAACCTGATGATGGCCATAGTTTAGGTCATTTGATGGTGTAGCATCAACCGTGATGGTATATCAAGCGCCAGCACAAGTTTTGGTGTTGCAGTTGCCACATTCAAGGCACTGCCTTTGGCATGCATTTGGGGTAGGAGAGAAAGGAAGAAGCAAAGCGTAGATCCAAATAGAGACATCCTGAAGTTTAGAGAGGTTTGCTATAAATCTGCATCTAGCTGGAACACTGGACATAACCTGGAGGCCGTATTTAATCTGTATCTGTGTACTGTTTGTTTCCTTCTGGGAACCTTGGACTAACATGTTGAGTGAAGATGCTCTACTAACCCACAGAGGCTGTTTGCCCAGGATGCTCTGGAAAGCACTAGGAAACCAAAGTGCCACATTTCATTGGGAGAATCTCGTCACTTTAGGAATCAGGTAAATGGAGAGCCAGAACAGCCTAAGCCTAAATGAGGGGTTCACTGATTGAACAGCTGTGACCTCATCACCTGATACTAGAGTGAGGCATCAATCCTTCTAAAAATCACCCAATCCAAGCAGATGCTATAATTTTGGAGGCATTGCTGCTAGGCTCCCTGAAAGAAGCTGGGCACTGAAGTTGTCCAGAAAGGCCCATCCCATTACTGAAAGTGCAGAGAAGTTTCATTTCTCTGGGCCAAATACCTGGGAAATTCCCTGAGCCGTGCTAATCTTTCTATGGTGGGTCCAGGAGGCTGCCTAGGAATTTCAAACCCCACCTGCCACTGTCTTCTTGCTGGAATATCATCAAGGTTTTCTTGGTGAATCTCTTTCAGTACACCAACTTATGTACCATCATGTCTGGAATCTGAACCAAGGCATTCAGCTGGCCTACAGCATCTAGAGAGAGGGCTTAGAAACTTCCCTGTCATTTTACAGCAGCTAGAAAAGTAGTAACGTTACTGCCTTGGCCATATATTCAAATGCTTTTCAGAAGACACCAAATCACTGCCATGGTCCCCATCATGCTGCTCCATGAAGCCCATCAGGAGTGATGGACTCCAAGATTCAGACCACCAGGAGGTGTTTGCAGCACACAGAGGGTTCAAGGGATGTACCCTGTGCATCCACGGATATCACGTGCTGACAAGCTTCACTTCTACATCACTGTGGGCTGAGAGCTCTACTGTCAACATATCCTACAAACTCAGTGGAAAACCAGCAACTGCCCAGAACTGGTGCTGCTGGTCCTTACCGACGGCGCCGTTGTGAATCCGGGCAGACAGGCTCGCTATGAGCCGCGCGCACGCTTCGGGCAGGACGTGGGGCCCAACTTCAGAGGCAATTTCAATGCAGTGATACTTCTGGTACTCATCTAAATCCTTTTCACTGCACAAATTCTCCACAGAGCCGATTCTGGGAATAAGTCCAAGCTTTGTCGTTAAGAGAGAAAAGAAAATATTTTTGCTTAGATATATTGAAAACCAAAATTTCCCACATTCTCTTAATGTGCTTTCCATTGCAATGACAGAAGCCTGGAGCACTGGTCTTCCAAATCTGCAGTTGTGCCATTCTGTCATCTAAATTCACATTTATTCTGAAGGTCTAAACATTCCCTGAGTTCTTCAAATAAGAGAGACTGTGTTTAAAAAAATAAAATTATAATAAGACCTCTGATATATGCTCAGAACTGGTCTTGCTGTGCTGTATTAGTGACTCCAAAAGCAGTATCTGGCAAAAATTTTTACTTGTGTTATTGTGATAAAGAAAAATCAGACGAAGGCTCTATGTCCAAATATAGCCAGCCCCTGCCAGGTCCAGTTCTACAGGAATAATTAGAAAAATAGACCTAAAAATATTTTTCTCAAGAGAAGGACCCAAAACTAACACCCAGTTCCTGTCTTGATGGAAACTTGGGAAATATCTGGACCTGATTCCCAGTAAATACATGACTAATTTTACTTTTCCAATATAATCTTTAAAAATATCCACAATCCCAACAAATTAGAGATATTTTTAAAAATCTAAGTGATGAGGAGCTGCACAAATTTATATCCATAGCCACAGCACCTTATCAGCATACATATATGGACTGTGTTCATAATCAATGAGCAACAGATAGAGATATATGCAATATATGCAACAATTATGACTTGTATCGCTCCATGAAAATTTAACCAGATACAATTCTACCATTCCATACAAAAATATGCAAACAGTGCCACTGGAGATAAACAGAAGCTGAATTTATATTAACACACACTATAAATTATTTTAAAATATCTCTAATAAGTCTGTAAAAACACTGTGTATAAATACAACCTCAAGAGACTTGTGACAGAACTACTCACTGAGTCAATCAAGATGAATGATTTTGCCTTTTTGTCAGAGGGAGAGAGCTGAGAAAAATACACATCCACAAAATATTCTGTTCCCGGCTCCAGGCAGACTGGAGTTTGCAGAATTGCAATCCTGTTTAGCAGAAATGAAGCACAGTTATAGCCAGGAGTCAGAACAAGACAAGTTTACTGGATGCTGTGAGCTCTCCCTTCCCTCTGTGCCTGCAAACTGATGCCTGCAGCCTGGAGCAAGCCCTGCTGCTCTGAGGAGCACACCCAGCCATGCTTGCAGGCTTTGGGAAAGATGCAGGACTTCTGCTGGATGATTCACCAAGCACAATTTAAACCTGGGGAGATTAAACTGAAAATGGCAGGTTTTACTACTTCAAGCAAGGGGGTTTGCAACTCACTGTTCATATTCATCCTCTCCTGTCCCTATCTGATCAAGACATTGGTCACATTCCCATAGCTTCTCTCTATTCTTTACATAGGTCCAAGCTGAACAACTGGTTTTGAAAATAGACTAGGACATTGACTTTAAGTCAATATTTCCTTTCTATACTGAAGCAGCTGCAGTTGGATCTTCACTACAGCAATGGCCAACCCCAGCTGGATCTCAGTCTGCTCTCCTGGGTTTGGCAAACCTTTGCCAGACTAAGGACTGGGGCACCAGAATCTTCCTTAAAGCCTGAGTATTGTGGTGTGCCAGCAACAGAAAAGGCCACATATGTTTCTGATATTCTCAGTCTCCCACACATGTGTTGCTCTGCAGTGCTTCAGTAAATGATTTGTACACAGATCTACAGGCAAAAAGACAGCAACAGTTAGACCTCTTTGTAGCTGGGAGAGGCAACTCATGTGGTTCCTGTGAAAGGACTTTGTTTTTGCAGCGTTGACCTGACAAGATACCAGCAGGCTGGATGGCAACACTTGCAAGCCAGTCTTCCAAGAACTATAAACAAAAGACAAAAAATATGGCTATATTTTGTATCTGAAAAGCCAGTTTTCTTTTTGCAAGGGTTAATGAAAGCCATCTGAATGATTGCACACTGCAGTGACAAAACAGATTTTCTCTTTATTCTTTACAGCAGTGAAAAACTATGTTATTTGTGAAAAATTCATTGCATTTGCAATGGAGAATGAAAAGCAGAAACGGAAATGGGACCTCAGCTGGTTCAAATGGAAACAGCTCTGTTAGAGTCATTGGAGTTGTTTCTTTTCTTAGCACAGTGTTATTCTGGAGATATCCTTCATTAGCTGCCTTCTCACACATCTAATAAGAAATAATAAACATAAAATACTTTGAAACAAATGTATTTAAAACTGAACTCTTCAATCCTTAGAAAAAGCTACCTCAAACCAGCCCACTGAAAATTTGTTCCCATGTTTTAAGACACTGGGAGATTGTTTTGCCTCAGAGTAACCGTCAGAGAGTAGAATACAATAGACAGCAGGAAAAGCTTGAGTTGTGGGACTGTCCCAGAGAATTGCAAAAGAGTAAGGCGTATACAAAAGCTGGTATAAAACGCTTGTGTTTTTGAAGACATGGGTGAGGACCTGAGTTTAATCATATTTGGATTAACAGATTTCCCTAGACATGTCATCATCATTGAGAAATCATCTCCAAGCAAAAAATAGTAATTTGGCCATTTTCCTACAATTTTCACACCTTTCAGAGTCCAGCTGGAACAACTGGGAAGCAGGATGCCTGCAAAAGGCCTGGATAAATATCTATGCAGATCACTCCTGCCTGTGCACATTTTACTGCTCAAAAAATCCCAGCTAGAAATACAGGATCCTTGTCTAAAAGGAACTGTGTTTTCCATGTGTTTGATTTTTGAGTAAAAGTCCAGTCCAAGTAAAGGTGCCAGAAGAGAAACACTCAGAAGATGAAAAAGAAATCACTTTTAGTGCTGATTTTTCATATTTGAGTGGAAAGGGGGTCAGTGGAGGACATATTAGTTGGTTGGTAAGGCAATTTGTTACTAGTTGAAAAGGCAAGCAATTTTAATTTTAGATATAAGGAATAGGGCAAGTTGCTCATCCTATAATTCACAAAATAGACCCTGCACGTATCACATAATCACAAGACACACAAGATATCACAAGTACCTCAGGCTCATAACGAACTGTGATATCAAAGTCCATGGCAAAGGGAACATTGCTGATGGCAAACCTCAGGCCAGCTCCACTGGGAACACGGGCAAAGCCATGTCCTGTCCAGGTGACAGCCCGGCCAGCGCTGGGCTGCCGGAACACCACCGCTGCATCCCAGTCCTCTCCAAACTGCATTGCACCCTGCAAGGACACACTGACATTTTCAACAACACACCGAGTCAAATTACAAAAGAAAAACAAATTCGGAAAAAGAAAAGGAAATATTTTTGCCACGTTGTTTACTTATTTAAGCCATCAGTCTCATTTTCTGAACAAGGTCGAGATGAACAATCTAGGACTTCTCCCAAAGGTAGGATATTTAGGGTCACATGTAAAGAAAAGCTTCCTAGAACTTTGCAGCAACAGCAATAAGAGGGACTAGAATAATCCACTCACCTCTGAATATTGTTACCTCCAAACATTCACATTGCAAACCTTAAACAGAGTAAGCCTGATTTCATACATGGCTGGACCTTTCATTATAAGCTGGATACTTAAATATCAATACTTAAAATGGTCACATTTAAGTGCAGGAGGTACCATGGTAATGTCTTGGTAAACTTGTTAGAAATGTCTTGCAACCAAAAAAAAAAAAAATTTGTTTTTCATAAGGACTTTTCCAAAAATTCATGGAACTTGTGACTACAAAGGCACTGGATGTAGCAGGGCAAGCCTGTCACTGTGAATAATAAAATCTCCAACCCAACTGTGTACCAAAAATTTGATTTGTGTCAGGATTGTAATGTCTAAGTCTGTGAATCCCATGTGTTCAGGAATTTCCTTGCCCTTTGTTACAAAATAAAATTTTATTTTTTGGTGTAAACTTAAGTAACTACTCAGGTACTAATTTACCTGTTCCAGTCTAGATTTTCTTACAGTTCGTTTCTTGTTCCTGTTTAACACAATCTTTCCATTTTCAATCATGAACTCATAGCCTTTCTTCTGGAAGTAGATGTCACACCTTGGAAGAGTGCTTGGCTGAACCTATGAAGTAATAAAAGAGGAGCAGCACTGTCTCAACAGTGTTGAAGTGGGGTAAGCAATTAAATGAAAATCCACATTCTTAAAACAAGATCTATTCTCTGCTGGGAGAAACTCTAAACTGTGCCCCAGCAGCTGCTGGAAACATTTTTCCCTCACTCCCTTAAAATTAAGTTGCACTTCTCCCTCATAAGCTATGTCCCAGACATCTGTTTTCCATTTAATTATTGGACTGTAGGATAATTACTGATTGTGATCATAGCTAAATACTTGTGGATGTGACCTGCAAATAAACACATTGTTTTATTCCTTATCTATACTTTCTGTACAACATGCCAGAGAAAAAATGTTAGCAAAAGCATAGACAGAGGAAGGGATGCATTCCAGGCTTGCACTCAGCATGGGGAACAACCACCCTCATGCTGAAGGAGGAAAAAGAATAACTGATTTTTCTAAAAACATTACAGATGGATGCCAAATTCTTGAGGAAATTAGGCTACAATCAATGCCTTTATATAAGGCAGCAGGAATTAGTCCAGTGGAGCAGAGAGTAATTTGATTCTTCCCTTGTTGGAGATTCCCAGAAATAAAACATTTCATGAGAGCTATTGGCAACTCAAACACTTTCCTCTAATTTAAATAATTAAATTAATTTCTCTCATTCCTGCTAGACCAGCCTGCCCTTGAGAAGCAGCAAGGGCAGCTTTGCAGGTCATACCACGCTGTAGTGACTGTCGCTTTTTAACAGCCACAGTTATGGAATAGTCATGTCCATGAAAAACAAAGACAAACTGATGATGCTCAAGGGACTTGCTTTGCATTTTCCTGCTGAAGAGCTGCTCCCCAAGCAAGGGATCGCCTCCTCAGCCTTGGCTCCTGTGTCACCAACCCAGTGATCCCCTCTCAGTACAACACCTAAAAAGCCAAATACCTACCAAGGGTGCAGAGCCAGAAAGGGGCTTTGCATGCTCAGCTTCATAAATATAATAATCCAGGGGCAGAAAGAAGTATCCTGGAGCTGGCTCGGTGCACTGGCGGCTCACGATGTTGGGCAGACACTCGCACTGACCGTCCTTCAGCGAGCACCTATGGGAGGAGTTGGCACAGGGAGGACATCAGTGTGGCACAGCTGGGTCCTCACAGCATGGGGACAGATCAGACCCACCCTCGTTCCACCTTTGCTTAATTTCCCCCACTGCTGGATTGCCTCCATTACTAAACTTCTTCCTATCACCCACCTCCTCTGTTTCTGATGCTGCATTTATTCCATGCTACTTTCCCATGACTTCAGAGTCCACAACCTGCTTTGTCTTTGTCTGTTCCATACCTGAAGCACTGATCCTTTTGTTTCCTGAGCATCTGTTACTGTCTATTCCTGTATCATTTCTTGTATCTTTTTCTATAAGAAAAGGTCATGAACCTTAATAATCTGTCACCCACAATTATGGAGGCGGGACATGAGATCAGAAGGACCTTTGATGTGATATGGAATGTTTTCATATACTTACATATTTAACACACCAGGTGATTTACTTGTTCACAAGGAGCTGCTCTATAGCATGGGACTGTGTGCTCCCCTGTTTGAGGTCTAACAGCAGTAGTGAACACCCCTGCCCAACAGATTTTTGGAGGAGCCAAACTGAAACCAACCTTGTTTCTAAAATAATGCATTTTAAATAGGAGCCAGAAAAAAATTCAAGCATTTAATGTAGATGTAGGAAGCTAGGTTAAAAATGTCACCTCCAACTGACTTCTAATTTCTAATAATACTAAGGCCTCTAGTTCTCTCAAGACATATGTTTTACATTTCATATTAAACACATCTTGGCTCAACCTGATTCAAGGTTGGCTTCAAAGGAAATAGGTAAATCCCCTTACCACAAATAAATTTCCAGGATCTCTACCCAACTTTACACTGTTTTTATATGATGAAATTCCATCTACATTCTATTTTTCTATTTGTACTGTGACTATATTAACCTAACCAGAAAATCTAGCCTAAGAGTTTATAAAAATCAAAACTAAGAAAGAACTTGAAGTACTTTAACTTACAAGTTATTCTGAGATCCACCAATATCACAGTCACATGGAGAACAGCCATACAAGCTGTTGCCAAGACCCCAGTATCCTGCCTGGTATAAAGAGAAAGGTTCTTTTATGGCAAATATTTAAGTATGCAAAGCAAAACAAAACTTGTTCTGCTGGATGAACAATGCTCTGGAGCACCACTGTCCTTGGCCATGGGAGATTGCTTCTCTTAGTGGATAGCAGGGGTGCTCAGCCACTGAAAGAGCCAGATATTTATCCACTTGTACAAGCAAATTGCTCTGTAAACAGCAAAGATGGATCAAGGACATAATTTTGCATTTCCTTTCCTTCCTGGGAGTGCTCCTCTCCCTGCAATTTGATTGCACAAATGTTTGGGAGCAGTGAAAGAGATGCAGATGTGTCAATGCAAAATGGGAGCATACAGCTATAAAATGGTTTTGAATTCTGACTAATTGTTTACTTTTCTGGCAATGAAAAGGTGTGAGATGGGTGAGGAGACTTCCAAAGCCACATGCAGAAGTAAAACCAAAAACTGAGTACATACAAGGCATGTTTCACAGCGTTGCCCTGTGGTGAACCTCTGGCAGAGGCACTCTCCCGTGGCAGGATCACAGATGGAGAAGGGCAAACTGCCCAAGGGATCGCAGTTGCAGGCTGCAGGGACAGAAAAGTGCAGTTACCTCTGCAGGCCCTAGTGAGGGCAGCAGGACTGGGGTTTATGTTAGATGTGGCATTCAGCATGATGGGCAGTCTCTATCCTCCACATGGACACTCTGCAGATGGATGTGCCCTGGCACCCTCCAGCC
The DNA here is from genome assembly GCA_013397195.1 of Hylia prasina. Lineage (NCBI taxonomy): Eukaryota > Metazoa > Chordata > Aves > Passeriformes > Sylviidae > Hylia > Hylia prasina. Next base: position 101,258 of record VYXD01010892.1, read on the forward strand.
CTCAGACTGCCCTTGGAAATGGACAATTTCCTTGATGGGTCCCTCCCCGGGGGGGAGCAGAGGCACTGGCAGAAGGCAGAAGGCCTCTGCAGTGGTTTGCCAAGTGCTCTGTGCTGATCTGCACTGCAGTCCTTGTGTGTGGCTCAGCACCTGGTGTGGGCACAACGTGCTCACAAACCCCCACAGTGCATCTGGGCAGGGGTGGGATGTGTTTTCACCAAGCCTTTCTCAGAGGAATGGTTAGCTGGAAGTTCTCTTAGCAAGGCCGCAGCCCCTGTCATCTAAATATCCCTTTTCAATTAAATTGCATATTTAATAATGCTTCTATTAACAGTAGCCTGATCTGTTATGTCATACTATGCATTCTGAGAGTAATTTTGCATGGATGCTGTCTTGGATGCTGCACCAGAAACCTTGAATTATGTTGACATCAAATTACAGTAGGCAGCTGGGTATTTTGCGACTCAAGTAGAGCATTAATGTGTGGATCTGCGCACTCAGCTACCTCCGTGCCTTAAGAAAGCTTTCGAAAGGAGACTAGAAGAGGTTGTTTACGTACGCTGGCAGCCCAGGGGGTCGCTGCTGCTCAGCCCGTAGAAGTTTGCCCGGCACTTGTCGCAGCGAGCGCCTTCCACGTTCTCCTTGCAGGGGCAGCGGCCCGCGACCGTCCCCAGCGCGGGGTCCGTGCGGCTCTCGCACACGCCCTGGTGCGAGGAGCCCGCGGGGTCACACCGGCACGCTGCAGGCAGGGACAAGGAGACACGTGAAAAAAGTACGTGCAAGCGTGAAAATGCAATGACAGAGCTGCTGGTAATCTGCCCTCGGCTCCCGAACGACTTTTCATGCCAATCAGTTGTTACAGTTAAGTAACACTCAGAGCATTTTCTCCATCCTGTGTTAATAATGAATTTAGGTTATCTTTAAGAAGAACAGCTTTCACGTCTGAAAGATAATTTTTCTTGCATATGGCAGGTATCTAGCAAAAGTTATTTATTCCTCCCACCATTTTTTAGCCTCTTCTGTAATCACTGAAGGTCACAGAAGCAATATCACTACTGCTATTCATATTAATATCAACCTTGTTCAAGAAAAATGATACTTTGCTGGATTTCTAAGCTCTGTTTAGCAAGGAGTCGGAATATGCAGCTCTTTTTACAATGCTGGTTGGAGGATACTGTCATGCAGCTACTTAGTAAGGCAGTTTGGATGTTGGTAACAGCTTTACAACCATGTGGACATTTAAGCGTGGGGATGTCCACAGGGCTCAGAGCAAAGGCAACCACAACAACCCTGTTTCGAGTCATTCTTGCAGAAGTTAAACAGGGAAGCTTACGGAGGCACGCCTGAGGATCTGAGATGGCTTTGAGTGGGTCCTGGTAGAAGGAACGTTTGCACTCGCCGCAGTGCTGGCCGGTGGTGTTGTGCTGACAGTCCTCACAAACGCCGCCGCTGACCCCGCCGCTGGCCTGGAACACGGCCGGGTCAAAGTGGCACCTGCTGGAGTGGCTGTTGCAGTTACAACCTGAAACCAAAACAACAGTGGGGTATCTCACACCATGTAAGTATTGTGGTCTGGCCACATTGCTGTCTGCACTTAACACAGGGTTACTGGTTACTTGTATGATTTCAGTGCCCACCAAGATTATTCCCAGGCCTTGTGTGTTACAGCTGGGGGAAAAAAAAATGGAGTCTTCAGACAGTACTGAATCCTAAACTTGGAAATACAGGTGAGTGTGCCTGATATGCAGTGGGGAACTCTGCTGTGCTGAAGAAATCTCTAGCTGAATATTTGTTACAGACCCTAATACATTATTCTTGTGCCTACTACGTTACTCATTATTGTGGAAAGAAATAATTTAGCCTTGTCTAAATTCTTTCACTCACATGAAAAACACATGAAAATTCTTTCACTCACATGAAAAACCAGTGAATGATCTTTTTTGCATTAGCTGTTTTTTCCTCTCTTTATATTTTTTTTTTCCCTATTTGAAGCTCTTCCTCTTGTAGGATAACACAGCGCTTATGCAAGAATCTATTTTTCTAGATGAGGCATGAAAATTCTCCCTCCCAGAAACCTGCCCATCCCACTATGGATTGGACTAGGATTGTGTCACACCCACTCCTGGCTATTAAAAAGGAAAATATCATGTTTGAGTTACGTTTGCAAGCATTATCTTGTGTTCCTTCAGCTGGCCTCCAGGGAGCATCATTGTAGAAATCTTTACATCTTTCACAAGACAAACCTTCAGTGTTATGGTGGCAGATACATCTCCCATGGACCTGTAATGTGGTGGGAACAGAGAGGAGATAAAGGNCTTTGGCTCCCTCAGCTGACATAATTTTCAATTGTTTGAGTAAAAGGTCTGGAGAATACCAGCAAACTTTAACCAAATAGTTTTAAAGCCACTGAGCAACATTTAGGAAAAAAATTACTTATAGACATATCAAAGGAGACTTCAACATTTTAGATTATTTCTCTCTCTCTCTCTCTCCCTCTCTCTCTCTCTCTCCCTCTCCCTCCCTATGTGTCTTCATATTGAGATACATATTTTCCAGGACAAAAAACTCTCATTCCCAGAGGGAAAGAACTTACAATCACATTCCTGTAATTTTTAATAATCCAATTTTCATGGGTTGGCTTTCCATTATCAACTATTCTTTGTGCCAATGCCTCCTCTCCGGAGCACTGCAGAGCCTCCAGGCCCAGCTGGAGTATGGAATGCACCCAACAAGTGGCCATTCAAGTCTGCACATGCCATAGGCTACTAACTGCATTACATTTGCACCATTACAGCTCTGGAATTTTGCTGCTATTATCTACATGTCTTGTCCCAGTTGCTTTTCAAACATCACAGTAGTGCCAACAAAGACAGCTTCTGTGCATTCCAACCCATGGTTTTAAAGGAAAAGTCTGCATTTAACAACCAACAGTTGCAAATGGTCAATCCAAAGATTATCAGAGATCTTCCTTCAGCTCCCTCCCTCCATCTCTTCCTTCTCACAAAATCCCAATCAAGACTCCTGTGTCTGGAGACAGCATTAGGACACACCATCCCAGACTGATGGAAAACATCTCCTCGTAAGTTCTGCATGGAATCACACTGGCTGGCATGGCCATTGCAAAAGCAGCTGCCCCGCACAACCATCTCATAGATGGCATAGTAGTACTTCTCAAGGGGATCACTGTGCCTCCTCCCAAGCAGAGCATCTCCAAGGGTGTGGAGTTTAGTAAAATTGATCCTTAGGTTTGTCAATGTAATCAGATCTGGAAGGAAAGAAAAGAGATCAGGAGCCTGAGTTCAGTCTAAAATGAACAGTATGAACTCTTCAGCTTCAATCAGTCATCCAAGAATTTTCCCATGGAGAAGAAATAATGAAAATGATCCACTATTGGCCAAGATCAGAAATGCCTACAGTGGCAGGGCAGGGACCCACTGCTGGCACACAGCTGCATAAGTGTTAGCATCCTGCTTGGCATGGCTCTGCATTTTCCCAGCCACTGTCTTCATGGGTTCATGTGCACCTCTGGGACTGCTCTCAAAAAGCAGTGTGGATTGGGCCTGAATCCAGAGGGAAAGACAGTTTAGCTCCATGTGCTAATGTGCTCTGCAGAGCTTTGCTGTTTTCCACCAGGGCTAGAGAACAAGACTGGCTCATTTCATTTATTAATACAATGTCTCCCTAAGATCTTTAGGTACTTAATTTTCAACATCATTGACTTACACCAGCTGAGCTTTTAATCCTTTCAGTGTACAAAACAAACAATACCAGCAAAGTGTCTCTGGACAAAACATGTAGGGTCCATACCTTGGATATATGGCACATATGGATTTTCTATTTCAAAGCTGGGATCCAAAGCTTTTAAAACAACCTGCAAAACAAATCAATAAAGCTCTAGAGATGGAATGAGCAGCCACAAAAGGGATCAAAAGACATGCCTCTGCTTTTTGCAGACACAGCCAAGAGACCGTCAGTTCCACTCATACAAACAGACACTTGACAGTACCTCGCCTTCAGTGGAGGGCTCAATGTCTGAATATCTTGAATCACAAACAACATCTCCAACACTTCTTGCTGGACCAGAAGAGATGTTGGGAAAAGAAGCTGCACAATCATGTGCAAAATATCTAAACACTTTCCAGGTCTGACCAAAATCGGTAGAGCGCTCAACCAGCATTGCTGCAGGCCGAAATGTCTGCAAGAAACATTTCAAGAATTGCCTAAGCAGGCATTAATCAGACACTTCAGGGTTGTTATACTGATATTCCTCTTTGGAGGATTTAAAATTTTGTATTTGAGAGCTTATAGGTTCGTTACAGGTACTGTGATGGTTACAGAGGTCTCTGAAAAAGCTCATTAGAACCTCTCTCCAGCAAAAGGGAAAGGCAACATTTCATATAGATATGTGATTACTTTCTAAGTAAGGAAGTTTACCATAACAATAGGAATTTTGTACAAAAAAAATTGTAATCATCTGGATCATAATAGATATGCATGAGCTGAACTAAATTAAAAGAGCAGATGCAGTTCAGATGTGTCCTACATTTTTGGAGTTTAATTTTGCAAAGTATTTTTTCAGTTTTAATTCTTGGATTTATAGAAAGTAAGACCAGAAGGCACATGAATAGGAAGCTGTTCAGTCTATCCTCCTCCCCTAAGGCAGAATCAACTATAATTTAACCATACTTGACAGGTGTTTATCTAATCTGTTCTTACAAACCTCTAAAGATGGAGCTTTCATTGCCTCTATGCAATTTATTCCCGTGGTTAAGTAATTAGTGTATAACATTACATAAAAGCTCTGGTAAAAGATGTACCTTAAAGGTCAGGATAAGATGGCTGAACTGGAATAAAGTTTCTAGGTCCAATCTAATGCTCACATGGTCAATGCCTGAAAAGAGAATGAAAATGAAGTGCACAATGTGTACATTGAAGGGGTTGCTGAGACAGTTTTCCCATGGGGGATTTAAAGATGTCTTTTCCAGCAGAGCAGCTAAACCCTTTAGGGCATCCCCCATGCACAAACCCGTGCAGCTGGACTGGGGCAATATGTGCTGCCTTCCTGGCACTGTCACCAGCAATGCTGCATGTCACTGAGACTGCAGGAGGTGGCTGAAGGTCCTGCTCACATAATTCAGACTGTAAATTATGGCCATGTTAGGGTTCTGGGTTTGTGTGTTTCTAGATCTGATTAGGTTTATTTTTTAAAACCCATTCAAATAATTTACTTATTGCTAAGAAAGAAAAAGAGAACTAATAAAATGAGGGAGGAGCTCAGCTGATATCCCCATTGTTCACATCTTCATGCACCATCTCACGACTCCTGCTGACCAGGCTGTGCATGAGACCTCATCCCAGAAGAAAGATAGGAAAAACAAGGAAACCTCCTCTTACACTTGGCCCGTAGCTCTATTGGCAGTGTTGTCCAAAGCCAGTGACAGATCCTTGCTAAACTCCATGAAAAAAACAAAGCTTATGGATTTTCCCTTGGATACTCAAAATAGAAGTAACATATTATCTTATTTTTCTATGTCTTAATTTCCAACCAATCAAATGTTTTTCACATAATCACTGTATGTCAAATAGGACAGAGCAAATGTTATCCCTCCTAGCATGTCTTCCCAGAGAAGCTGTAAGAATATTATCATCAATTCTGGGATCCCACATATCCTCAGCAAATTGCAGAGGACACCAAGATTAGTGGTGCTGTTGACACATGGAGGATCAGTGACCATCCAGAGGGACCTGGAAAAGCTCAAGATGTGGGCCCATGGGAGTCTGATGAGATCTGTCAGGGCCAAGCCCAAGGTGCTGCACCTGGGTTAGGACAACCCCAGTATCAATACAAGCTGGGGAATGTACAGATCAAGAACAGCTCTGCAGAAAAGGAACTTGGGAGTATCAGAATAAGGTAATTGATTGCCAGTCTTTATTTATTTTTTCCTAAACTATTAGTGCTTTAAAAATATTTTTTAAATGGGTATTTGTGTTTTACACACTATTTTTACATTACATCTGTGGACAAATGTATATTTTGCCCCAGATGAAAATTCTCTGAACATTCACAGAGCAGACACCCTGTGGAAAATACATGGCTTTCATGTATAACCCAGCATTACCACAGGTCCTCTGGTCAGCTCTTGGAGGTGCTGAATTTAAAACTTGTCCATAGAAAAACAGACTTTCTGAAATCTTTTCTTGCTACACACAAATGAGTTAAAATCATTCAGTATTACCTAATCAAAGAACAGATGCAGGTTTTTTTTCATCTCGTCATGAAGACAACTTTGTGAAAGCCAATTACATAGAGAAATCTCCCAGTAACATTTTGCAGTAATATTTTCTTGAAGAAACTTACCATTTTCTGACTGCCACCACTTCTTTTTCCTTTCGGGCTCAAATGTTGTGATAACATTTTCCACCATGTGACTGTTGTGCTGGGTATAGGGATTATATGGGTATCTGGAGTCACAGAGAAAGCACTTCTCTTCAGCCTAGAAAACAAAATGAGCAGAATAAAAACTTAGTTTGGATTCTTCACTAAAAATTGGGTGGGTGTACATATATTTATGCCTTTACAAGGCTTGAACATGTCTTGTTGCTTTGGATGCCTGTGCTTTTAATCACTCAGGCTTTTCATATACAAACCCAAGAGAACCAACATATGCACAAAGTATGCACATAGAAAGTCTTGGTCATGGTCTTCCCCAGGTACTTTGTAACAATTACACTTTTTCAGTTGTGGAGAAGGGATCTCAGTAAGACCAGGTACAAGGTCAGTAGTTGGTTTGGGAGGGCACCACCACCTTGACCGTTGTCAGTGTCTTTTGAAGCATAGGGAAAATGAGAAAGTTAAAACCAATGCAAAGAAGGAAAATCAGGATATAAATAGGATACAAGGGTCTCGTTTGAAAATATTACAAGCAGAAGATGAAGGCAGTAATGATTAACCAATATCTCAGTTCTGAATGAGAGGGTTTGATAGTGAGGGCAAGGAGTTCCTGTTTAAGGTGAAAAGGTGGGGATTGAGCAGGAGACCAAGAAGGGATGACAAGATTAATGTGCTGGCCTGGGAGATGACCTGTGCTGAGCCATGTGGAGAGCCTGAGCAGCCATCACAGGCAGCAGGGTCCCAGGGAAGTGTTCAGCAGGGTGGGCAGGGGTGGAGGCACTGGGCCAGCTCACTCCAGGAGATCTGGGCAGAGCCTGAGTGTGAGGGTGTGGAAATAAGCCACAGCAGAAGGTGATGCCCAAGCTGTGCACCTGGCTGATGGGGACAGTGGCAGGAGAAGAGGGGATGACACAGCATCCCAGAGGGAGCTGAAGGAGGAGGTATGAGTTCAGTGCCCATGGCTGGGAGGCTGGAAATGACACAGAAGAAGGGTGGAGAGGCACCCCACTTGGCACACTCAGGATCCAACAGAGAAGAATTGGGAATGGTTGTAAGATTTTTGCAGTATGAAATCACCTGGGAATTATTTGCATTTAAATAAATGAAGAGATATAGATTTACAGGTGTGGTGTAATTAATGTATTTTAAACCTGGTAAATATGCATTGTATTCAGTCATTCTATACTACATTTGAATATGTAGTATAGAATTTGAATATGTAGTATAGTATTTGAAGTGTATGAATGCACATTTTAGAAGATGAGAGAGAAATTAAAAAAATACTCTGTCATCTCATTTCACAAAGCTCTGGTAAGGAGAGCTCAGATTCTTGAAGCAGTTGGCAGGACCATGCACACTCACACTCTGGTTTATATAGACATACAGTATAACACTGGGACAACTTATGTTTAAGGTTGCTCCGTAAAAATCTGCACAAGCATGTGCATGTCCTTGTCTGGCAGATCCCATTTGCCTGTGAATTGTGCAGCTTTATACTCTCCTCAACACCGAGTGCCTGTCCCTTCAAAACGTGTGAGTAGTAAATCCAATCACTGAGCTAAAACCCACTTAACCTATATTTTTAAAACAATAAGACACATGAAAGACTAACAATTATTTGTAGTGCTTCTTTCCAAACATAAAGCAGTTGAATTCTATTTTTTTTTCCCCATCTGGATCCCAGCTAAATCCTGGCTCTTGGTAGCTTGCCATGTCAACTGATACCCACTTTCATGAGTAAGGTTTGCTCTTATGAAACCTGACACAGGTCATCGGGGCGGAACTGGGACAGGAAGAACTTTGGTTTACAAAATACAAGATGCAAAACTTCCTGGTCTGCCTCTAGCAAAGCATTTAAAACGTGCTGGTGAGAAAGCAAACTGAAAGTGAAGTGGGACTCTGATGCACTGTAGGTGACAACACATTTTAGGCAAGGTGGTAGAACAGAACACATTGCCAGAGCATCTCTCTCTCTCAAGCTCTGCAAAGTAGCAGAGTTTGTAGTTTTCAACCTCTTCAGGGGAGAGCCACCAGGGGTCAAGATATGTTGAAGCAGTGTTAAATCACAGGGATTATTGCAGAATAGCTGCTTCTTTTCAGGAGTCTGTATGTATACAATTCAAAGGATAAGTACAGGCAGATGAAAATATTATTTTATTAATTGCTCTTTGATCTCCTCATAAAAAGCAAGAATAAAAGGCAATCATCCAACTTTAGGGCCAGAAAGATGATTCAGGCTATTTCAGCAAAGGAAAGAGATATTTACATTTTGCAGAAAACTCTGGATACAATGTGCAACTTGGAGCAGTGCTTGGTTCCATCCATACTTTACTCTGCAAATGTGTCACAACATTAAGCTAGAAGGTCATAAACTGTAATTACTTTCAATTGATTATAAATTAAGCTGTGTTGTAAGTTCCTCTTCAGCTAGGATGTTATTTCATGAAAATATTTCTATTTGTGGCAATTTATTAGCTCAGTGGGGCCAAGTCCTCCAGGATGTAGAACAGGAGAATCCTCATTTCTGCACACCTTCCATATATCCAGTGGTTCCCCCTCATCACTGCAGCCAGGGAGTGAGAGGCATCCCTCTGGTCAGACACATTTTGGAACTGCTGACCCACCCACATGGCCAAAGCCTGGACCACAGCATTAGTTTTTCCCTTTTCAGAGGCAGCTTTCTGCTTTCAGCAACACTGGCCTCCTTTCAGATCAAAAGGGAGGAGAGAATGGTGTGAATCTCCTAACAGGCTGCCTCAGGTCTCAGCACCATGTGGACATGTCCTCCAGGGAAGGTCCTGCAGCCTGTGGGACCCCACTCCCCCTGCACTCACAGACAGACCATGGCTTCACCTCTGGGGCCTGAGTGGGAAGAGGACTTGCAGAGCAAAGCTCCTTCAGAAATCCCTGTGCTCAATCCCTGTGCATCTCAGGGATGTTTCTCCCCCTTGAGAAAGACACATATCACTGTGGGGGCTGTTTGCTGCCAAACCCTCCATATGTGCTGCAGTGAGGCACAGCCTTCCACCAGACTTCGTGTCACACTGTCTGATAGTTATTCTGATAACTTCAACAGGAACTTCCCAGTCTGGGCAAATTCCCTATACAGATGGGAATATGGTTAGTAAGAAGAGTTCAGTTTATTAAACAAGAAAGAACAAACCAACCTCTAGGTAGCCTATAATGCAGTACTTCTGAGGGCTGTTCATCCCACAGGTTGATGAGGCTGTCAGTTGCTTGCTGCGGCCCTGAAGAAGGTCCCCAAGGGCTGGGTGGCAGGACCCAGCATCACAGTCATGCTGTGCATGCTGGGGTCTTACCAGCACTGAGCATAAAAGAAGATCAAAGAAAGATTATATTGTTTGGGATAGCCAGCAGTATTCTCCAGACAGAATCTGTTAAATCCCAACACAAGCAGAAAACTCAATTATCCTGTGCCTGTACCCCTTCTGTCCTTAGTTATACATTTTTTAAAGAACTTCAGTATATGAACACACTTGCTGCAAAATAATCATAAAAATATAGCTAGTATGTTGCAAATCTATGCTAAAACTTAAAATTTCAGCACATTATTTTTCAGTAAAAATGCCAATCTGCCATGAGCAATAATATATTATGCTTCCTGCCCTGACATTGCCAGCAATCCTACAGAAGAACAGTGAGCATTTCAATTGACTCTGTGAATAGAGACAGATTTGAATTAATTCCACTTATTTCTGATGATTTCCAAGTTATAATGGTGGAAATGAGACCAGGATTGAGACCTCATCAGGGGTCCCTCAGATTTTCTTTTAATTTGCAATAAATCCCTAGTCCAGTGTCAGAACCCCCTCAGACCCCATGAAGTGGTCATTAATGAATAAACAGAGTAATTCTGAATTCTCTGGATAGTTGCAGGACTTTTTGTTTGTTTTGCCTGAAACGACTTTCAGTATTTTCCCCATTATATTAAGACTTGCCTCACAGGGCTTTTCCTTTTAAACAAGTTCTGTCCTGAACATCTGAAAAGGCATGGGTACCTTGGAGGCTATATCCGTTCAGCTTTACTTGGCTCAACTTGTTAGAGAAGGTGCAGTTAAAAAACCCCAACAACTGATACTTGAAGATCCCACTACAACTGTCATATTTCAGTCTGTGGCTCAGTCTGTAATTAGATGAGTGACACTTGACTCTTTAGGTGTAAAGTAGTGCCTTTGTTTAGTCAGCCTGCTCTTTTAGTTATACAAATCCATGCTCATTATTCATTAGCAGATGTTAACTGTTTCATATCACTCATAGGTCCCTCACTGGCAGAAAAGTGGGGAATAAGGATTTACTGTCATGTGTTTCTCAGTAGCCTTTTCTTAAAAGGAGTGCTTTAACAAAATCTTGGAGAGGTATGTAAATCAAATTATGATATTCCAAAATTGGCCTGAGTAACTGTAGCATCTGTACTTACTGAGGTGTAACAGGATGGCCAGCCCCAGCCTCATGCCTCCCCGTCAAACTCTGACTGGTACTGCTGCAAGAGAAAAACTGGTCCATCATTTGGTGCTCTCTCTCACCAGGGCACACAGGTGTACCCAGAACCAGCCTTTGGTAAAGTGATAGAGACATAATAAAAATATCATGACTAAAAGGAAACCCTGGCTTTGATTTAGCTGCAGAAAAAAAAAAAAATCTCATGATGGAAATTTTGGCACTGAAACTGGGATGAAAGCAGAGTAGCACTTCACAAAGACTTTCAGAGAACGTGAAAACATATTCACACTTGGTGTAAAATATAACCAGAATGCTATCAGCTAAAATACTATAGTATTCAAATAAAAACAACTTAATTTTAAGTGGATTCAGCAGGGCTGTTTGCAGAGATCTAGCTCTTTCTCTGGAGGTTCTTGTTTGTTTTCATTAATTTAAAACACAGTCAGAGGTCCTAATGAAGATGCCACTGAGAAATGCCTAATGTTAGGTGCTATGAATTTTGTCAGAGACATAAGTGCATCTTGAGCTGTAGTGAAGAAAAGCAGGTAATATCAGCATCAATGCAAAAAACTTGTACAGGGGAAACTCAGCATGAGTCCAAGAGAGGTTGATTGTGGCATTGTGGCATCCTTCCTCTTCCTATTTACATGGAGGAAAGTGAGACTTGCCAACACAAAACTTCTGATGGAAAAACAAAAGGCAGCCATGGGTATAAAAGACAATCCAGCATCCTGCCACCAAGTAGAACTCTCAAACCAAACCTGCCCTCATCTTTGCATCTTCCACCTCTTTCTCCACCTGTAGGAACCAGTGAGGCTGGTGAGCCCTGAAACAGTTCCAGCTGCTGGGACACCCCTGTATGAGCACGCCCCAAGTGCCACTTGCCAGCTGTGTTCTTGTTCCTCACCTTCACACAGCTGCCACTGTACTGAGTGAGCTTAAATGAAATACACCCCCAGAGTAGTGGGAACATAAACAAAAGCACTTCAGATGTTACAGGCTCCATGTGGGCTTGGTGCACACAGCTCTATACAGCACATGACACAACAGCTGTACCTAGATGAGCACTTCAGCAACCACAGGCAGGGAAACCTAGCAAGGCTCACCAAGAGAGTAGCTGCTGCAGCTACTCTCACCTGCCACAACACAGAGAGCCTGGCATGTGACAGGGAAATGATGCTGGTGAGCATCCATGCAGTTGTGCCTGGCTCCCTGGCTACAGAGAGACCTGGCCATAGGTCCACTCTCCGAGGCGAAACTGAGCAAATATTTTCCTCCTGTGCTGGACTTTAAATTTTATACTCTGTCAGAATAATGGTCAGACTCAGAGATGATTTAAGCTTCAACGACTGCGACAGCACTGCAGTGAAATAGAGCTGCCCATGGTGAGTGATCTTGGCAGGTACACATCCAGTTCCTACCCTAACACTGTGACATGTAACACCAGTGATACTCTCTAAACCTGACTCCCTTTAATGGAGAAACAAGGACCAGAAAAACCCCAACACACTTTGGTTCCATGCTTTACAGGAAAATTAAATACTGAAGAGGTCTTACCTGGGTTCCAGGCAGCCAAGTGTCGCAGCTGGGAATGAACAGAGCTGAGTGAGGGAAGCAAGCAAAGGCATACCTGTGCACTTCAGCTGGAGAAGACAGCACGTCCCCCGAGGCACCAAGGTGTAGGTGAGAATGAGACCCAGCCTGCAACCTGTCAAAAGCTTGATTTGTGAACTCTTTCTGCTTCTGGCATCACCAAATATATTCACTGAAAGACGATTGTGACAGGTTAAGTTCATGGCAGAAAAAGTTCATGCAACTGAAAACAGAAGGCTGGGATTCTTAAAGTGCTGGCAAACAACACCTTGTCTGTTGTTTAATTAAACATCTGTTCAGTTGGTCCGGCTTGAAACCAAACATCAAAGTCTAGCTAGTTAACATCAGAAGTCTAGGGGCTCTGGATTATGTGAGCATGGGCTAAAAAGGATAACTCCTCACAGCAGGAGTGTGAATAGTCTGGAGGGCTGTTTCAGGTTCTGAGGTGACTGTAAACATGCCTGCCAGACAGCTGTGATTGCACTTGTGTGAACATATTGAGCTAAATCTGAAATAGTTCAAACTCTGGATCATCAGTGTCAGCACTAGGTTTTTCTCAATTTAAAGCTGAGGACAACAGGGCAACTTGAGTCATGGCTTTGCATTTCAGCACAAGTTTGCCTGTGACTGTCCCCAGCAGCAAGCACAGGGCAGGGATTGATGTGTGGGGTACAGCACGGTCATGGGCAACGTGGTGATGGAGCAGCTCTGAAATGGTGTTCAACAGCTCATGCATAGAACTGGCCACTGTTTCCTGGTGTCTTTGGCACTGTGATTCCAGTTTTCACAATGGGTGCCTTGATACACAATTTTAGAGGTGACATTTGTTAACAAATCAAAAACTGATTTGTTATCAGTTCTTCTCTGACTGTAAGGATTAATTCATTATAGTCTGTCAAGTATCATCACACATCCTTAAACAGAAGGATTTCTATATGAGCAAAATATGTTTTATAAATTAATCACTGCCTTTTCATTGTTCCTATTCTTTCAGAAAAAAAAAAGGTATGTTCTTTAATTCTATTGCAATGCTCAGTACTATGTGTCCTTTGCCATTATTATGATTGTTAACTCTAGCAGAAGTAATTCTTATACTTAAATTTTTTGAAATTATTTTCCTCAAATGCATGTGGAAATTACTTTTGAGAGACTTTTTTCAGGCTGATTTAATATGCATTTGTTTTGCACTCATGCATGATTAATTATTGTACAGATGGTTTATACTTAGTGGGTTGTGGTATTAGGAAAAGGACTAAATGATATATTAAGATATTAATTTTACTTTTTATGTGCAAGCAGTATGTCAAATATTGCCTGAAAGAGACAAATATAACTGAAGAAAGTATTATAACTATGATGCTACTAAATTATAAAATGGTTGACATTTTATTAACATATTTCATGGGGAATTCAGAATTTGTTACAGAGAAGTTATGTGAGAAGTAAATATCAAGGAAGATTTATTTGCAGAATATAGCCAGTCCTGTGTTTTGATTTATGTAGGACCCCAAGCAAGAAGGTTTTAAACTGCTTGAGGCAGGGATTAAGAAACTTCTTTCTTGCTTCTTTAATCTCTGCACTGGTAAAGGATCTGGATTTATAATGCATCACTCGTCCCATGCTGGCTGGAGGGTAGATAGCACTGGTGTGTGATTTTTCAAGTCATCACAGGTCTGAGGATTGTCATTGCTTAGGCCCAAGGCATATCCTCAGTACACACAAAGGATGGGAATTGCTAGCACTGCAGCATATATTCCCTTCACAGACACAACCAGCAGTGAGGGAAGGGGCAGGAGTAGAGCCACACTTTAAATTTTCAATAAGAAATAAAAATATTTCAGCCTAGGATTATTCTTGCTGTGTGAAAAGTAAGTATTTAATCTAAACAAATCACTTGGGCTTCCTTCATGTCAATGGAGAAAGACAGGGAACCCTACAGAGTTCATCCCACCACTTTCTTTAGACACCTTAAAGGGATACATCCTCTTTTGGAGGTATCTGCTGCTTTCCTTTGGTTATGGGCAGCCCAGCTCCTTAGTTTAGGACAGATGCCTGTATTTTAAGCAACTAAAATGTACTGAGATAAATCCCATGCATGACCAAAACCTTGAACAAAATCAAATGGCCTGAAAATCAAAATGACCTTCCTACATTCTCTCTCCCCTCTTTTGTTTCTGCCCTCATTTCTTCAAGATTATCTTATGTCTAAAGTACAATTTCTCAAAGGCAATGACTGTGTTTTTTTGTGGTTTTACATATTGGGAGAATGTAGCACAGAGTAATAAAACCAGAATGAATTGTAAGTTTGCAATCAGGTAAGAGAAAGGGTTTTTTTAAAATATAAATCTGATCAGGAGAGAGCTAAGGACAGGAGACAGATGGGCTACAGAACTCAGACATGATGGGAGAGAAAGGCTACCCTATCCCTCAGCCTCCTCACCTCCATGTCTCACTGGCTGGCTGCTCCTCCATATTGTGCATCCTGAAGGAAACAGTTACTTTTAAACTTCTATTTAATAAATATTTTAAAGAGCTTTTTCACAATTCAAAAGGATGTCAAGTCTATTTGTAATTTATGAGAGGTTTCTTCTTTTTCTTACAGTCACAGCACCCCACAGTGCCCTTCATCTTTAGTGTGCAAGTTTGATTTTTCCACCACAAACAAGAAATGCAGCTTCAACTCAAAGATTATCTCCCTGGCAGGCGCAGTGTTGATAGTAGTAATCAACACTAAAGACTGTCCTGGTTTCAGCCAAGACAGGTTAATTTTTTGCAGTAGCTGGGAGGGGACATGGCCAGGACCCTGATACTATTCACTACCAGCTCAGGTCACTGCCGGGCAGGAGGTGGGGACTCCCCTTCCTTCAGTGGAATAAACATGGCAAGGGGAATCCCTCCAGCATTGTTTAGTTGTCAAGGGGTTCATGGTGAGCATTTTTTCAGGTGAAATCACTATCTGTTTTGCACACTTCTGTTGTTAATATTGTTGCTCTTACTGTTGGTTTTCTTATCTCATTGCTGTTTCCAGTAAATTGTTCTTATTTCAACCTGTGAGCCTTACCTTTTGTGCCTCCAATTGGAGAGGTGGGGAGGTGATGCAGTAGTGTGGTTTTAGCAGGAGTACTAAACTGGAGAATAACATTCCTGAAGCACAACAAAGAAAAAGACAGTGTATTTGTTTTAAAATACCAGTGTGATTTTAAAAGTGCTAGTCAAGCTACATATATTCAAGAGAAAATGTTTCATCTTATTTCCTAAGGTCCTGACATTTCCCTGCTGGCAGTAGGACTGGGAGGATGAGAAATCTCTCACATACCTTGTTGCAGTCTCATATTCAGTTTTCTCAGTGAGTTCATGCAGTACAACTGGACAAGACTCTTTCTTGGAACCTTCTCATATCAATAAACAAGGGCTTGATTTTTTAAATTTTTCATTGTTTTGCTGGCCTATTAATCAGAAAGAGTTATTCTCCATAAATTTAAGAGGAAAGAAATGGATTATTGCACATGAAAACATAGAGAGAAGTAGAAAGAAAAAAGAAAAGGAATATGCTACTGCAACCTTAAACATGAAGCTTCTCACTGGAAAGCTTTTTGCACCACAGTATCTGTTAACAGGGCATAACAGTGCTCTTATTCTGCTAATGGTCTCTGTGCTGCTGAAAATGCTAAGAAAAGATTGTCCTATTTTTATTTGTCCAAATTCGTGGCCTTGTCCTGTTTTATGTCCCTATTATTAGATTTTCCATACATGTCAGCCTAAATTGTCCTAAGTATTTTTCTCTAGGTTAAAGTAAATTCTTCTGCAAAGGTTAAGTTGATTTTGTTTAGAAATTATCTTGAGCTCAGAAAATCTCTCTGGCCCCTGAGGAACTCCTGCCCCACTGGTTTAGAAACATTCTCTTACCAACGCAGAAAACGTTCATACGATGGTCTGTTTGGGAAGTCAGATGTATGTCTGGAGGTTCTTATTGGTGGGGGTGGATGGGGAGTGAATAAACAAAAATCAGAAGCCAAAAGACCGCAATTTAAAAATGACTCAAAGGAAAAACAGTCAATTCTACAAGCTCCCCAAAAAACCCCAGGAAATTGAGATCATCAGGTGGAGAACCTGACAGACAGAAAAATGACAGCTTCAGTTTGAGAAGTGCAAACAGCAGAGACATAAAGTCCACTGGAGGACAACAGCAGTGACAGCAGCAGCAAAAGCATTCACTGCAGAGCTGCCAGAGGTCAGTGGTCAGAGTTCCCATGGGAGCCACTGGGTCTAGTCCTCCAGTCAGAAGCACAAAGTGAAATCAGCTTTTCCACTCTCCTGGGCAGCACCTGAACTACTGCTCTCTGAAATGAAAGAAATCTGCCCTCATAGTTTCTCTTTATTTTTTTACAAGGACTTCAAAATTAAATACTATGTTTCAGATTGACATGGAATAAAACAATTTTGGTTCATTTACATTCATTTTGGTTAGTAAAAGTGAAATGGACTGAAATCACTTTTCTTTCTCCTTACTTCATTGGCTGGAAGAAATGGTTTCTTTCTCATATAATTGGAAAAATAAAAGTAATACATATCACTAGAAGACAGAAAAAGCACATTTAAGCTGAAATGAATAAATCTTCAGAAAGATGCAGTAGATCAGAAAGATCTGTCTGCATGGAGAAATAACTGATAAATCTGATGTTACCAACACATGGTGTCTGGCTGTGCACCACTACAGCATCCCCACACAGCTCCTCTCCTGTGGTCACCCACGAGGTTCCTGGTTGCAGAGACAGTGAGAACAGAGCAGACAGGAGTCAGAGATCCTGAGCTCTTGGCAATATAAACAGCTAAACTGACATTTTGGAGATCATTCATTTTCAGTCCCAAGTGAACTTTGATACAAAGCCTTCCAGAGGTATCAATTGGTGGGAGCATGGTGCTGATAATGCCAAGGTTGTGGGTTCACTCTCCATATGGGCCAGTCCAAAAGCTGGACTTGATGATCCTTCTGAGACCCTTTCAACTCAGATTATTCTGAGATTCTGTGAAATCTACCAACATATGTGTGCTAATTACCTAAAAGCACAACAGAATGATGGCTGGCTGACTCTCAGCTGTTTAGTTTTAACTGTGTCTATCCTGTAACATCCAGAATCTGTACAAACACAGGAAGCACCACACAGAAGTCACACACAAGTGAGAATGATAATTAGATTTTGTCATGGATCCTAATGATATAACCAACATAGCAGTAGCACAGCTAGAATATCGCATGCTAGTAAGTTGGGAACTTGTGGACACATTTACGTATCTTCCCCAGGATCAAGCATATATAAGCTCTGTTTCTCTCAAGTATTTAATTATACCAGAAGGAAGAAAGCAGAAGAAAACTGTCTTACTTCACTTTGCTGATCTTCTCTTGTCAAATGGAAGGAGAGAGTTGTCACCACCATGAAGGAGCATCTGGGTATGATGGAAACCCAGCCAAGCACAGAAAATGCCAACAGCAAAGCTGGAGAAGGAAATGCCTCTTGCTTTCAAAACCATTATTAAGGCAGTTCCTTTTTGTCAGAAGAAGGCAGGAAGTAATCTTTCCCCTGCTGACCACCTATGTGGGGGACATTTCAACAACAATTGGTTTGCTCATGCTTCCTGTCCTTTCTCACCAGGTAGTTTGTGACCATTACCCCAAAGTCCTGGCAGCAGGGTCAAGGGAGAAGGTGTCTGTGAACCCTGAGCCAGATGGCACTTCAGGCTTTCTGCCATATCTCACAGGGTAAGTAGCCTGAAACAGAAAACAGAAAAGGACCAGAGCTTTGGGGAAGTGTGGATCAATTTGAAGCCGGGGAGAGGGAAGAGAAGAAGCTGTTTCAGGTACCCTGCCAGCAAAAATTGTAATGTTTTGAGAAGGTCCACAGGTAATCATAGAGACATAGACTGGGCAAGGAAGATATGAAGGGAGCTGGGCAGGGGATTACAGAGATTATGTTCAAAGTTGTAGCTGAAAGTTGTAGTTTAGACAAATGGGCATGAATGAAGTGCTATGTGCTAGCAATTCATAAAGAAATATTGCCAGGCAGGAACAGAGGCTAAAAATGCACCAGGGCAATCCACCCACACAGCTACAGGGTCTCCATTCCCAGAGTGGGCAAGTCAGAAATACAGTGGCTGTTTGAAGAGTAAGAATGCATTGGACCTACTGAGGTCCATGATGAAATGATCACCTATCACTATCCTGACCCCTTCAGATTGCCTTGCAGAAGTGTCCTGAAAATTCATTGAAACCCTGGTGATTGCCAGATTATGCTTTGTCTAGATAAAAGTTTAAAAAATAATTCTTATTTTTGCAGGGTTCAGCTCTCACCAATCATATTCCAATTGTTACAGAAAGGAACAAGCATGATAAATTAAAAATTCCCTCAGTTATATATGGGGTTTGTGTTCTTTATTGTTAAAATAAAAACAATATTCTTATAAAGCAAAACCTTCAGTTCCGTATAATCTGTTTGGCCTGCTGGAACATCATGGGAAAAACTTACAAGAAAACTCAAAAGTCTGATTTCTTATATGTTGGAATAAATCAGCTGAGACTCCATTTTCTTCATGCAGAAAGCATTCTTTATTCACAATTCTTTATTCACAAAGCTCATATTTATAGGAAATATCAGAAGGCACTGTGTTAAACCTAACTGGTCAGTTCATTGGTCAGTAAGGGCTATTGTATATGTCTATCAAATTTTCTCTCTCTAGATATGTTTACATTTTTCCTTTGTGAGTTCTCATGGGACATATTGTTTACACAGGTGCATTTGTTCTTCACCCTCAGAATAGACTGTTGTCTTAGAGGAACTTCTCATTCTCAATACAGCTTCACATGGGAACTTGCAAATTGCTTGTTAGCTGCACTTAGAAGACATGACAGGCCAGCTTTGGCAATTTCAGCAGAGTGAGGCCGGATTTCATAAGGCCTTTATTTTATAATTCTTCTACCTGTCTATGGGATCTGAGTCTTTTTGTTAATTTAATAAAGGCTCATATGTTCTGATGTTAAAACAGCTCACTCTTGTGAGGGTATTATCTCATTAAGGTTATCACTGGTTATCTATTAGATATGGGATAAGATACATAAAAGACCAATTACAATCAAAAAAATCAACAAAACATCAAATTCTGTCATGTCATTGACACAGGGTTTCACAGCATGAGAAAACAAAAGAATAATGTCCAGTGTCTCTTACAGAAATGGAAATAAATGACCATTGTTTTAAAGTCCAAATAGTTGAGAGTCATGAGAAAGTTCATTAGCTGGACATGTTGACCTTTGACATCACTCAAATGTCCTTCTGGATCCTTGAACAGGGAATAACTTAAGAAGGTTAGTAGGAACACTATACAATGATGAAGACATAAGGCTTTTGTTGGCAAATTGCCTCTGCAGTTAGCAGACACAGCTGTGTCTTGGCAGTCCTACTTCTGTTCCTGTTCTGGCCACGAAGGCTGCATGGTGATTAGGTTATTTCTCTTTCCACTGGTCCTCATTTTCTCGGAGACAATCGGTGTCCAACCGAATGAACAGGTGACCACTTTGAACCTGCTGATGATAAAACACAAGCACGCCTTCTCTTCAAGTCAATGAATCAATTAGGCTTTGCTTCTTCACATTCAATTGGGATTTGGATTTGATGATATTTTTTCCAAATTTCTAATGTAAATATTGTATTATTCAAAATTATTTGTTATCTAAGTTATACATATTACATCATTTGGATGTTCTTAAGGCACTAAATTCCCCTTCTTTTCATTTTTTTTTAAATGAGATGCATGTCTTTGGTTATGAGCATGAAGAAACACCAAAGCAAAACAGTACTTATACTGAACAAGAAACTGACAGCAATCAGGAGTAAGTCAGGTACAACAATTAAGAATATTTCAGATAATACACATAATTAATAATACATGTGAAATTAGGTAATTAGGAATTTCTGAAATACTGTACCATCATCACAGAGTTTGCAAACAGCTGACAAACCTCAGTTTAGTGAGGGCTTGGATAATTATTTCCAGATAACAATTCCCAAGCTCACTCTAAAAATACGTTCAGCTGTCATATATAAAGGGTCAAACTGCCAAGTCAAAATGACTTGAATCTAGTTTTGATGCAGAAAACATCTGGGTTTATTGGCAAATTCCCCATCCAGGTAGAGCCAGGGCCTGGCTACTGCCCATGCTCCAACTGGGAGGGAATTCCCTAACACATTTTAAACAAGGCTCTTAAGAATAGCACTTATGAGTAAAGGCCTTGGAGTTAAAGACTAATCAAACCATCTAGTAGTTAGATCCCTCCAAAGTTTCCTTCAGGATAGAGATGCTTCAAATACAGCAAACTGCTGGAGTGCTTCTGTAATAATAACTGGGAAAAACCACAAGACTAGCAGTTCAGAGGAGGCTTTCAATGAAGCTCAGATATCTTTTCTTGCAACTCTGAAAAATACTTAAAATTATGACACAGTATTGGGTCAAACCATAGAGCCAGTGCTAGGACTAGCCAGAGAAGTAACCCGGTCTAAGAGATGCAATAAGCTGCTAGAGAACAAAAAAGAAGGATCCTGAAATGACACGTGTCTTTTAGATAATTACACAAAGAGATGTTAAGGCATATAAGAAGCCGGCTATAGATACAGTAATAACATCTTATGAATAATGCCTATTATAAAATCAGTAAATTCACATCATGTAATCAGTATATCAGCAGTAACCATCTTAGGAAGTTGAGATAACGCCTTTCTAAACAGTCATGTACCTATGGCAGTAAAATTAAACACAGGAAAACACTAAAACAGTTTACAATCAATAACAGCCATAATGTAGAATCATCCCTGAATCTTCTGTGCTATCTCTTGAAGATAAACCAGCAGAGATTGTAATGAGCAATAAAATCCTCGACAAAATCAAGGGTGAACACACACTGTATCTTCTTTATATGCAAACAGGTGTTTATCAGTGTTTCATCACAGCTGTTTTAGTCAGAGTCATCTTATCTCTTAAAAGAAAACATATATGTATATATCTTACAATGCAGAAAAGTAATATTTAGCTGTCTTAGATTGCAATGCAAGATGTAACCAGAAGTAGGTATTTATCACCATCTGTTAAAACCAGGTGGGGCAGTGTTCTTTATCTCTTCTATGACCCATTCCTCATAACTCTGGGGGGGAAGGGCCGGGTGTCTTCTGTTAATGGGCCAGCTAAAACCAGGTGGGGCAGTGTCCTTTATCTCTTCCATGACCCATCCTCCCTTCAGGAGATATCTTCTGTTAATGGGCCATTGAGTCTCACTGCATGACTGATAAAATTATGTCATCCAACTGTGAGATGCTCCACCCAGGGGGAGGAGCCAAGCATTCCTACCTGGATATAATCTGAGACTTGGAACACCACAGGAAGCCTTTTTCCACTGGATTCCCAGAGGAAGGTCAGACACCTCTACGCCACCACTCGACCTTCAGAGGAAAACTTCATCCTTCTACAGCATCGCTGCTTCAACAGATCCACATCCAGGAGGACTGCAGCCGTCATTTATTCAGACTGCTACCAACACCCTGACGGACAGGGTGTCAGGTTGTATTCGTTGTGTGCTTGAGCAGTAATTTTTTTTGGTGAGCTAATAATTTCTAAACTTTAAAGGACTGCTGCAGATAAAATTCAAGGTCATAGGGCATAGCTGAGAGCTTAAAATTAATTGCTGCCAATAATCTTGGGAGGAGAGCTGTGAGCTGGGCACGGGAGACGGCCAGACAAGATGGCAGAGATGGCCAAGCTGATTCCCCCCACCCTGCCCCAATGGGGCTCCCATGGGTGCCAGGAACCCCCTGGCCCCCCGAGGCAGCCCCACGGGAGCTCCCTGGCCCCATGGGCCCCCCCATCCCCTGGCAACAACAGCAGAGAGGCTGAGGACTCTGGGGTGGGCCCCAAGATGTCACAGGCACTGGAGAAGATCCTGCAGCTCAGGGAGAGTCACCAGGAGGAGATGGTGATGGTCCCAGGGGTCTCAGCCGAGGACAAGATGGTAATGGAGCTCCACACATCAGCATTGGCCTCTGAGGGGGACACGGGAACATCCAAAATGGAGCGGAACCAGAAGCGCCGCAACCACAAGAAGAAGTGGGGAAGGAGTGGGGCCCCCAACCCTGACTTCCCCCAGGAGGGACCCTCACCCACACCCGGGGATGCCCCTGAACGATGAAGTCCATACATGACCGAGGCACTTGAGATCTACAAGCCCAAGATCTTCATGTTCCTCAAGAGGATTTTCGAGGCTTTCAAGCTGATGGACAAGGTGAAGGACAAGGAGAAGGAACTGGAACATGCAGAGCGAGCAGAGAGCATCAGGGCCCCTCAGAAAAAGGGACCTGAGGATGGCACCAGGCACAGCAATGGGGACACCTCTGAGGAAGAGCAGGTGAAGAAGCAGGAGGTCCCCAAGCTGTCCAAGAAGAAGCTGAGGCAGATGAACAGGTTCATGGTGGCTGAGCTGAAACAGCTGGTGGCCCGCCCTGACCTGGTGGAGATGCACAATGTCACCACGCAGGACCCCAAGCTGCTGGTGCACCAGAAGGCCACGCAGAACTCAGTGCGGGTGCCATGGCACTGGTGCTTCAAGAGGAAATACCTGCAGGGCAAGAGGGGCATCAAGAAGCCACCCTTCGAGCTGCCTGAGTTCATCAGGTGCATGAGCATCCAGGAGATGCGCGAGGCTCTGCAGGAGAAGGAGAAGCAGAAGACGATGAAGTCCAAGATGTGGGAGAAGGTGCAGCCCAAGATGGGCAAGATCGACATTGATTACCAGAAACTCCATGATGCCTTCTTCAAGTGGCAGACCAAGCCCAAGCTTCCTCTACTACAAGAGGAAGGAGTTTGAGACACGGCTCAAGGAGAAGCCAGGCGACCTCTTGGACAAGCTGTGGATCATGCTGGGTATGCCTGTGGGGCCCAACGCCCACAAGGTGACCCCTCCGTGGCTGATGGCCATGCAGCATTATGGACCCCCCTTTGTACCCCAACCTCAAAATCCTGGGGCTCAACTCCCCCATCCCTGAGGGCTGCTCTTTGGGTTAGGGGAAGGAGGAGGAGATTGACCGCATGCCCTGGGGGGAGATGGAGCTGTTGGATGAGGAATCCTCCTCAGAGGAGGAGAGTGACATGAAGAGAAACCTGATGAGACTGGGTTCATCACCCACGCCGACAGCGGGTTGATCACCCCAGGAGGCTTCTCCTTGGTGCCGGTTGGGATGGAGACCCCGGAGCTGATTGAGCTCTGCAAGAACAAAATCGAGGAGGCCATGGATGGGAGCAAGACTCCCCAGCTGCTTAGGATGGTCCCCGAAAAACATATGGTGATTGCGGGCATGGCCCTGATGGGCTTCACCCTCATCTACGACATCTCTGCGGTGATAGGGCACAAGGGGCCGGTAACAGAGGCGCAGGGCATGGGGGTGGCACTGGCCCCTGAGGAGCTGGACTCCACAGCCATGACGCACAAGTACGAGGGGGACATGCAGGAGCAGCAGGCACAGGTGGAGAAGGAGGACTTCAGTGATATGGCGGCCGAGCACGCCGCCAAGCAGAAGCAGCAGAAGGCNTCTGGGTGTTGGGGACAGTGCCACCGCACTGTCCCCGTCCTTGTCCCCCGTATTGTCCCCAGCCTGTCCCCGTTGTTTTGTAAATAAAACGCGGCGTCCCCTCCGCAAAAGAAAAAAAGGAACAGAGCTGCAGCGGCCGGGGCAGAGGGAGGCCCGCCACGCCGCCCCGTATCTACAACAGGTCTCTTAGATGAACACCAATTAAATATAGATCAGCCGGTCATAAGAGACGGGCAGGCACCGCCTCGAAAAACTGGGGGGGGGGAGGGAGTGAGCCGCGCTGCCGCCAACCAGGGAAGGGAAAACTCCGCAGCACCGTCCTGCGGCCGCGAACAGAGCCCGCTGTACCGTATCACATGCGCAGGGATTAGATCTTAACTCTGGAATGACCGGGCTGCGGTGGAAGCCATACGGACCCGTCGCGGCACCGCCCTGCGCCGCTGCACCTCTGTTTTCCCCCAGCTAAAGTACTTGCGGTTGAAAAACAGGAAAAAAGGCAATAAAAAACGAACCCTAAAAACTGCACACCGTAAGAGGAAAAATACCAAAAGACAAACGTAGAAAACGCTAGAAAGACACAAAGCGCCCGTGGCTCGCTTCTGTTTAGGAGTGTGCGAGTGCCACGGGGGACCGCCGACCCAGAGGCCCAGCCCGCTGGAGCCGCCGGGTCAGGAAAGAAGCTTTGCCACAAAAACACTGCCCGGCCACCGCCGGTCCCGCAGTTTACGTGTTCCGAGCCGTTGCTCGGGGGATTTCTGGAGGACCAGACCCGCTCTGACGGCCCCCACGGCACCCCCGCAGTCGCCACGGTTCCGCAGAGAGCGAAAGCCGGACGGCCCCGCGCCGCCTGCGGGGGGAGTGGAATTTAATCGCGCCGGAGGTAATTCTGGGAGCGCATGCAACTAAATTGCGGTTCCGGGCTCCTGGTTCTTTGTTCGTTTCTCCACGCGGCTTGACTCTGGCCGCCCCTACCACCGCGTCCGGCCCCGGGATAGAAGGGAGAATGACCGACCCGGGCGCCGCGCCCTCCCGAGTATCCGGAGGGTCCCTGCCTCCCGACCAGGGACACACACAGAGGCACTGTCTCGGAACCCCAGTGTAGGCTTGGGCTTCACTAAATACATTTGCCGAATCGGGGACCAGCCCCTGGACCACCCAACACAGTAACAAAGGTATCAGCATATACTTCTCATACTTTCTCTCTCCTTTTGCCAACATATTTTACATCTTTTAACTCACGGCTTTATTTCCGTGACGCGCTTTCCACGTCACGGTTCTATTCTGCGGCTTGTTTCCCCACGCCTTAACACACGCAATGTATTTTACAGTTCTTGACCGCTGACTCTTAGGCTGCCTCACCTTCCGCGACTCTCTCTCGGCCGCGTATGCTCCGCGGTTGGAGACCGCATTTGTGTTCTGCGCTCGCAGTTTTGCTCTCCCTGCGTGCGCGCTTTCTCCCAGGAGTCGTGTTCATTTCTATGCGTTCCACGCGGTTCCCCGAGCACTCGCCGCCCGCGTTCCACTTCACCAGCTGGCTCTTGTCTTTGCTTGTTCACACACAATCACACAGAATGACTAGGTTGGAAGAGACCTCCAAGATCATCGAGTCCAACCCAGCCTTAACACTTCAGCTAAACCATGGCACCAAGTGCCACNTTCCTTTGGACACCCTCAAGTGTCTCAACGTCCTTCCCAAACTGAGGGGCCAGAGCTGGACACAGCACTCGAAGTGTGGCCTCACCAGTGCTGAGTACAGGGGAAGAATGACCTCCCTGCTCCTGCTGGCTACACTATTCCTGATACTGGCCAGGATGCCATTGGCCTTCTTGGCCACCTGGGCACACTGCTGGCTCCGGTTCAGTCACCAGTACCCCCAGGTCCCTTTCTGCCTGGGCACTGTGCAGCCACACTGTCCCCAGCCTATAACGTTGCAGGGAGTTTTTGTGGCCAAAATGCAGGACTCAGCACTTGAACTTATTTAAAAGTCACCTTATTGGACTCTGTCCATCCATCCAACCATTCCAGGTCTCTCTGCAGAGCCCTCCTCCCTTTCAACAGATCCACACTCATTCCCAGCTTAGTGTCATCTGCAAATTTACTAATGAAAGACTCAATACCCTCATCCATGTCATCAATAAAAATATTGAACAGACCCCTGAGGGACACCACTGCTGGATCAGCAGAAAAAGAAATTCAAGCAGCAAATATACACAGTAGCAATAGGCTAAGGCTACACTCAGCCGCAGGATCAGCGAGGAACTTACTCTATAAGCAGCTGGAGAATGTTTCAGGATCACCAGCCCTTGTTCAGCCTTGATCCTGTGGCCAGCGATGCTGCAGTGGTTGCGTTCATGTGCTGTGTCTCATCTTGCTGCAGGCTGCGGTGTGCTACCACCTCAGCTGTACTCATGGCCAGCTGCAACCTTCCTTTCGTGACTTTGTGTATTCTGTCTCTAAGTCCCGTTTCACCACCATGTCCCGCGGTTGGCTTGGTTCATTTCACCTTCTTCTTTCACAACAGGCTGTTCGTCTCGCGTCAATCACTTCTTCAGGGTCACCACACACTGGAATAAATCAGAATCTCCATTTTCTTCATGCAGAAAGACGATTCTTTATTCACAAAGCTCTTATTTATAGGAAATATCAGAAGGCACTGTGTTAAGCCTACTTGGTCAGTTCATTGGTCGGTAAGGGCTATTGTATATGTCTATCAAATTTTCTCTCTCTAGATATGTTTACATTTTTCATTTGTGGGTTCTCATGGGACAAATCTTATTGTTTACACAGGTTCATTTGTTTTTCAGCCTCAGAACAGATTGTTGTCTTAAAGGAACTTCTCATTCTCAATACAGCTTCACAAGGGAACTTCCAAATTGCTTGTTAGCTGCACTTAGAAGAAATGACAGGCCAGCTTTAGCAATTTTAGCAGAGTGAGTCCTGATTTCATAAGGCCTTTCTTTTATAATTCTTCTACCTGTCTACAACACTTATAGAGCCCAAACAATCAAATGCACATACTACACAGGTATTTTTGGGGAAATACGCTGATTTCTGCTGACTAAGCATCATCTTATATGCATACTACGAGTATAATTCTAACACCACAAGTGTCACAACAACTTGATTTTTTTTGATAAAATATTAGTAAGGCTATGTCATACTCTTTATGAATATCCTAGTATCACCATCACCTCACACATGTCTTATCCAGACTTCTCCCAATCCCTGAGAAAGACTTTAGTGTTGTTAATGCAGTTAGCAAATATCAGTGTCTTTTCCTCTATCAAGACAAATGGTTCTTGTCCTTCCATTATCCCAGCTAACACCATTCTCAACTAGATAACCCTGCAGAAGGCCAAATACTTCCTACCATCCATGTTTTTAAGACTAGTCATATTTTTCAAGACTAGGTTTTATGCTGGGACTGAGCAAACTTGTAGCAAAGGAGTAAAATATAGTATATTTGTGAATACAGCTTCAAAGAAACTTTGAGAAACCGGTTTATTAACAGTTGTGTTTTTTTCAGGAAAACTGTGTTCCAAAGAACAGAAAATAGAACATTAAAATAAAAGAAATACTGAAGGTCACAACATATGCTATTGTGTCTTTGTCTCCTCATATGGTCTTGTGCTGTGTTTAGACAATTCAAGAATATTATGTGAAAGGATTAGTGTTTTTATGTAACTTGATCAATTATCAAAATATTTCTGTTTTGTAATCATGATCTAATTACTAAAAATAGCCAAGTAGTGAAAGAGCAGGCTTTATTACCAACCTGACATTTGTAATCTGGACAGGAATTCAGTTCAGTGAATGATGGTGTTTTCTTCCCCACAGATACCATACAATCTATCAGCAACATACAGCAAATCTCTGGTGAATGAAAGATACAACTTCCAGTCAGTTATCTGTCTGCACCAAACAATTTAGGAAACTCTTAGGAAAAGACAAAAAACGGAGAAAGATTACACTGTAACATTTTTCAACCACAGCTTTCACAGTACTTCGCTGCAGCACAACACAGTTCTTACCTCAGCTGCCTTGTGAGATCCCCATGAGCTTCATGAAACAGCTATATAAATTACATCTTAAAACGTTAGCTAAGCCACAGAAAAATTCAATATAAGAATTAGGATTAATTTATCGTTTAAAAAATTGTAGCGGTAAGTGCTTATGTATGAAAACAGTGGTGACTATGTAGAACAAAGCCATTCTGATTACATAATGAATTTATGGGAAATGAGATTGCTTCAGATTGCCTCAGTAGTTTTAACATCGTCCTCCTTTCAGTGAGCAGGACGGTTCTTCTTTTGAGACCCTATGACAAGAAATCTTCCGCAAGATAATTTAAAAAAGGATCTCTCAAGTCGGGTTGAGTTGGACAACTGATGTTAGAGAGACCAAGTCTTTCGTCAACAACTTGTTTTTATTGACACCAGCTACAGACAGAGGAAGGAAATGGCAGTGAGTAAACCCCGCGGCAGTGACCACCTGCGGTACCGCGGCACGGCCGCTCCCTGGCGGCTCCGGGCCGGCACCCGGGGCCGCGGGCGGCCGGAGCTCCCCGCCGCCTCCTCCCGGCTCCTGGAGCGTGGATCCTCCTCATTGGCCCAGGGCGCTCCCGCCCCATCCCGTTCCAAGGCGCCGGGGCCGCGGCCGTCAGGGCCGCCCCTCCTGGCCACCCTCACGGACATTACGGCTGCCGCTGTCCGCCCTCGTCGTCCCTTCGCTGCCCTTTCCTTCACGCTATATCATTTCCAATCTTCCCAGTCCCCACCTCTCAACCTCCAGGACTTTCCTCTCCTCCACCCCTTTTCCAGCCACTCCCACCCTTCATCTCCATATTCGCTCTTTTGCACCTGTTTCCTCTGCTCTTCCTTCTCCTTCCTAAATGCCACCTCGATGCCTCCACGTTCTGGTAAAGCAGCTGCTCGCTTTGAATACCTGCCTCGCCTCACCCCCTGCAGGCGCTCCTGGCCGATCCCATTCAAGCTTACCCTTGTCCTTTCGCGCTAGCAAAATGCTTTTTCAGCTATCATGAACCACCTGTGCAGGCAACTGTACCAGCAGTAAATGATGAGTTTGTGTTTAGTCTCGACATGCTTTATCCAGGTTTTTATTTTATTTTGTATATCTTGCACACGGTTTCCAGCTTTTAAACTAATGCTTTAGTGTGTTGAAGTGCAGGTGGGCGATATCTGTGCATGTTTATATTTGTTTCTCTTGTTTGGTCTACTACTGTCCTTTTGTTACTGTCTTTGATATCAGTGTTCTTCATAGCCCATGCACCTGGGAATTTTTTTCTGTCCTATGTAATTTGTGGTTTGCTGAACTGTACAGATATGAGATGTGGTTTCCTCTCTTTGCACACATCAAGGGACTTCCTAAATCACCAGTGTTAAGAAGTGCTGGGGTTTTTGGAAAGACAGATGTATTTTTGCATAGGTGGCTGCATTTAAATCTGGGGGTGCTTTGCCATCTTGTTAAATATTGAACTGAAACAAACGTGTAAAGCAGCAGCTGAGGGGCAGCCTGTTGGCTTACCTGCATGGTTTGCTCTTGGCAGCTGGATTTCTTCCTCCTCATCAGGCTCCCTGAGGTTATTTGGCAGATACCTATTGGCTGCCACGACTTAGGTTTGATCAGGAGAGCAGAAAACAAACAGGGGCGTAAGGAAAGGAGCACGGTTTGATTTGGAGTAGTCTGGTACTTGATGGGTGCAGTACAATCACTGTTGTGTCTCTACAGCACAGTGCAGTTAAATGGATAGTGTTAGTGTAATGGACAGTGTTATCACTGTACAATTTTTATCTGAGGTTTTTTTCCCTCATAAAACCTCACGGAGTCACCTGTAGTTATAAATAAGACTATAGTGGTGCAAAGCTATAAGCAGTTTTATCCCATGCCACTTCTCTGTAAGAGGCATTCAGTGTGATGTTGAGCACTCAGGCTGAGCCAGTTTGTCTGTGAGCAGATGAGATTGGTTGCCTGTGAAAACATCTGTTGAGCATCTCTGCTGCACAGCTAATAACCAGATCTATTAGTTTCTCCTTCCAAGCCTCAGTGCAGGAGCATTTCAAGGGAAAATAGAGCTTAGCCAGAAAAATCCCTAGTTGCTGAATTATACCCTAGGACCTAGGCATGTCAAAGTAAGAGCTTTATGTGCTAGAGCTAAAGCTGCCTGCTCTTTCTGAGATGAGGGAACAGATGTACAATAAATATATTTTTAGCCTGGTTATTTATCTCTTGTAATATCATACTGCACCCCCCCCCCTTTTTTTTCGACTGTCTGATCCAGTTGTTATTATAGTTGCGGAAACAGACTGATCACAATTCAGTGAGAACACTGGCATGTTGCTGCATGTTTCCTTCCTTCCTATCCCCAAAAACCAAAAACCACTCTGAATCTGTTCATACTCCTTTCTTTTTTCAGGCTCCTTATATTCTCGAATGCTGCAGACACCCAAAGAGCTGTTTAATTCAAACTGTGTATACTCTGGCATGCTATTGAAACTCTTTTGTCATGGATCTACTTTTTCCTCTAAACCATTAAAAAGAGCAAATCTGGATTAATGCTGCAGAATTCACACACTGTGTTTCTAGGGTGTGGGTTTTACTTGCTTGCCTCATTATAAAAAAAATACTCGAGTCTTCAGTCTCTTTTTTTTCCAGATCTATAAAGATAAATGTCTGTTATAATTTTTTTTTAACCTTATATTGAGCATTTTTTTCTGAATCGCTTTGATATCACCTAAGATGTTAGTATTCCCTGGAAGATATTGGGAGAGCTCCCTTTTTGGCTGCTAAGGTGTCTAGATTGGGTCAGCTACCTGTGGGCAGGGTGGCAGTAGCATGATGAGAGTTGCTAGGATTGTAAGAAAAAATCTGGAGATAAACTAATGCTGCAGTTACTAAGGCATAAAGCTTGTGAAGAGGCGGTGCCTATTAGTTAATTCCACTAGTGCAGGGAAAAGGACTGAGATTTTGGGTATACATGAGCCCTCTTACTTTTTTTACTTCAAGTCTGAAGACTGCCTTGTGAGTTTAAAATCTCTCCTTCCTCTCTATTAGAGGCCACTGTCTTAAAGCCTTTTCCTTCATAGTTAATCGAAGACGCTGCCTCTTTCCAAACGCTGCCGGCTTCTATGTCCGTAGTGTCCACACCAGTATTAACACTGAAAGCCACGTGACAGCCCTTAATCAGTTTGCTTTGGAAGGTACTTGACATCCTCGCTTTGGAAGATCACTAAATACCTCGCGGGGTCACAGATTCTCCGGAGCAGCACGTCCCTTCTGTCACGGCGGGGGTGGCACTGCCATGCCCACGCGCCTCCGGGCCCAGCGGCGAGGCTGTGCAGGGAGCCCTGCCAGCGGCGTGGAGCCGCACTCGCTGCGGCTCCGGAGGCTCAGCCCGCGGCTGCTCCCGGCTGCGCTCCCCGGCACGGCCC